>VZRE01001681.1:337049-381918 GCA_013396775.1 Cephalopterus ornatus
CCCGCGCGCTCCCGCGGGGCGGGCGATCGCTCGTGGTGACGGCTCACCCCGATGACGAGGCGCTGTTCTTCGCCCCCGCCCTGCTCGGCCTGCGCCAGGCCGGGGCCGCCCCCGCCGTGCTCTGCTGCTCCGCAGGTGAGCGGGGACACACACACACCGCCCCCCCCGGCACGGGGAGCCCGCCGGGATGCCCCCCTGCCCTCCCGCTGTGTGTGGCATCGCGGGGTGGAAGGACACCATCCTCCTCACCGGCTCTGGGGAAACTGAGGCGCGGAGCGGCCGTGCCCGCCCTCCTCCCGCCCCTTTCCTTTACAAGAGCGTGTGGTGACAGAACAAGGGACTGTTCTGGATTCACATCGAATGACGATAGGTTTAGATCGGATATTAGGAAAAAATTCTTCCCTATGAGGGCGGTGAGACACTGGAATAGGCTGCCCCAAGAAGTTGTGGCTGCCTCATCCCTGGAAGTGTCCAAGGCCAGGTTGGACAGGGCTTGGAGCAACCTGGGATAGTGGAAGGTGTCCCTGCCCATGGCAGGGAGTGGAACTGGATGCTCATCGAGGTTCCTTCCAACCCAAACCATTCCATGATTCTCCACCCATTCCACTTTCATCCTTCCTTCCTGCATCCACGATCATTACTCAAGGACAAGAGGTTGGCCATTAGAAAGAATTTCTTCACAGAATGAGTAATTAGATATTGGAATGGGATGCCCAGGGAGCTGGTGGAGTCACCATCCCTGGAGGTGTTTAAGGAAGCACAGGATGTGGCACTGAGCGTTCTGGGCTCAGGGACAAGGTGGTGATTGGCCAAAGGTTGGACTTGATCTCGGAAGTCTTTTCCAACCTGATGGATTCTGTGATGCTGTGAATGGCCTGAAGCTGGACCAGGGGAGCTTTAGGTTGGTTCCTCACTGTGGAACTGCCGGGTACATTTCAGCATTGATTCCATTCATTACTGATCCTCTGCAAAATGAGACTTTTCCTTCCCACCTGTCAGTATGTGGAAATATCCACAGCAAAGATGGGATTAGAAAAGCTCTTACCAAATTTACGGCCAGTTTAAGAACTCAGGACCTGAGGGAACAGCATGAAGCTGTGCCAGGGGAAGTTTAGGTTGGATATTAGGAAAAGGTTCTTCCCTCAGGGGTAACCATGGCAGGGGGTTGGAACGAGATGATCTTAGAGGTACCTTCCAACCCAAACCATTCCATGATTCCATGACTCTGGTTTCAGCAGTAGCAAAATCCCCCTCAATATCCACACAGAGGTTCCACAGTCCATCCCCTGTGGCAGAGCTGAGGCACTCTCAAACCGTGTGGAAGTATCAGTGGGCTATAAAAGGTACTATCTGGCACAGCCTTTTGACATCTTGCAGAGGACCCGCTTGGATGATCCAGGTTTAATATCATGATACATTCCCTGTAACTCACCTAAAAATAGCCATTGCATAACAATCCCATCATGGAACAATGGGCCGGAAGGGAATGGGGCCATGTTGTCCCTCAGGTGACCTGGAGGCAGCACCGACTGTGCTGCAGACAAACCTTTGTTCTCCAGGAGGCCCGGGGAGATGCCTCAGCCTGTGGGGTCTCTGTCTGAGCTGCATCAGCTTCCCTTCGAATCTCTTTTTCCTGAGTCATTGGTGTAATTTAAGCTTGTTTGTTTATTTTTTTCCGGTCTGCCAGGAACATGGAAATTGCAGTGTCCCTTTGTAGCAGCCTTTTACATATTTTAAGAGTGTTATCTCCCTTTTCTGCCTTATCTTACCCAGACTAAACAACCTGATTTCTTGCAATCTTTCCTCGTAGATCATGTTTTCTGAACCTCTGGTCGTTCTCCTGTGGGCTCTTCCAGTTGGTTCACATCTTGTTTTTGAGGGGCGGTGATCAAAAACTGGAAGCAGCACTGCTGCTGAGGCCTTGCTGGGGCTGAACAGAGTGGAAAGATTCTTACAGGCTCCACTGTCTGCCCAAGGACAAGAATTTTTCACAGCACATGACACTTTTGTGCTCTTCTCGTGATCTACTAAAGCTCCAGATTTTTTTCCTGCAGAACTGACACCTAATCAGTTAATCCATTGTTTAGGGTTTTGTGCATAAGAAACAATCCCATTGGCACTGATCTTTGAGACCTTGTTGCTGTACCAGAATTCGTGAGTGGAACTCACAGTGAAAACACTTTTTGTGTTTGTTCCAAGGAGTGTCTTGGGCTACAAACACATCTGACACTTGAAAACACCCCCTTGTGCCTTTGGAAGCTCCAGCTAGTTCACTTCCAACTTCTCTGTTGTTTCCAAAGCTGTTGTTGAATCCAGTGCTGTGGTGGTTTCACTGGTCTCTCTGCACCTCCCATTCCAGGTTTAGTGCAGAGCTCTCCGTTGTCTCTGCTGAGGGACAAAGGTCTGTGGATCCTGCTTGGCTTTTCCACAGCTGTGGGGAGATCAGTGAAATGCAACTCTGCCATTTCAGTTTTGGGGACTCACACACTGCTGCTGTCAGAGAACTCCCCAAAGAAGTGTTGTGTTCCTGTGTGTTTTGTTGAATTTCCTCCTTTCTTTACTCCCGATGCAGTGACACGAAGCATGAATTGTGTTTGACGTTGCCTTCCATTGACTCTCTCGTGTGTCTTTGTAAGGGAATGAGCAGCCCGTGTAGGACAGCACCTTCAAGAGCTGAGAGATTTTTCTTTAAAAAGCCTCTTATTAGTCTTTTGGGTGACTCAGATGGTTCATCCTCTCGTTGTTTGCGTGATTGATGATGACAAGTGAGTTGATCAAAGACTCTGCAAACTGTAACTCCGAGACAAAATCGTTACTTAAAAACCATTGTACTTGCAGTTTTCAGATATCAATCAAAATGACTTAGAAATGAATTAGAATTACAGCACTGTGAAAAAAAATCAGTCTTTACACACTGAATAACCTTGGATTAACTTAATAACTCGGTATAAATGTACTTTGCTCTCTGTAGTAGCTGACTCTCTATTGTGAGTGCTCCATGGATGAGGTCCAGCAGCATCAGCTATTCAGCTGGTTTTGCTCTCAATAGCTTCCCATCTTTTCTTGTTAGCATTTATATATTCCTGATGTCCTGACACATTTCTCAAGCTGTGGAACTGTTCCTCTGAGTTCAGTAGAAGTCAGGTATTTTGAGAGCAGTGGCACTATTTGGATAAAACATCACCTGCAGTCAGTTATTCCACTGCATTGCAGCAAAAGCTGTGCCTTAAAACAATCCTGTTGTTAATGGCCTGGTACAACACCAGCCTGAAATAAATCCTGCTGTACTCATTCAATCCTCCTGGTGAAGGTGCACTTCAATTCATTCTGGAAGCTGGAACTTGCAATCCCAGGTCCCCAGTGCTGAGCTCACGCGTTCCTCAGCAAACCCACAGACACTGGGTCGATCTCCCAGAGCCATTCACTCACAGGCTGCAGGAAGAGGCTTTTTTTCTTTTCTAGTTACTCTTTCCCTCTTTGAAAATTTGACAAAGCTCGCTAGTGATGGCTCAGATTGCAGCGCTGCTCCAGAGAAGTGCTAGATTTAGATGACTCACACCCACAACAATAAAAAGTTCTCGTGTAATTCAAGACAGCTGACTACAGACTTGAATCACACATTAATACTCAACTGCCTTTTTTTTTTTTTTTTCATTTCATTGCCTCAAAGTTAAAATTGGTTTGCAAGTACTGCCCTGCATGGAGCAACCTTCTGGAAGGGGCATCACAGCTCTGGCATGGACCTTGCATGGCTGATGCCAAGAAAAAATAAGGGAATGTCAGGGCAAGACGAGAAGAAAATAATTCAGTGAAGAAAGAGGCAATGTTTTAATATAATGAATCCCATTTCCCTGCTAGTAGTTGGTCTCTGTTCCAACTTTTCCCAACTGCCTTATCTCAGTTAGGTTTCCCTGGGGTTTGTCCCCTGCAACGTGTCTGTTCCTGAGCTGAGGCGCCTTTATTTAATCTGTGATCGTCACGTTTGATGCTTTGAGAAAGAAGAGAGGAATTTTTTCCAAGCAAACCTAAACTGAGAAGGTGTTACTGTGTTTGCTGTTTCCAGGAAATTATTACAATCAGGGAGAGATCCGTAAGAAAGAGCTGGAGCAGAGTTGTTGTGTCCTGGGGATTCCTGCGTCCGATGTCACCGTCATTGATCACAGGTAACTGGCTTCCATTTCCAACATAATCCCACTGCAGGTTTAAAGAGGGATGAAAGTTCACTTTAACATTCAGGAAAGCTGACTGTGTCATTCTAAAAAGCCTTGAGGAATCTCAAGAAAGACCATATTGGATATTTTGTTAATTCTTCGCGTATATTAATGCAAAAGACAATTCAAGTGTGTAATGGGGATCATAATTCCCAAGTTAAGCTGTGTTCATCCAGCATCTACAATAATAATAACCACACTTGGGGTCTGGCATGGTGTGTTTGGGCAGCATGATCACATTTTGTTGTGTAACAACTTGTTGCAGAGTTATATAGACAGTTACAAATTCTCTGAATTGCCTGTGGCAGGTTTGTGTGTAGGCTGTTCTTTGCAGGGTTGGTGTGGAATTCTATTATATTTGTACTCTGCCTTAGTCCTGGCTAAAGACAAAAGTGAATTGCAGTACTAAGGACAGTCCACACGAAACATGACAGTAAGATTCTTCAAAATCAAACCACGCAAGATTTCTGTTTTTTCTAAGGTGTGGTGTTGTTTCCTTGAGTTGTGTGTAGCTTCAGAGGTAGGTGATAAAGCTGACACTTCTTTGTTCAGGAACTCTCTTCTGGGAAGGTGATTTAACACTTTGAATCAGTGAAACTTGGAACTAGTGTTATAAAGTCCTCTTCAACTGCCTTGTCTGTCCGTAGGAGCTGAACTAGATGCTGATTGCCAGGAAGCACGATACAAGTGGTTGTTTCACCTGTAAACAGCCATCACACAATCCATAAAGAATATTTCTGTTTGTGAGAAAATAATAACAACGTATTGATTCAAAGCCACTCCAACTAAAAGAGTGAGAGCTGAAAAAAAATCTGGCTCCAGGCAGGCCCTTTTCCCATGAACATATTTTCCCTTGAGCTAAGGCAACAGCAACCACAGTCCAGAATACGAATCTTTTTGAGTTCTTTGCTTTTTTTAGCTTTAGTTTTCTCTCCAAGTTTTCAGCTCACTTAGGAAAACAGCATCGGAGTTGTTTTTCCTTTGGAATGAAAAGAGATGTTTCCGTTCATTTCACACGAACTGGTTTTGGATAACTGCAAGTTTTGTAGTACAAACATAGGACAATGCCCAAAACATTTTGGGGAGGAATAAGGAAAAAAGCTGCTAAGCATAAAGTCTGCTCAATGAACCATCTTTTGAAGTTAACAGAGCCCAGAAGCCACTTGGCCTTTCATCCTGTAACACAGCATGAGGTTGGTTGGTGTGTGAGGCAGGTTCTGACACTGCTCAGTCACCCCCCCTTACAAACACAGCCCAGAGAGCTGCTTTTGGCAAGTAAATCTTTGATTTGCCCGCCTTTGGTAGGAAGGTGAGGGCCATTTCAGAGAAGCATCTTGGATGGTGCCTCTTTCTCACCTTCATCACACATTTCTGTAAGTAATGACTGACATGTGATTTCCCCCAGCGAGTGCAGTGCTGAAATGACAGACCCATCCCACTGCCCAGAGCTGGGCTAGAATGTACGTCATTGTTCTGAGAGACAGGTTTAGATTTGAGCTCTTAATCTCTGAGTTAGATTGCTTTCAGATAACCATCAAATCCTTGTGCAATTAGGGAGTGGAGTTCTTGATGAATTTTGCTCAGAGTTTACCCAGTGAAGTTGTGTGTTTACAGTGCATTATTTGCTGTGCTGTAACTCACCATGTGGATGCTCTTTATGAAAAACCTCTGTGGATCAGGTGTTAGCAAAGTGGTAGAGGATCAGGCTTAATTTCTACATGACACTGAATTTTTAGAGTAGCTAATTTTCAGGTGCAGTTTAGGCAGAACACTGGGACTCAGGATTCTTGAAACTTACTCGGAGTTCCTGGATTCCTTAAGGTCAGGAGCATTCCTATGTCTCTTAAGGCTTACATGATCTACAGATTATACAGAAATATTTGCCAGTATGGCATGATGTGAAACTTGCTAAATCAATACATTACTTACCGCTAGATTTCAGTGTAAATTCACATCTACAGAATACAGCTCAGGAGGCTGCTCCTCCTTAGAGTTTTATCTTCTCTAAGGCAGTGTTTTAAATCAGAGCCCTTTGGCTTTTTTTGTTGCCTTCTGAACTCTCGAGAAGATAATTTGCCATCGATGTAAAGAACTAGCACATTGCTTAAGGAGTGCTGCTGGCCTGCTGCCCATCTAACATTGCTTACACAAACACTGCATGCTTTACATTATCCCAGCTGCAGCTTTGTGTTTTGGTAAGGAAAGCCCAAAGGATTGCTGGGTCTGGATCTGCTCCAGCCATTGTAGTGTGGAGCTGAGTCATGCTGCTTCCTCTTTCTTTGCATGACCTACAAGTGAGTGAGTCGAATTTTCAAGATGTCAAAGGGGAAAGAGATCTGCAAAGCCAGGTGATTGACTTGCTCTGTCATCTCACTTGGCCAGGCAGGTATAAAGTCAACATGACATTTTGAATGACATTTGTGGACGTGTGAAGAGAAAGCTTTAGTCAGTCAGCCTGTGATGAAATCTCTGTTAAAGACCAAATCCTTATTAAGCAGTCCTTGCCTTAAACAATGACTCTCTCAAGCACAGCCAGGGCAGGCCCAGCTCTGTCTCTATCACACAACTGCTCTGCACTGATCCTTCAGGAGATGTGTTTGATGTTGTCACTGTGTTTGTCATCTCAGTTTAAAACAACTCAAAAGTGCACAAATATGGTCTGAAACTGTACCCACCTTTCAGCCCTAAAGATCCACACAAATCTCCTACAGAAAAGTTCTTTGCTATAGGGGACATGTCCAGGAGTGGGAAGGGACAGGAATGGCCATGCAGTGCCCGTGTCTAGGGATGCAGGGATGCTCCAGACTAGCTTAGATTAGAGCTCTGGACTCTTCCTACTTGTGACTAGTACCAGATTTGCAGAGGTGTCCCCTGAGCTGGCTTGTCATTGTCAGAGCTCCAGCGCTACACCAACTGAACAGCTGGTTTTAGGGGAGAAAAGTTTTAAAGTGCATTTTTGTTCTCATTCCCACATAAGGCTTAACACCAGAATTTGGGCTTATATTGCTCAAAGTTAATTTCTGCACTTTCACAATTATTCCTGCTGCTGGATGAGGGAAGAGTAGAAAGACAGTGAGTTCTGAAACTCATGTAAGATAAAAGTCACTTCATTAATTATATAAGTGGAAATGTAAACTCTGCTTTTGGTGCATTTCTGTCGTCTTATGTGCTTCAACAATGGACTTTCTTGTGAGTTAAGCTCCCATTAACATTGGGCACATCTGCCAATGCTCTGTCTACTGTCTGTAACATTGCACAGAAATAGGAGATGTTTTCTAAGCTGCTTTCACTTTCTGAAGAGAAGCAGCAAAAAGGAAGCCCAAATTATTCTTTTTTTCTAATATGTGTTTTGGATTCATGGAAAGATAAATATCAGACATTTTACTGCAGCTTCTGAAGCTTTTGTGCACAGTTGTTCTGGACAGAAAATAAAACTGACTGTTTGCATCTTTAATATGACAGAAAATATTTGGCCCAAGTTTGCGCTGCAAAGAAAATAATAGCTGAGATCTGTGTAAACTAGAAAATTTTCCATTCACAGTCTGAGGCTTATGGCAAAAAATGTTACATCTCTTTCCAAGTTTCCATGGAAATTGCACTCCATTTGCTTTTTTATTATTATTATTTCACTGAAGTCCAAAAGGGCTCTGATCAGACACTGCACAGGAGAGAGGACATCTGCCCTGCACAATCACAGGCTATTTTTATGAGGCTGCAAAGAGGCTCAAAATCAATTTTTTTCCCTATAATAATTCTGTGCTGTTGGACTCATTTTTTAACTCCAGTGAGATAAATGGGCTTTATTGCACTTCCTCATGTTTAACTTCTAATGAACTTCCTTCCATGAACTCCCTGTGACAGAGAAGTGAGTCTGTAAGGTCATGGGAAAAATATATCCCTAAGTAAATAGTGTGTGTGTGTGTCTGGTTGTGATGATCGGAAAGATATGAAAACACTCAGACCCTTCAGAGAATGAAATATATGACTGGAAATTTGAGCCTTTTTATTAGAATTTAGAAACACACACAGAGCTGTGAAGTTCATCCTATTGATCCAGTTTGGGTTTGTTGTGCTTGGGTGGTTCACTGGTGGGTTATTGATGAGAGTGCAGGGTGCTGAGTGCACAGAGCTGCAATTCGGATGAAAATTGAGGGTACCACGAGAAGTGCAGAGGTAAAATCCTGGCCTCAGTCAAATTTGGGTGATTTCAAACCAGTTTCTCACTCACTCACTTGCAGAGACCTGTGTCATCTCACTGAATGGGATTCTTAAAAGTGGACTTATCTTACTTACTACATGTTTCTGATCAGAAAGGTGATGTTATTCACCAATATTTCCTCTTTCCGGTCCTCATATATCCTACTTGGGATCAGTTTTAATAGTTTTGATTCTGGTGAAATAATTGTGGTGATGAGTTACATTTTGTCTTTGTAAGTTCCCCGTGGTATTGTAGTTTGACATTTTATTTTATTGCTAATTCTAAAGAGCTGATCTGTGTGCTGATTAAAATTGCCGCCATGCTGTATTCTGGAAGAGCTGCATATTTCAGTAGTGAGTGATGGGATTCTCTTAATCTTTCTTATCCCAGCAAGGCTGTAAAGGTCTGGTTTTTTTATTTTTTTTCCAGAATTTTCTTTAATTAAGAACAGCATCTGTGGGACCAGAAATCTGAGATGTAAATTGGCAACAAGCTCAGTGTGTGTTACAGGGAAATCAACCTACTTCTCTTGAATCAGCCAAACATACTCAAAATCATCCTGAATAGTAACAGGCTTTACCATGACAAGAAGGCACAGAGCCTTCGTCAATCAGGTGGGGATCTTGGTATTTGTGTAACCACTGTAGCCAAATTTCACTTCTGTTTAGTATAATCCCGGAAATTTAAATTGTTTTCTTTCTGAGAAATTTGGCCACCTATTTTTATTTACATTTCTAAATAGATAATTTGTTCAAAATGCTTTACCACATGGCAGCTCATGCTGACATTTTAGGACCTCAGAACACTTTATAAAAAGGATTATTTCAAAGTCTGCCTTCAGGCTTCTGCTTTTATAAGTGTTGCTCTATGCAATAATTTAAGAGGAAATTCTTCTGGGGATTGAGCTGTCTCTGAGCCCTCCAGGAAAGCTGCTTTCTGAAACAAAGGCTTGTGTTGCAGTGAGTTAAGTTTGGCTGTTTTGTCCCAAGTTAGGCATTTTCCTCCACAAGGAAATCTGCCCTCTTGCTTCCCTGGGGCTTCCCTGAACCAAGTCCTTTCTCAGCTTTCCAGCACAATTAACTCCCTTGGCCTACACAAAGGGGAGAGGGTCTGTGGTGAAAGGGAAATCCCATCCTTTCAGTGCCAAAGGGGCACGTCCCCCACAGTCCCTCTGTAGGGCAGTGAGCAGTGGCACTTCTGAAAACATTCAAGGATTCTCCCTCAGATGTCAACATGGACCTGTCAAACCACGTCAGGGAAGTCACAGCAGGGTTTGATTGAGAGGAAGAGCCATGGCCAGAGAAGCCAAAGGCTCAGAATAAATGTGGGGGGAAGTGGAGGACTACAGCTGAAGAACAAAATGTTTTATGGAAATCACATCAATATACTGTGCATGGAGGTTTATACTTTTAATGCTCAAGATGATTTTAGCAGAATAAAAACTATGAAATACTGATCTCAAAGCATGAAAGATGAGACTAGGGATCCCAGCCATCCCCTGAAGCTGAAGCAAGTTTGATTCAACTCAAAAACCATCAGCAGTGGTAAGCTGATAGTCAGAAAAGAAATAAGGCTGTGCATAAAGCTGTGTTTCAGGAGTCTGGGAAAACTGACTGGGGCTGAAGAAAGGGAAATGCAGGAGAACAGGGAAATCCATTACAAGTAATTTTTCTTTTGTTCTTTCTTAGTTCGTACGTTCAGCACTGTCTTTTATTATTCTTTCCTTAATGGTTTTTGAAAGTCCTCCGCATACATCAATGACAGGCATCCAATCACCCATCCTGGATTTTGTGGCCCAGCTTTGTTGTGTCCTGGGAACACAGAGAGATTTGCTGACTGGAGCCTATCTGTCACTAAACCGCTTGTGTCCAAGCAGAAGGAAGTGCCTTTGGATTTGCTGGTTTCCTATTGAAACATTTTGAGCGGACTTTCTTCACGGTGCTGGGAAGCTATAGAAAGAGAGGTTAAAGCTGTTTTCCACAGTTACACCTGGGAGCCCCCTTTGAAACACGATAAGCTGTAACAGTCTATGTATTTTGGTGGTTACACATGGAACAATACAGTGTGTTTTGCCAACACTGACCCTGAGGAATTAATGGAGAATGACAGGCATCTTCCCTTTGCTCCGGGAAGATTCCCTGCTTTGATAGCCCAGCAGCATCTCTGTTAGTCCCTCATTTTAACCTGCAGCTGCAAACCTTTGCTGGTAATTGTAGGCAGACCGAGGTCTTTTATCAGAGAGGAGAAAATGCTTAACTCTTTCCCTGAAAGAGTAACACTTATAGCAAATAGTCACAGTAAGTTAATCAAAGAGGAGGAACAAACAGAAAAATATCTAACAGGGATTTAACTTAAGCTTTTGAATCTCTGCAGTCCTCCCAGCTTCCTCAGGGAAAATATATTTCTATTTCTACTGGGAATGCTCTTAAAAGCCTTCTCACAGTAACGGATTGGGTGTTAACGCCTTGTTCACAAGAACTGCATGGTTTCTTTGTGTCTTCTCATAATCTTATTTTAATTGTAGCTACAGTGTTTAATTGAAGTACAAAATGTTGAGTGCCTCAGTTAAAATAAAGCTGTGAGATCTGAGGCTGTGCCATGCTCTGGAAACATCATCCTGTTGCTTCTGCAATGGCCTTGCATTTCCTGCATGTCAGGTAATTACTGTGCTGGAAAACAGTGGAAGGGATTTGTAGCTGCTCTTGGTCAAACTCCTCTTTGGGGTTCAATCTAAAGAAGTCCATCAGTTCCAGCGGGGGTTGGCCATCGACTTCAGCAGGACCAGGAATTGTCATTGAAACAGTCAACACCAGAAGACAAAGTCTTGTTTAGAAAAAAATGTTAGTATGAGGAAAGTTTGCAAAGCAACTGTGCAGTGGATGTTGTGTAAAATGTGTTTTCTCTTAATGACCTTCCAGTTCAGATTGGCTCTGTTTACATACAAATCAAAAGCTGGTTTGTCCAGCTGCCAGCACAGCAAAGCTCAGTCTGGGATCTGAGTATCCAGCTGTGTCTTTTGCCTCTGACATCCTCCCAGTAATAAAAGTTGTGTGGCTGGGATTTGGCTGGAGTTGCAGATGATGTGTGAGCCAGAATTGAATTCAGCCTTCTCTTCCTCTGCAACACAATAGAAGTTAAAGCTTGTTTGTGTCAATAAAATAAGCATATACAACTCCTAACCCCTCAGGGATCAGATATGATGAATAAGATGCTCTTTTTCCATCATCACATTTCTAACCCTGACCAATGTTAGTAGTAAGTCTGTGGGAACTCAGACTTTTGTCTTTTCAAGAGCTGAAGCTTTTGTGGAGTTTACCTGTGAAGATGAAGCATCCAGAGAACAGACATAGTTACAACAACCTTTGCAAGTGCTCTCTAATCCAGGTTCTTTGTTCTTCGCTTTCAAACTCCCTGGAGGTTATGGTATATTAAGTGCTGTCTTTGCTCTGTAATCCCTAACAGCTTTCCTGCAGAGTGACAAAGTGACAGAGACAGTGACTTCTTCTCAGGTGAATTGGTGTTGCTGACATACCTTTGAGTTGTCACTTCCCTGTTTCAGTCGTTTCTCGACTGCTATTGTAGTAAACTCGGCTGCTTTATGTGGCAGAGCCTCTCACACTCTGCTGCAGAGGTTTCAGGTTGGCAGCTTGTCAGGAACGTGTGAGCTGCACGATGTGAGACAGGAGCCTGTGGAGCTTCTGGTGATGCAGAGACTTCAGACCCTGGGTGCTGTCTGGACATTGGCAAAGCTGTCTCAGTTCATGCAGGAGCAATGATGATGAAGCTGTGTTTAGTGCAGGGTCTGTCTTACAGCAGTGAAAGCTGTGGCTGCAGGGCAGCTGTTATCTCCATTCTTCTGTTAATAAAACCCTATTTGACCCGTGATTGAAAAGTATCTGTATGAGCCAGCAAAGGTGTTCTCAGCTGTCTGGAATCTGAGGCTCCCTAAATGCTCCTACCTGACTGCAGTGAGGGGCTGCTCTGCAGCAGCAGCATCCAGGGCTGCCTTTGGAAGCATCCTACAGCAAGAGAATTCCCATTTGTGTTTTCTTGGCTGAGTTTGTTGTGACATGCCCTGTTATTTTTGCATTCTGGGTCCATTCTGAAGCTCCCCCAGGCATCCCTTCAAATGAAGCATTGCATCACTGAGGAAGTGAAGCCATTAAAAGTGAATACTTTCACCAAACACTTGGAGCAAATACAATCAGCTCTCATCTTCCAGAAATGGACTTGCAAGTTGACATTGCAAAATTTGGGGAGAACAATAGTCCTTTCTTGAGTGGTCTGATGCAGTTTTTCAAAAAGCTGAGCTGTGCTGTTATTTTTTTTTCTTTGCCACATCATGAATTAAGGTTTTATATTTGCGTAGAAGAAATGTTACCAGGCAAAGTGGTTGGAGCACAGAGCTTCACACTTCAAAATCCTCTGGAAGGAAGAGAAATTTTAAGATTTCTGCTGAACTCTGCTAATGTCTCTGACCTTCTCTGTGTCTTACTTTAATCCTGTAATAAACCCTCCCTTTTTGCAGAGCTATGGGGAGGGACCAATTGCTGTTTACCTACTATTCTCATGTTGTGAGATGCTGTATGAGTGCTGAGGATCATTATGAGAGTTTTCCTTGCTAGTCAAAGGGTTAATTCCTTTCTCCAAAGAAGGAGATCTGATTTAGGTTTGGCACAGGAGGAGGGGAGACGGAGGATTTTATTCTGCAGGAAACTGGGTCAGCAGGTTTTTATTATCCTGCTCGACAGCCCAATGTGGTTTGCATTTAGGAATGAACTCAGTTGACATTGAGGATGGTCCATTTCCCCTTCCCAGAAAGCAGCCCCAGACAGTGCTCCATATATCCCAGCTTTCCCAAATCCAGTGCAAGAGGATGGATGTTCAGCCCTGGAAGCTCAGGCCCTTGTGAGTTTGTTATGTTTTCAGAGTCATGAGTGCCTCAGGAACACAGAGTGAGCTCCAAGATAAATTGGAGAGGAAGAACAATAGGGCTGGAATATTTTCAGTCGCTGAAGTGCTGTTGGAATCACAGAGATCTCCGTTGGTTTTACACCCCATCGACTGATGATTGTTCTTACAGCCTGTGGCATTGTTTGGTTTTTGTTTGGATACGTTCAGATTCTGATCTTGGCCCTGCCAATATAAATTTGGAGTAATTCCCTTGCTTTCTGTGAAGCTGCTGCTGTGTGTGGCTGAGATCACTGTGTGGTCCTGCAGATAACCTTTAGCTGGGGAGTTTTCCATTATAACTTTTGGACCATTGTGACTGATGAAAGATTTGAATAATCCAGAATCTTTTTTCACATCTTCCAGCTGTCTTGGCCGTATTCCCTGGTGTGTATTCTCTTCCTGGGCAACAGAGAATAGATGTCTCTGTCCTTTACCTCAGCGTGCCAAACATCATGCATGTTGCATAATTCAGGCTGCCATTTTTTGTAGATTAGTTTGACTTCACTGAATGCTGAAAATACAAGCAGTTAAAAAAAAAAATCTACATTGTTTTGATTGTAGGAATGAGATGAAGGTGGTGGAGCTTAAAAAGACTTAAGGTGGAGCTTAAAAAGACGTTACAAAAAGATTGCTCACGTCTAGGAAAATTTCTGAATAACAGGATTTAAGGCTGAGCCGCTATTTCCAGTTTTATGCTCTTGTTGTTTTGCAGACTTTAATGTGAGTTAATGGATTTTCAGCATAATAAACCATCTAATTCTGTCCCGTTCTAGTCTTTATTCAGTTCTGGCATCAAGAAACCCAGACATTTTTGCAAACCAAGTTTGGCTTTTAAGGCTGAACAAGGAAAATACAGGCAATACTGAGAAGAACAGGCAGCAGTAGGTTGCCAGCAATTCCTGGAAATAATGGAGTTTCACAACCATTGCCTGCAGATTGGACATTTAAGGAGGAAAAATATCCTTGTGGCTTGCGTGGACAGAATAATGAAAATGCAAAAGTCTGTGAAGAAGGTTTATTATGGTAAAAATTCAAATGCCATCCTTGGGTTTAAACCAAAGAGCAGCATATCAAATGCCTCAGAATGATGACAGCTTAGAAATAACACAGGTCAGAAAATTGCATGTGGTCTCTCCTGGACTCGCTTTTAATGTCACGTTAGGCTGTACATTTTAGTTGTCCAATGGTTTTGAATCTCCGAACAGTTTCGGCTGCAAAAAAATGTGCTCACAGAACCATCTTTTGAAATGTGAACATGTTCAATAAACAGGGACGAGCAAAGGAGGTGTTTCTGTAATACCCTCGTGCTCTTACCCTGTTGGCATCTGTGAGGGAGAGCCAAGAAAATGCCAGCGCGTGTCAGGGGAGGCAGCGAGAGGACTCGTAGCGGGCAGACACGTACACACAGCAAACAGCAGAGCTGAGGCAGCACTTTGAAAATTGCCTTCTGCATAATGAAACAGAGGGGCTGTGGGAGAATCTCCACTGCATAATGAAACAGAGGGGCTGTGGAAGAATCTCCACTGCTCCATTCCGCAGCGGCAAATTATTTCGTTCGAATTTGTAGCGACTCGGAAAATGTCGCTGCGTTGCTGGAAGCCTTGGGGTTGTATTTCCTCTTCTCTAAATTGAACTAAGTTAAATTGAACTCTCATCTCAAGAAAAGAGAGATGAAAAGAGTTTCTCTCTCCTGTAGTGGCTCTCCAGAATGTATATTATATCTCTTCAGGCTGTCAGCCGTGTGAAGCTTTCGGGATGTGACTCATAGAATAAATAAGTTTGGTCATTCCTGCTGTGAATAAAAAAAGGTAAAAACCCTGCATTTTTATAAAGGCTTTTTCTTCCCCCAAAAGAGTTCAGGAAACATCCCGAGTCATTAACATGTTGGAGCTGTCACTGAAAATACAGTAGCTTCAGGGTTGAACAGCAACTGTTAATAGCGCTCAGTAATGCCACGTGCATGAAACATGTCTGCTGCTGAATATTTGTGCTCTTCCAAATGAATGAACTCGAGTTTCTAGGCTGAAGCTGAGGGTGGTAGTGCAGCAGAGCAGTGCCTGTATGTCAGAGAGGGAACAGATGCTGGCAGGAGACTGGGGGATAAACAGACGCCGAGTAATGCTGTGTACGAAATAAGCCATTTGTGCCCATTTGGGAGCTCTGCAGCAGAAGGGATGCAGCCTGCAAATTTAAGTAGGTTATGGTGTTCTCCCCTGTAGCTGGGGTTAGAGGCCTGTCCAGTTACTGCAGAGTGTCCCTTTGTGGTACAAACATCAAGGATCTAAACTAAAATCCTCTTTCAGCGAGCAATGGCTTCACATGGGTGCATTCCTTTTTTGTTTTTACATGTAACCCTGTCTTTACCAATTAAAGTAGCTATTTAATGGTTAGAATATGATCTCTGAGTTATGAGCACAAATCCTGTTTATCCCTTTCGTGGGATAAAATATATTTAGTCTTGCTGGATTTGTAGTTACTATTCCTTCCTAGTGTTTTAGCCATAATTAACCCTCTCCTTTGATAGTTGTTTACAGCTGGGAATAGGCTGACAAGAACAGAGCTCTTTGTTCTGCAGTAGGGGGGGAGCTGTGCCAGTAGCTATCCTATATCCTGTGTGTATCCCAAACTCAGGTAACTGTCTCCTGGGGCAATCCCAGTGCCAGGAGAGAGGGAACAGCAGTTTTCTCAAACATGGCTGCTCATCTTTTCAGGGAATGGGAATCAGTTGGCTGATTAATCTTATTGACAACCGATTCCAGGCAAAAGGTGCTGGACTGGAAGCACTGGTGCATGGCAGACAAAGGTCCCACCCAGTATTCCTCACAGTAACTCTGCACAGCAGTGTGTGCTGGTGCTCTTTACTGTTCCTGCAAACTGATTGCTGGTATCTGCAAGAAGATTACTGCCCGATGTAATACAACTTCTGGCCTCTTTCCGTGAGTGCCAATAAGAAGATTAATTAGAACAGGGCTAAAAATGTTTTCGTATTTAAGGGAGATGTATTTTTACTGTCCTGCCTCATCTCTTATTCCATCCCAATCCTTTATGTGTTGTGCTCAGAGGGACTCTCGGTGGAGTCCTTGTGCAGCTTCTGCTGTTTAGTGCCCTCTGTACCTACAAGGAGGTAAGGAAGGACTTTTTGTCTCCATCGTCATACATCCTTATTCCAGAAGAACAGGTGTGTTCTGGCAAGAGCAATCTGGAGCCAGCACAGGATGTTTGATACACAACACTTCAACGCCCCTCCTGCAGTGGCTCACTGTGGGGCCGTCACACGAGCGCTCTCTGGTTCCGCAGCAGCTCTAAGACTGAAGTCATCTCCAGCCAGTCTTGGCAGTTGGACCTTCCCAGTGATCATAAGTGTCTTGGGAGGTTTTCCAGTTCCACCATTGTGCTTTTGGTGTTTACAGCTACAATAACTAACTCCGACATTTATACCCAGCTGGTGCTCTGACTGCCGAGCTTGCTGCCTGTTTGCACATGGGGCCTTCTGATAAGGCAGGCATTTGACCTTTCTATTCTTAACCCATTAACATTTAGAAGAGCTGCTCTCCTCACTTCTGGGGCTGTGTTCCTCCCCCTCCCCCCAATATCCCTGTTCCTGCCAGATAAGATTACTCCTGGGTTATATATTGATCTAAAAGCAGAGTGCCAAATGCAGCCCACACCAGTTCAAGGGCAAATACTGAACCCATTCGAGTGAGTCCACATGCTCAGTTCAGTCGTGGGAAGGACCAGAGGCTCTTTTTGCCCTCTCAGCAGAACCTGAGGACAAGCACAATTACAAGCTCAGTTCTTTATTGTCCCAGTAAAATGGCTGCAGGAGGTACCAGCCCAGTTTGCTGATGCTGCACCTCTGTGCTCTTTCCTCTTCTCCATCAGCACGTGAACAGATGAAGGGGTTGAAGTGATTCCTACACATATTATTACACCCTCATTTGCCTGGGGAAGTGCATTCAGTAACCTGAATGTGCAAATGAGAGCCGAGAGTCCTCTCTTTTAAGGCAGCCCAGCCCCAGGAATACTGCACTGTGTCACTTGGACAGATCTCCTCATCTGTGCATATGCATTTCCCAGTTTTTGAAAGTGGGAACCTACTAGCAGCCTAGTGAATTACAAATATCAAAAACCGTTACGGGAAAGTGGCTGCCTCAACGAATGTATAGAGCCACTTCTAGTCAAATAAAAAGTCACTTGTTCTTTGCTAAAGCTTAGTCACAGAGTTATTCCCAGGTGTGTGAAGTGACACTGAGGAGCTCTGAAGAACTGATTTGAGTAACCAGTTGAACACTAGCTCCTGGTGCCAGAGCTGTCACACAGAACGTGAATGGGGCCCTGTGAGCCAGGGAATAGCAGGCGGGAGGGAGGAGCTGTTACTGCCTCTTCATGTGTTGTTTGAGTCTCTTGTTCTAGTTCAGCATCTTGGCATAGAATCCACATATTGGCGTTTGGAAAATACTTGGGAAACTGCCACCAGAGTGATGAAAGAAGTGGAAAACGGGCCTAATAATGAACATCAAAAGTGCTTGAGCTGTTTGCTTTATCCATGAGATGACTTGATGGTCATACAGGAGGACCAACATGGAGAAGAGATTTGGTGGATGAGGTCTGTTGAGATGTTATGTAGCATTTTGTATGAGAATAGTGACCATAGTGGTCCTGCTGGCTTTAAAAATCTGTGTATGACACTGATAATAACTGCAGTCAATCACAAGAATTAATTAGCTGGCAAGTCTGATTTTCCACTGTAAAACCAAAAGCCACCAGAGCAACATGGATCAAAATTTATTGCAATTATTAATACTTCATTATGTTAAATTAAATGGTTTCAAATAAAGCATTGTGATTTAATGTGCCTTTATGACCATCTGTACCAAGAGCTAAGCTTCAAGTAGTCTAATAAGATAAGTTAGATGAAATTAAAGAGGCAGGCAGGGTGCTTTTTCCTGCCAATGTTTAAGAGAAGGTAAAACCACACAATTGATGGAGGTCTCTGACTTAGCACTAGACTTTTTTAGAGTGAGAGACTCCTTTTTAGTTGTGTTATCTTACCTAATTCAGACACTCAGCAATTCAGACTTGAGAAGCTCATTGAAAACTGAAGGAGGAAGTCTTTTTTCATCTTGTGGTCTGTGAATAAAAATAGATGTGAAAGCTGTTCTACTAATTTTTTAGATGCCTGAAGAGCATGTGTGATCCAAAACCAACTGCTTTATCTCCTTAACTGCAGTTAACACTATCTTTGTTTACTGGATGTGTTAGTTTTTAGTGCTGTGTTTTGATGAGCTTTTCCATGTATTTCTAGAAATTCTAATATAATCTACGCAGTTGTTAGGAAACAATTATAAAAGACTGGAGTCATTATAAATGACTTGGAGCTCCAGCTTCCAACTCAACTTGAAATGGCACAAACCATGACTAAAAATGCATTTAGTGGGGAAAAATGCATCACTCCATGCTTGTTAATACAGTAAACTGGAAAATTAAATTCTATCCTTAGGTATGGAGTTGTTTTAGAAAGAGCTAAATCATTTATTTAAAACAGGAGCAGCTGAATTGAAAGTACCAAGGCCCAGGGTCAGGAATGCTCCTGCCAAGGCTTGGAGTCCTGATTTACAGGGCTTTTATGCTTTATGCTTCTTTTTCTTTTCCCTCTTCAAATGTTCCATGAAGTAAATTTTTTATCAGTGACTCAGAGCAAAAGAAAATTTCAGATTTCTGTGATAAGATATCAGATGCCTGGGCAAGTCTTCAACTTAAAATGGTTTTTTGGCTTATCCAGCCTACGGTACATGCTGAGATGGGAGTGTGTGAACCTCTAGTTATGATTAAAACGCTGAAACCATGAACATAGGAAGCAATAAAGTATTATGTAGGAGTAGATTCATCATTTTTTGTGACTTTGTTTAAAGAAAGCCCAGATGTGGGAGCACATATCTACTGAATCAGTCATTTTCTAAGCCACAGATGACCAGAAAATTAATTAAAAAGAAAAAAAAAAAAGTTGTATTAGAAAAATAAACCTGCAGAACTTAATGTTTAAACAATGTAGCCCAGACTAGTTTGGGCTTAAAGTGATCTGCATTAACAGTAATTTATTTGGGAATATTTAATCCTCAGGATTTAAATTCAGGAGAAAGTGTTGTTCAGTGGTTCACATGACTGGGAGACAGGATTGCTCCGCTTTGCTTCTGCTGCAGTGTGTCAGGGAACAGAACTTTTGCCATTGACTGCAGCTGTGCCAGGATTTTCCATCCTCTCCATGTCCCATTATCCCCATACAGACGTGGACATCCTGTCTGTCACACCTCAAAGGCAGGACAAGGTGGCTCCTGGGTCCACCCGGGACCCAGGAAGTTTAGGGAAGACTAAGAGAGCATTCAGTGAAAAATTTGATGGAGTGGCACATTTTTATTAAAGAATTCTCTGCTTACCTCTTACTCGGCAGAGACAATGAGAAATTCCAGGAAGGCTTGTCCTTCCTGGGATGAGAAGGGGGAATGTGTACATTGTTGTGCAGGGATAACACCTGAGGGTCCCTAAGCTGCATTGGCACATCCCTGTGCCGGGATAAATGAGAGCTGCCTCTTGTGGAATGGGTGAGGGCGTGGGATGGGTGAAAGTGAGGGATGGGTCAGGGTGTGGGACGGTGAGGGTATGGGATGGGTGAGGGTGTGTTGGATGAAGGTGTGGGATAGGTTGAGGGTGTGGGATGGTGAGAGTGTGGGATGGCGAGGGTATGGGATGGTGAGGGTGTGGGATGGGTGAGGGTGTGTTGGATGAAGGTGTGGGATGGGTTGAGGGTAAGGGATGGTTTGAGGGTGTGGGATGGGTGAAGCTGTGGGATGGGTTGAAGGTGGGAGCCACTCGGTGCTGATGCAGCAGAACTGCTTTTCTCCCAGGAGTTAATTATGCCATTAGTGTGCAGATGTCTGCACTTCCCTTCTTGGTGAGCTTTATGCACATTTTGTGTGGTCTTGTGTGTCTAAAGCAAAACCCACTCAGAAAATGCTCATTTGCATGTTCTTCTGCAACAGGTGACCAGAGAAATAAAATTCTGAAGAATACTTAGATTTGCAAAACATCTCCAGGGTCAAGGTACTTTCTAACAGCTCAAGAGAATCTCCTTAGTAATACCTAAATAAACTTTCCTGGCTGCCTGGCCTATTTACAGTCCTTGTCCTTACCCCTAATCCATTTCAGAAGATGTGTTTCCATTTTGATTCAGGGATTGCCCGGCAGGACTTTTGTCTTAGCACACAGGGACAGCTGTGTTGACAGTGCCTACGGCCTCGGGGCATTATAGCTCTCGTAATCAGATGAGACCTGTGCATGCTTCAGTGCCTTAGCAGTGAACTGAAACAACCTTTGTCTGTTTGGGATGATAAAGGAAGTGACCATGTTTAGAGTTCGGCAGTCATTTTGTGAGATCCTCCGAAGGACGTATAAACTGCAAAGCCAAATGAAGGTCCAGGAGTCTGTTTTACTGCCGCAGTTCATCAGGCAGCATGAAAAAAGGATGGTCTGATGTTGGAGAAACACATGCAAGAAACGCAGAGGTTTTGAAGTTAACTTGTAAAAATATGCTGAGTAATTTTTATATAATGCCCATCCCCTAGTTCCCTGCCCAGTGTTACGGTTTTACAGCTGTGCATACCTGTTTTCTGAAATGTTTCTTTTTCTTCCTTTGGGCTGTGTGGCAGAGGTGACTCTTTCTATTTGAGGAATCCTAGGAATTACTGATAACAATAGGAGGTAAAAGTTAGACAGAAATGGGATTTTTAAGCTGCTAGCAAGACTTTTTAAAATGCAGTTTGCATAGCAATAGCAATGACCAAATCCTTGTTGAATACAAGCCAAGAGTATCCATCAGTGTGTTTTATTCATGCAGTGTGACAATGCAGTTAACTCAAGTCTGTATTGATTCTATTTATTTCAATTTAGAAAACATCTCCACTGAGCATTCCGTGTAATTATTATACAGACGAGGAGCAACATTTAGAACTGACAGCCAAGCATGTAAATACAAATCCATTTGCAAAACATTCTGTGGTGCTGCTTCTGCAAGGAGAACAGGTCAGACTAAAACAGGAGCAGATTCTGCTGTCAAGATTTTTGCTGAAATTGCCTTTCCTCCAGCTCTGTTGTGATTATTACATCAGGGGACCCTTTGTTTTAGTGTCTCAGATGATTTCCACAGCTGTGTTATTGTACAGAGAGAGAAAAAAGAGAGTTTAAACACACTTAATAGGTCAAACATGCACTTTACATTGTACCTTGTACCTAACAGGCTGTCAGTAAGATCCTGGAGTATTGACATGGTGTAAATAGGTGTTTATAACCTGACTGTGAGCCATAGGGAGTGCACAGGTAGTCGATATGTACAGATCCATGGTGCAGAGTACACAGCAAAGGGCTGTAGGTGACCTGGTTGTCACAGGTAGATGCACAGTCAGAATTGTTGGAATGCTTGGGCAGGGCAAAGGTTGTGAACGTGAGACACAAGCTTGAGGAAGTCGGTTCAGGGAGGGAACCCACAGTAATTAGCTCTGGCACTTGTTGCAATTGTTTCCTTCTCCTTGGGGTGATTAAGTCACACTTGATCTGGTCAACCCGGGTCAACCACAATGTTACCAAGACAACTAAATAAACCAGTCCCTGCCCTTGAGGATTGCACAGCCCAGAGCACTGCCAGTGTTTGAATATGGCAGCATGAAGTGGCTCACAGATCCCTTCTCCAGCTTTGTCCTGGTCTTGGAGAGGTGATGTGATGGGACACAACCTCAGCTCCTTGTGCAAGCTCTTCAGGCAGCTGGAGTGTTGTTCTGGTCTCCTCACCAGCAACAACAAAGATGGATGAGATACTCAGAACTGGACTGGATGGGACCACACAGAGATTCCAAAGAGCACAGCGTGGCCTTGGCCATAATCTCTCTACCATGTCACAAAAGGAAGGGACTAGTCAGGAGCATGGGTACTGGTTACTTCTTTAATCACTTCCCGGAAGATGGCAGGACTGCAGGTAGGTGGGACTTGTGAAAAAATCATGGACACACTCCTGCTCATAACAGTGTCCCACTGAAACATGTGTCTGTAACAGTCCCAGTTCCTGCCTGCTAAGAATTTCCTTAATATATACTGTTAGACTGGAAGGGATGAGGGAAGGAGAGCCCATGCTGTCATTAAAAAGGAAAGGGAAAAAAGTCTAATCAAATGAATCCCTGCAGTTCATTTCCTCTTACGAGGTCTGTGCTCTGTAATTACATTACCCAAGAAGCCTTTCTTCTTTGAGTTCACGTGAAATCTTAATGGTTTTATTCCCCCTGGCCTTAGTTCAGCCAGTATACATGAAATTACAAAGTTTTTCAGTTCCAGTGTAAACTTGAATTAGAAATTGGTGGGTGTGGTACTTCAGATTATAGCAAACTAGTAAAAAGAATAAATTCCTTAAAGGGACATTTGCTGGGTTGGGAGTGCATTTAACATAACCCCACTACCAAGTAGGAATATTGTTTAAGAGAACCCAACCCACCAACAAAGAGTGCCAGCAATGCAGAATTCCCAACGTAGAGCAACTATCAATAGAACAATATACTCTGTTAGGAGGCAAATGCTGGCAAATTGTTAAACACACATATTATGAGTTTTTACTCACGAGTAAAAAATAATATTATGAGTTTTTACTCATAATAGTAATCTACTCACTGTAGAAGATACTCAGTATCTCAAAGTAGCGGGGTGGATTTTACCAGTTTGCTCATGGAATTTTACTGTTGCTCTTGGTAGAGATACTGAAGCCAATTTGGGGCACTTTCGGTAATTTGTTCTGTAGGAAACTGCCCGGATGATGCAACACCAACTTCTTAAAAAGGAGAAACCAGAACGTGATGAAGCAAATAGGAAGTGAATGTTTTCATCTCTCACATATTCACCTTTCTCCTGATGTGCATGAGATTTTGCAAATGTGGGTGGTGTTTTATATCTCAGTTTTATTGCACGAGAGATTGGGAGGGAGGGAAGTGAATGCTTTGCTGGATATCATACAGCAGCTTTTGCCTCTTGTAGCTTCTTCAATCAGTTTTGGCTAAAATGAAAAAAAATACTTTTTACTGCAGCGCAGGAAACTGAAACACGTTTTTAGAAACTGAAATGGGATTTAGGGTGAATATTTTATTATCTGATACTTCTGTACCAAGTGAAGCAGTAACTAAAAACAGTTTGATTACAGTTCCATGCCAAGTCATGCCCCCTCTTCCAACCAGTCACATATTAACCATCTCACTGTACCTGCAAACTCCTTGCACAATAATTTCAGTACTTTCTCACGTCAGTGTTGCAGACTGTTTCTCTGCAATTGCTGTTTGCATTGGAATAATTCAATTCATTACATATCCTTTCTCCATTCACAGACGTTCTACATTCTTTATAAGTGACTATAATCTTAACAAATCTCGTTTGAGTTACGTGCCATTTTCTCCTCTTTAATAATTAATTCAGTTAATAAGTAACTGAATTTTGTTAAATGTAAAAGTGTTCAGTCTCTTTTCAGATATAGGATGAATGTTTTCCTGTCAGTCATTTTTTAAATCTTCTGTGCACTGAGTAGTCTGGCAAACAGTGCTTGAAAGAAGCAAATTTTGTGCGTAATTTGGGGTACAAAATGGCAGGGGATAAAAGGGGGCAATTTACAATTGAAGTTGGATGTATTCTTCATCAAGTCCATTCTGCTTCGTGTCACTGCATAGCATCAGCAAGATTTAAACCCTTCCGTTTAGAAGGGTCACATCTGTAATAAATTACGGTCTCCCTTATTTCAACAGTAGCATTGTTATAAATATTTTCTTCCTGTATTTCTGTTTCATAAGCCAGATACTCAACATTTCTCTTCTTGTAAGTAGCCACACGATGGGCTGCCAAGGCTGGTTTATCATTTGCCTTGGAAAAGACATTGTGTAAATATTGCAGGATGAAACATTGGCAGACAGAGGTTTGACCTGTGGGGAAGAGAGGTGAGGGGTTTGCGGGGTTGCTGCCAACAGACTGAGGCTTGAACGAGACCTGATCAGGAATGTCAGAGAGTTCAGCTGGTCTTACCAGTGAGGGTCAAAGAACAGGTTACTGCAGCGAGCCAGTTTCTGCAGAAATGAGGCTGAACCGCTGACTTAAATTGAAATTTGTGAGTGTTTAAATTCTTAGCCAGACCTAACAAATTTCCTCTCCGTGTTTTTTATGACACTTTTATATTTGTATGTAGGGATAACTGGGGATGAAGCTGTCAGAGGAAGTTCTGATGTCAAGGCACTGCTTTTCAGCGCTCTATCTGCACGGTCTTGCTACAATGATCTTGTCATCATAGCAAAGAAGAGAGATCCACACAACCTCTTACTGGGAATAACAGGGCTTCACTGAAAAATATAGTATTTTAGGGCAAGACTTAAGTTTATGTAGACTATTCCTAAGTAACAAGTACAAGGAAAAGTGGCCAAGAGTATTGACAGAACGAGTGATCCAGGGCTGTGTCATACCAGAGCACAATTAAGTGATGCAGGGGTCAATACTTAGGCCCTGGGCAGGTTTTGGGGGGGACTTTTAAGCAGCTCCTTTGATTTTGGTGTAATGGTAGATAATGTGCAACTGTTAATGTGTTCTCTGCTCAGTCTGAAGGCCAGGAATACATGAGGCTCTGCAAAGCACCTATAAAATGCCTGTTGAAAAGTGGATTGTGGTTTGCCCCAGGCAGTGAAACATATTCCTGGAGTGTGTGGGTGCTGCAGCGCTGGGAGCTCACAGGCTCCATTTCCAGGCTCTGCCCCTGACTCAGCTCTGGTGCCTCGGGCTCTCGAGGGAGAGTTCCCTGAGCTCTTAATTCTCTCATTATAAAACGTGGAGGTTATTACTTGCTTACTTCCCCCTACCAGCCTCACAGGGGGGTGAGTTAATGAACATCTGTTAATGTGTGGAAAGAAATGCTGTGGAAGTGCTGAAGCAGGAGCCATCCTGCTCACACAGTGATGGCACAGCAGCGGGTTCGGAATCTGCAGCTTTTTCTTACGGGGTCGTGCTGTAAGGCTAAATAACCATTTTAGCAAGGCACCTGTAGAGCACAGTCCCTGTCTCCAAAGCCTCCCCAGTGCCCCTGGAACTTTTAAGTGCTCCAGAGCTCAGGGCTGGGATGTGGTGCTGGTGCCACTGCTGGAGTTTGTGCAATCTCATATATCCCGGGTACGTGCAGCTCATGGCACACAGCTCACAGTGAAGGTGTTATGTTCCCAGCTCCTGTTCGTTATCCTCACTCATTAAGGAAAAAAAGATACTGTTCCTTCTTTAGAGCTTATTGATTTCCTTATCCCCTCGACGAACGCCTTAAATCCCGCAGTTGATGTCGGGAGGGCGAAGCGCCGCTCGCCGTCCTTTCTCCAGCTGCTGGAGCGGGAAGCCCCCGCTCGCAAGAGTTAATCGTTCCCAGCCTTTGGCAGTCTTGGCCTGGTCCTAGAAATCCGGCTGGATGCGGGCGGCTGCCAGGATTCTCCCCGCGGCCGTCATGTGAGCAGTGTAAACAGCGCGGCCGGGGAGCGGGAGGCTCTCGCTCAGTGGGGCAGAGTTCAGCGGCTGCGGGCCGGGGTTACTGCCGAGCGCCCGGCTGTTGCTATAGCAAAGCCATTGCATAACGCTGGCATCGCACCAGCGCTCCGAGGAGGCTCAGCGATAAAGGTCGATGCGTTTCGTGCTCGTTTTGTTCATTGTTGCCGAGTCCCACTTAGCCGTCGCAAGTGGAGTTCCAGGCGTAGTTCCTTGGCTGGCTGCGCTGGAAGCCGGTGCGGGGGTTTCACCGGCAGCGGAGGGAGAGCGGGGCCGGCCCGGAGCTGGCTCTGTAATTGGGGTGCTCACATGAGTGGGGCCGGCAAGACAGCGCCTGCAAGAGCCTTGTTTGCATGAGCAGAAACTTTGCATGTCAGTGAAGTTTGTGGGATCAAGCTCGCAGTTAAGAGAGGTGTTTCACTTCTGAGACGTTGTCTTATAAAAAAAGAAGTGATTTGATGCTAGTAATGAAATTTGCAGCCAGATGGAGGGCTCGGGGCATCAGAACCTCGGTGTTAGAGAGGTGGGTACACCATGAGTTCAAGAAGTAAACCTCCCATGTCATTGCACGTATCAAATGGATTGCAAGGAGATGGTAGTTTGTGGGAGGCTGAGAAACCACAAAACTTTTTTTGGATGGAACTGGTAGAGGGAAGATGGAATGTTGCGACATGGGAAGCTGCATTTGGAATCAGGCCATTATCCTCCTGAGATCTCTGCTGAAGTTGCATCTGCATTTACATAAGTTTTGGCATGAGAAATCAATGTCCATGAAGTTACTATTCTGTGCTTTCCCTTTCTAGATGATTAATTAAAGTGGCTGAGGGATTGATTTGGCTACAAGCTGTCTCCTAGGGTTTCTGACTGTAGTTTATTTGTTATATGAAATAGACCAAGGTCTATCTCTCTTTGGTCAAAGTGATTATGCTTTTGGCTGCCGTGCTCTTTGAGGGTCTGGCCATTGAGTCAGTTTGACTTACCTGGGCCAGAGTCAGAACTGCAGTTTTTGGCTATACAGTGTGGTGTATTTATCATTCCAAGAGCAAACAGATTTAATATTGAGGCTGTGGTGAAGGGTCACCAGGTTTATTTGGCATGTGCAGGTTGTAGTATTTCAGTAACTTACCTCTGAAAAATTTTACTGGCTGCTGTGAGAGGCCTTCTGTTCCTTCCCCTTGGGTTTGAACCCTTTCTGCTCTGGGGTCCTGGGCATGTATGATGCATATGTGACAATACCAATGTACAAACCTGGCTAAGAACACTCTGTATTCCCTTTCTACTTGTCCAGTGAGACCTCCTGCCCAAGCACTTTGAAACTGGAAATCTGTCCTTGATCCAGTGGAGCCAGGACTGGTCTAAGTTAGACATGGCTTCCAAGGAGTGTTCCTGCTGTTTGCAGCTGAAAGCAAAGCGGTTTGTGATGACGTGATTTGGGAGCCCTTTCACTGTTTGGCACCAGCCCCCGAGGAAGTCCTGACTGTTAGAGATGTTATCCTTGTTGCAGAGTTCCTCTGCTCCATATGGACACAAGTGTTCACTGTAGTCATAATTTTGGAGCTTTATGCAGTATTTTGAATATTTTGGGCTAGACCTTCAAGCCAGGACTAAGATACTGAACATGATTCAATACCCCAGGGGAAGACAATGCTGTTTGAGTAAAGGACAGGTTTATGGGGTTCCCAGTACACAGGACTGCCAAGACATATGTTTTACATTTCCTTCTAGAAATCAGAGAACTTAACACTTTTCTTAGAAGGGTCCCAAACTTCTTAACATAGGGGTGAACATAGAATTATTTCCATTTCACAGGTGTGAAGAGCAGAAGGTACAAAAGCTGTGACTAAATATCAATTCAGAATTAGATGAGCTGAATTTTGGTTCCTGTCTTACACAGCAGGGCCTGATGCCTTCTCCTTCTTTAAAAACTCACTTTTTAAAACTAGCTTTAACCACCGTAGTTTCTGTGCATTTCTGGTCTTGAAAGGAACCATCAATTGTTTTTGTTTGAAGACATTGAATATGAACTTGTTCCTGCAGAGCTTTGTGCTGTAATTTATCAACAAGGCGCTGAAGCACAGACGTCAAATGAATACCAGATTTCAAATTATGATAAGCAATTGTGTCATCTCTGTGAATAGACATCAGTCTCTGCTGAGAAATCATCAATAATTCATTTAAAAAAAAAAAAAAAGTACAGGGACATTTGGATAGGTCTTTGCAAACAACCAGCCCTGTGTTCTGTAATAATTCCTTTGAATTTAAACCCAAAAGATGCTTATTTCTCAAAGAGGATCACGTGATCGTGCCCAAGTCAAAGAGTGCATTCCCTTGAGACCTAATTACCATTTACTTTTTGGGGGCTATGGAGGAACCTGGAATATTACCTGTCAGAGGTGTGCTGGGTCTGTCCGTAGCTCAGTGGAGAACTCTCCTGGCGTGCTGAGCAGCCTGAACAGAGCCTGTCTTTGTGTCCTTCCCCTTTACCCACAACTTCTGCTTGGCATGGCCTCAGTAGTGACCTCAGCACTTCCCTGGCATCTAAACTTACCTAATTTACCTTTGAAACTTGTATAAGGTAGGTCCATTCTTAGACATTAAGGATGGGAGAAAAGCATAATGTCCATTCTGGTTTTTCCTTTTCTGAAATATTTGAAGTGTATTTTCTTGTTAATATTCCAGTCATTAATATTTTCATCACTTCCTTTGCCTCCTACTTACACCAAACCCTAAGATTTTAATTTTCAGTCTTAAAATACAACTCTCAGAATAGCCTGTGTTTCTTTACTATGAGGAGAGGGAGGAAGCTGCCAGTGTAAAAATTTCAGCTCGAGCTTCTCTGTCGTAGGTGGCTTTTCATTTGACAGTTAACATCCTGCTTGAGTCCATCTCTCTCCTAAATTGTAGGTTGTTACATTCCAATAAGCACACAGCATCTGTTCTCTGTAGAACATGATGTTGCAAGATGCTGATCATTTATCTCAGTGAGCTATTTTCAATTGAATCAGAGACGTCCATGCAGACTAACAGCAGTATTTCCCTCCTGTCTGTAATTGCCCATTATAGGAAGAGAAATTTATAAATAGTTATAAATGTCAGGATTTAGAGGCTCTGCCTCGAGACCTGCGACTCGCCAGTCTTAACTTATCTCAGAATAATCTCAAAAATAAAAATTCTCTGCTCTACTTTGGAGAGCATGAAATAATTTGTGTTTACACCGTTTTTTCAATTACTTTGATGCTGTAATATAAAGGTCACTGATTGCCTCTAGTCATCACATGGCTTTTTCACTAATTGTGCACTCACGTCATTTTGTTCTGTGGGATCTTTCGCTTTTTGATCCAGTTTCACTGCCCAGATGTTCATTTTATACAGTTATAACTTTATACAAAGGGCGTCCTCTGTTCCAACAAACACACTGGTTGTTGTTTCCAGCTGGGAACTCGTGCACAGCAGCTCACCTGCTTCCAGCATCAACCTACTGACTGACCTTTGGGCTGATTTGATATAAAATCATTCACTGGGGATAAGGAGGAGAAAATACGCAGAAATGTTTCCTGCTCCTTAGCCTTGGACTGATTAGGGTGGTGCTGCAGGATGAAAAGACAGTAAGAAATGGGAAAGCTCTTTAATTTTGACCCTTTTGGTATGTAGTGGGGGGGAATTCAGCTCTGGTGTCTCGGAATGGATTGATGGAGACCTAAACATCTCCAAGAAGGAACCCTATTGCCCACTCCCATAAAGGCTTCATGTCAAGGCAGAGATGGAGCCTGATGGTCCCAGGGGGGTGACTGTCAGGTATCCAGAGGCACCAGGGCCTGGGGATTTCCTGGCTCACAGATTCCAGGAGGGACGGATCTCAAGGTTATCCCATAAAGGGCAGCCCGTTTGCTGTTTGTGGAGCCACGTGGACATCACACAGACTGACCGTTTGGTTTAACTTAACCTTTAGAACGGACATGAGAGCTTAGTTCGTGAGCAGGATGAATTATGTGGGAGGCTTTGAAGGAAGATTGTGCACATGAAGGCACTGGCTGTTGCTGAAAGGCCTGTGGAAGATGAGCAGTGGAAAATTGGGCAGGGATTGGGCAGTATATCACGTAAGGAGGGTATAACTTGGCAATATATATCTGTGAAGGTTTTTAAATCTCTACCTTGGCCAAAAGTGACCTTCCAAATGACAGGAATCTGGCCATCTTGAGCCCAAATGTTCCTAGAAAGACGACTCTCCAAAGTTGTCCTGGCTGCTGACAGGGATAGCACTGCTGGCAACCTGCACAGTGCTTTAAGGGCCAGGCTGAGGTGTAAGAGGAGCTCCAGCCCAGAGCAGGCAGAGGAGGAGGCCTGGAGAGGAGCTGGCAGCAGGCAGTGATTTTTGACATGTCTCCCATTCAGCTCTAAGGCTGCTGGGCAAAACCTGCACAAGGTGGAATTGTGGTTTAATACGCTGATATGATTTGCTGTGGCCCCCTTGCAGCTCCCTAAGAAGGCCAGAATATCCAGGACATCCACTGCATTCTTCCTGTGCAAACCTAGGGAAGAGGAGCTGCAGATGCCACTGCCTGCTCTGTGTGCTCAGCGTGGCAAGGAGGAAAGCAAGGGAGTGAGATGGAGAAATCCGGGAGTCCTGTCTGGCTCTTGCTACCAGGAGTGGATGGATAAATAGGAAGGTACGAAGTTTTGTTTTCCAAACACGAAGTTTCCCACAACTGGTCCTGCTGGAATTGGTGAGCAGAGACAGACCCTTCTCCTCACTGCAGCAACTGGAATTGGTGAGCAGAGACAAACCCTTCTCCTCACTGCAGCAACTGCAGCACCACAGTTCTCAATTTCCCTCTCTTGAGGCTATAGATCCCCTGGCACAGCTCTGAATTCCCTGTACAATGCACAGCATGGCTTTTACTGAAAATTGCAGGGAAAACAACTCTTCTGCAACTTTATTCCATTAAAAGTATATTTTTTTTTGCTTCTTCTATGCACCTCCCCATTTTCCCTGCATCCAAGCAGTCACCTGCATTCAATATCCGGCACGTGGAATGCCCATAAAGATCCCTTCCAGACCATAACAGTTTGGTGGAAATGAAGCCAAGTGCCCAAACCCCTGTGCCCTTGCCACCAGCCCCCTCCGGCAGCATGACCTGGGAGGCCTCCGGAGCAGGATTTATATCCTAATCTGTGGCAGTGACTGACAGCAGCAACAAGGAGCTCGCTGAGGCAGAGGACAGGGAGGGCCATGGGGAGCTGGGTCCCCTGGGACAAGCTCCAGTCTGCTCCAGGGAATGTGCTAATTTTCACTCCTTTATAGTCCTTTATCTCAGCCCTTCGACCTTGATCTCAGAGGCATTATCAGCCTTAACCGGGAAGGCAGGCTGGAGTTAACCATTTAAGTGCTGACCTTTCTGAAGGTAAAAACACAGTGAATGCAGCTTGTTTCAGTAGTGCAGCATTGCCACTGGACCGTTCAGGTCTGCTGAGAACCGGTTTATGGTGTTAGGAATAATATTTTAAACTGAATAGATGCCTTTTGAATCACAGCAGTTTTCAGAGTTTGTATGTCCCTACGAAGTTCCTTGGGCATGTAGAGACCTCCTGTAAGTCTGTGTCCTGCGGGCATTGCTGCACGGGGTGTAGGGACTTGGGTTTCTTCATCCCCTTTTCATCCTTAGCTGGATCCAGTTATTTATATCCAGAGCACAGGTGGAGTATTACTGGTCTCACGCTTTCTGTGGGTCCCTGCTATCATGAGAACACACCTTCAACTTTATAAAGTATTATACAAACCCTTACCATAAAAAAAACCCAAAACCTTATTTCCTGGAGCAGTCTGGATGAATGTATTGCCAGTTCTGCTGCTGACTTCTCGGCGTGACTCTGGGTTTGTCATTTAACTGTGAGTAACTTTTCCTGTTTGCAGAATGAGCTGAAAATACTTCCATGGGCCATGGTGGCTATTAATGAGTTATGAATGTGCTTATGTACATGTGTGTCTTGTTTGGCAAGATCAGCTTCTCTTCTGTGCCTGACAAATATTAGGCAAGAAAAATATTTCCTTTTCCCTGCTGGGGGTGAGTGGTCTCTCCACGAGCGGCAGTAAGTGAGTAGAAGCAGGATTTTTCGTGGAATATTCCTGCTTAATCAGTTCAGTGTTCATGGAGTTAATTTGCTCATGCCTTCAGATTGTTTTGTTTCCAGGGATTCTAAACCGTTGCCTCCAGCTGTTCATTTCCATTGACGAGGATGATCTTTATCTGTCTAAACTAGTTAAAACCTGCTCCACTACCCAGCAGCCTTTTTGGAGACAGCCCAATAAAGCTGAGTGCGGTGACTATGACACCAAAGCCTCCTGGACATCATAAATTCCAAGCCCTACTTTTTTCCCCTGACCTCTCCCTGTCGGAGCACCCCTCCTGTTTTAACGAGACCCTTCGCTTCCTCCACAGCTCCATTTAACCCCCATCCAAAAAGAGTAAGGATATTTGCATTGTCAGTAACCAGTGCAGAATCCCCTTTAGACTAATTTAGTGTTTTAATATTATCAGATTAAGCCCTGACATACCTTGAAGGTACCATTTGAACAACTGAAGCCCTGTTGACTTGCACTTGGACTCTGCTCTGCGTGTGTGTTCCTTGGGATGTTTTTTAGTTGAAGCCTATTTTAAAATGTGCTCTGTTCAAGGCTTGCTGTGACATGCTGGGACTTGTCATGTCTTCGGGGTCAACAGGGCCACTTCATCTTCGAACAGGAGATGTGAAAAGTTTCTGTCTGAGCAGATGAGATGCAGGTTTGCTAAGCTGATGAGACAGCCACCAGATGGACCAGGGAATCTTTCCAATGATGACACTCAGGTGTTGTGTACATCAGTCAAAGGGGTTGTCTGTACAAGAGGGAATTGAGAACAACACGGAACTTTGTGTAGCTGTAATATTGCTGCAGGGCCCAGAGCTGGAACGCGTGCCCTGGTGTAGGAACACCTTCCCTTCTGCTGGGGTTTCTAATTCGCGTTATTTTGGCCTGAGCTGAACAGGAGCATGGAACACAACAGGGCAAAGCTGATGGTCAGTTTGTACTTCAGCATCTTCCTTCGACTACTGTTAACAGCAATGGGAAAATTTGTGCCCAGAAAACCTCTCATGAAGACCCGGGCTGAGCTTTACTGTGGAATGTGCCAAAGAGACATTTTCCCCATCGTTTTGTTGCAGATGTTGCCGTCCCTGCTGTCTGGGGAGTCAGCAAGGCCTGAGGAGTGTTGGGATGTACCTCCCCTGCTCCCTGCTGCAAACAGCTGGATCGGTTCAGTTCCAGGCCCGTGTGTCCGGGGGAGAGTGCTGTGTAGTCACTTTTCTGCTAAACCACCTCACAGCAATTGCCAGACTTCCAGAGGAGGGAAAGGTCTGAGAAAAAGACCAGTTTAGCACGTCATTATTGGTCTTTAGCAGCTGTGTGTTATCCTATTGTTACTAATAACCTTTGTAACTTTGTGAGCAATGTTTTCTTGGCATCACTCAGGCATAATGACTGGGGGGTCAAATTCGGCTCTCAGTTGTGTAAATATGGAATGTTCTCTTGGCTGTCTGATGCTATTTTGCATTTGGCTCATGGTTCCTGCCCCTAGAATCCTACAATCCAAAATACCCAGGCAGGGAGTTCAGTCACAGTATGCTCTGCATACCAACTGGGTATGCAAAGGACAAAATAAACAGATGAAGAACTACTATCAAATCCAAACCATATAATTATGTCTCTGTTGTCCTCTGGTTGTGGTTAATGGATTTTCCCTGAATAAAGGAGAACAGGAGTTTGCTTGGTACTTTTCCTGTGTAATTCACCAGTAGATTATGGTTGTGAAGTCTTTCAGAAAAAATATGTTTTAAAAGGGGTTTTAAATAAAGAAATAATTTTTAAAATAAAGTTTAAAATAAAGAAATTTGATTGGGATGAATCAGGAACAAGAGTTGACAAAACAGATGTTGCTTGAAGTAAAGCAGTTGGAAAGTCTGCCTTACTGGTAAGAGGAAAGGGAGACCTTGGCAAATCCATGAGGAGGGTGTTGGAACTGCTCTTTTCCTTTCAACCCTCCAATATCCAATGTTGTAAGACATAAGGTTCAGTGGGTTTATATGGCAAATAAATTTATCTTGATTTCATTCTTTGTTATGAGGATCTCTTTTCTCTGTACCAAGTTCTCAGCAGTGAAGTGATTAATTGCTCTTCTCATTTTCAGGGATCTTCCAGATAATCCTGCTGTTGAATGGGACACACATCTCCTCGCCACCATTGTGCTGAAGCACATAGAGGCCAAGAACATCAACCTGGTAAGGTGAAACTTCCTACAGCACAGGCCACATCACCTTTGAGCTGTTGTTCTTGGCTTTTCCCTTCCCTCTGGAAGCTTTCTCTAGAGTCTTTGAGTTCAGGATGTGTCTTTTCTCTCTGGAGATCTTTCCTTGCTTCCCAATGAGAAAAGAATAGTAGCAGGAATTTCGCTTTTCTAGCTCCTCAAATGGTTTCTGTCTTTTAAAGTAACCACGTCGTCCCTTTTGCTGGGTTGAATTGATGAAGGGAGCCCATCTAGGGTTAAGGCTTATGTTTAGGCTTAGCTTTGAAGCCCACTGGCAGGCATGTGTTAGAGAGCTCAATTAGCAGGGTTATAGGTCAGCATTGAAGAATATTGAATTGGGGAGGTTTCCTAGCACTGGTATAGTTTGGGGGTTTTTTCCCACAGAACAGGAATAAGGGCCTAAGCATGGAAAAGGTTGTGTTCTGTTCTTCTCTGTTGAACCTCGCTTTGATCAGGCGTGGCTCTGACACACTGATTAGCAGCAAAATCAAAAAACTCTTGAAGCCTTTCAGCACTTCACAAAACAAGAAACCACATCTCCTGTAGCATGAAAGCCCCAATGAGCACAAAACCCAGCATCATGCACCCAACTCTGTATTGATTCTGAGGCTAATTTTCCATGAAATTCATTGCTGTGCACAGAGGCAAATGCAGTTTTCCTGGACTCCTTTTGTGCCTTTTGGCCCCGTGAATAGATAGGTTTTAATCTAATCTGAAAGCTCCGAACACAGGAGGGTTTGTATTGCATGTTTGTGACTCTCAGGAGCACTAAGACAAGTGCACCAGAGTCCCAGCAGAAATCCTGAAAACACTGGAACTCCTCTGGATGGTTGGAAAGGATTAGATCTTTGCCTCAGGGAAAATTAAACTCCAGCTGTTTGTGCTGGGGGAGGCAGCTGTTTGCCACTCACAGAGTGTGAGCTGAACGCTGAAGTGTGGGGTTTGCAAAGCAAACATGAGACATTCCTGGTCGTGGGGCTGTCCCCGCTGTGCTGCAGCTCCAGCTGGAGGAAGGAGGAGGATGAGAGCTGATTCCCATCAGCTCTTCCCCCGAGCAGCACAGAGGATAAATTACTGCAGCAGGACATCAGCAGTACCAAAGGCAGCTGAAGCAGCTTCTCAGGGCTGGTGGTAATGAAACATAGATTATTTCAAGTGTCCCAAGTAATCACAAAGGTCTCAGATGTTTGCTGCAATACCATTCATTTAGGAGCAGACCTAGTTTGCCAACAACAGCAAGAGAAGCACCTAATTACCTTTGTTGAACATTCTGGAATTTAAAAACTTCAGAGCTTGCTATTTGTGAGCTACTCTTGGAGCATGTGCTGTCCTAAAACAACGGCCTTGCCTTGAAAGGTAAACTGAACCCATTTTTCACTAATGTTGAAATCGATAAAATTGGCTAAACATGTTAAAAGAGCTTTGTCAAAACATAAACTGGCAGCGTTTTGAGCACAACAGACCAACTCAGTGGAATCAACATGATTGAAAGACGTGTGTTGTTGCAGCTATCCCAGTGGGAAAACTTCCCCCAGTTCTCCCAGTAGTCATAACATCAGCAGTGGTATCTTTATTTACTGAATGTGTGGGTCACTAATATGTGGCGGTGGAGCATATCTGAAAGGAAGGATTGCAAAGCAAGGAGTCCCACCTTGTGGGGGTACTTTTTGTTCCATTGCATAGTTAATTTGCTCAATTGTCCTGGAAGTCCATGAGTAGCTCAGTCTTTTTCAGAGCTACAGGGACATATTTCATCCAAGCTCTACATTAAATAGTGCACACACAGAAATTAACGGTTGGTGCGCTCAAAGCCAAAACTATTTTATAGACTTTGGAAATTATTTCCTGCCTGCTGGATTTACAAGCAAAAGTCAGTGTTGCAGGGAGGGGCAGCCAAGGCTACTCTGTCTCCATTCACATTAGAAAGTATTTGGTGTGTAAAAAATGTTACATAGTATTGTGTGAGCCCCAGGCAGGCTCTTGTTGTTCCTAAATCAGATACAAGAGACATTTCCAAACACACAAGAGATTTAAAGGGAGTTGGAATACCACTGACCTCTGTGACTGTAAGGGCCTATGGAATGATGCTCAGAGGAAGGCCATGAGAAATGGAATTGCTTACTATGGCATTTTAGGGGATGGCCCTTCTTAAAAAGGAAAGAGACCTTTCTCTCCCCCCCAGCAGATGTTTGCTCTGTTGGAAGCACTGTGTGACACCAGGAAGAGGAGGGAGACCCACAGCTTTGAGTGCTTTTTTCCTCCAATGCACATGGTGTGAGGAGGGATCATGGACTCCAGACCTCTCAGGAGCTTTCTCTTCTGCTGGTAATTGAGTAATTTCCTCTGTGCTCTCCCCTCTCCGGAAGGGATTTCTGGACCTGTTTGTCTTGGCTGCTGCTCGGGCTTCCACTAGTGAAAGCTCCATTTCCTGAATACCAAGGTCACCCAGAAGAAAAACCAGCAACACCAACGGCAGCAGCTCCCATTTCAGAACAGGTGTGGGGAGGGAACTCCCTCTTGCCCTAAAGATTTCATTGAGCAACAATTTCCACATGAAGTATATTTATTATCCCAGAACTGGCCAAGCCTGTTTTTAACCCAAACAGTTTCAAGATGTTCAGGTTTTCTCATCCTGTCCTGATTATTCTCTTGATTTCCTCATCAGCCTGGTTCAGGTTAGGAATTAAAGCCAGCACAGCGCTGAGCTGCTCCGTGTGGAAGGAGCAAATGCTCCCGTGTGAAAATATCTGCGGCGTGTGAGAAAGAAATTCAGATCCATTATCAACGAAATGAATCCCTGAAACCAGAGGAATATATTTACATGTGATTGCTGCCTGCTTGAAGGCACGAGCAGCTCAGTGGTGCTGTGGAAACAGTGCCCTGTACAGATAACACACTTGGAAGCTGCACTCTGGGCCGGGGGCACATCTCTAGTGTGTGCTGAGAGGGATCTCTGAAGGGAAGAACCAGGATTTCAAAGGTGTTCTCTTTGCAGACAAAGCAAATGCCACCGTGGCCAGGTCGGTGTGCACATACCTTGGGAATTGTGTTTACAAATTTATTTCTTTGGAGAGACAGGTGCAAATGTCCCAACAGTAAACTGGACAACAGCAATGGAAAATGAACTAGTGCAATCTCTTCAGATGGTTCAGATGTTATGTAAGCTCAGCAGCACTGAGAACAGCAGCTTGTATTTCAAAAGAGATGTGGAGAAGAAAAACCTCCAAAGGTGTTTCTGAACAGATAATTTGCATGTCAGGAATATTTCCTAACCCAGCCTTGTGCTCTCACAGTTGGCCTGAGCCAGTTTTGTCAAAACAACGATTGGTTTATTTAGTCTGCTCGCTGTAGTCTCTTATCTTGGTCTTCTGGTTTGTTCCCTTGTGCCCTCCACAAAAGGAAAAAATGTGTGTTTTGGCTTGCCTGGGTTTTTAGCTTGGTTTCCTAAGGAAACAGGAATAATGCAATGGTATTTATACGTGTGTGCACATGCAAGTTTCAAAATACTTTAGAGCCTGTTGGCCAATTCCAACCGCAGGATACTGGTCTTAAAAATGTTTTGCTTAGACAGGTTATGTGAAAATCAGTGACCAGGCAGAAGAGACAGACCTTTTCTCTGTCATTTAGTGAAAAGGTTTAGTGCAAGTCCAGCCCTTATCAGACTCACATTTATTCACCTGAATAGAAATTCATTCTGCCTGCAGTGAGTGGGGGATGTTGTCATCTTAGGAAAGTGCCACTCTAGGTTGGAGTGACTTCAGAGCATGTTTTTTCTTATCTGCAAAATACAGGGTGCTGTGCTCATTCCATGAGCTGAATTCATCAATGTCTTTCCCAGATGAGCTGCTCCAGAAGCTGGTATCCATAGGGAGGGCTGACCACCAGGGCAGGCCCTGCAGAGCTCCTGGGTAATGCTGATGTACAGCAGCCAAAGCTGAAGACATCCTGTTTCTCTTTATAAAATAAGGGTTGGCCAGAAGATGCTTCTTTGTACCTGAATGAAACCAAATTCGGTCCCACCACTTCCTGCCAGCCAAGAGCAACCTTGGCTGCTTGGTGGCAGCACCTTTAGAGCCACTGGGCAAAGTGGAAAGTCTGACTGTGGACTTGTTCTGGGTGGATGGGTTTAAAGCAGGCTTGTCTGAAGTTTGTGGGTTTTGAAGTATTTCTGATCACTGTCTTTGTGCTTCCTCTGCCTCTTTACACAATGTCCCCTGTGTGGGGAGGGTGGAGGAGCAAGTTGCAGGACTGGTGCGGTGACTTTTGGCCTTCCCTTGATCTCTAACCCAGTGCCCCAGGCCCTGAATATAAAATAGACTGTGAGAAGGGAGCTGTGCTGAGTGAGCCAGGCAGTGCCATTTCCTTCCCTGAAGAGAGGACAAGCTGGCAAGGGAGCAGACATTGGTTGAACTGTGGGGAGTTTATGATTTCTCCCTGGTCCCAGAGAAGGGAGCTGTGGAGAGCTCTGCTGCTGGGCCTCTCCCAGAGCAAGGACTGAACTTTGGACTGGCCAGGGACTGTCACTTCACCACCTGGAAGGAGAACCAGCACACATTCCCTGCCTGCTCTACACTTTGTGCTGCCTGTGTGGCTGCTAGGTTGGAAGTGGGAGCCTTTAAATACCCACTGCCCAGCACCACAGAGTGAGTGAGCCCTTAGGCTGGTGCTTTACCCCTGACACATCATTGGCTGGTCTGAGGGCAGGGAGCCAGGGGTGTTCTGTGCTCTGGACAGTGGTTAGTGCTGTGTTCACACATTACTTCTGCATTATGAAGTTCCCATTTGTACAAAAGTGCAGTCAGCTGATTCCTTAAAAAGGCTTATTCTCATATCAGAGTATTTTATCACTGTGTTATCCTCTGGTGAAGCCCCTTTACAACCAGGACAGTCGTACATGATTGTGGGGCTCTTCTTACAGCAATGTGTCCTGATCACAGCACAGCAAACTGTAGTTTCACCCTGTCATTCTAGGATGTTCCCAGATCCAGGAGAGAGTGATTCATAGAGGTGGACCTCTCGAGTCAGGAACATGTTTGCAACAGATCATTTTGAAAGTGACCTTTTGGCCTGGTAATAAGTAACAAGTGCATCCTGCCAGTGGGAACATGATCTTTGTCATCTTTCTGTTGTTCAAGCTGTTAGACTGTGTAGTCATCTAGTTCCAGAGTGGCTTGTTTGTTTAGTTGTATTTCTGTGGCATGATGAGTTCACACACAAGGCCTCTTTGTGCAACACAAGAACAAGTCGTTAGTTACAATGGGCTGGGGCAGTGCTGTGTTAGATGTCAAAGCTGGAAACTGCACAGTCTCCTCCTCCTCCTAAATGGTTCTTGTGCTGTGGTTTGTTGCAGGTGGTGACCTTTGATGCGGGAGGAGTGAGCGGCCACGCAAACCACATCTCTCTTTACTCTGCTGTCAGGTACAGTGTGCTCTTACTGGATCCTCACCTGGGAGTTACGCAGTGAACGTGGTGCTTGTGTGTGAGCAGAAGCAAAAGCAGCATTGACTTCACTGCTGTAACTGAGTGCCAGGCTGTGGGGCACAGGCTGTTTGGAGAAACTGCCACAGCTCTGTAAATAACCAAAGCATCTTTTAGTATTCCATCAGCTGGTACTTTGCCAGGCTCCTTTTCACTGGGCCCTCTCTGCTCTTCCTGTCCTTGATCCCACTAAAATATGCCACAGATCACTTTGCACTTCTGGTTTGAGGAGGGTATGTGAATAGCTGATGCCTGAGCTGGTGGTAGTTGGGTTTTGGAAAGTTCTGCACCACTGTTGCAAGGGATGTTACCATCTTGTCCGGGTCCCTGAATTTACCTCTCTGACCCAAGGACATTGCTCTTTCACTGGAGCTGTCCCTGTTTACCACTCTTAGGAAGAGTCAATTAGTTCCTTCACCATTTTATTCCTTACATTATGGGACCCTCTGTCCCTGTGCTGCGGGAAGGTCACTAGACAGAAGTCCCTGTATTAAAATCACCCAAATTTTGTTGGCAAGACAGCTACTGTATTTTACTTTAACCTTCTGGTCATTCAGACCTCACCGCATCCTAGAGAGATCTCCAGAGCTGCCCCTGCCTTTCCCAGGCATGAGAGGAACTCTTTGGAAGTATAACTTGTATTTATAGCACCCATTTGTTTTCTAAATCATCTGTGCCATTCAAATAACTCTTCTGGCTCTCCTTGCTGCAACATCACTGTGATTTGCCTTTCTCACTTGCCTAGAAAAAGCTGCAGTGCCACAGAACCTGTACTGGGACCTACTGAGCTCCTCTGGGAAGATGCTGAAAGCCTTTGAGGCTGGAATTCAGCATTAGAGGGGATCATGGCTGTTCCCAGCAACTTCTGAAATAGCCTGAAAGAAGGAGAGAAGGTGGAGTTAAAACAAACTATGTTTGTTTGGGCTGAGAGGGGAGATGCTTTCTGGCACAGCTAATTGAGGAGTGAGTGAGGAGCAGAGGTTGATGACCCAGGAGCAGAGGTTGATGACCCAGGAGCAGAGGCTGATGCTCACACCATTGGCACAGAGGGACTGAAGAGCTCCCAGCTGCCTGGGCCTCTATTTGCTCAATCGATTGCTGTATGACCTGCAAATAGGAATGGAGGGTGGGTTGCTGTTTGTGTGTCCCCCTACATCCTGAAGAGATCATGGGAAAACAAACTGGCAGCTGAATTATGTAGGAGAAAGTTAAGGAAAACTCTTGATTTTGATCTTGTCCTACTTTGTGGTTGTGCAGAAATTACTTTCCCACCTTTATGCTTTAGGTTTCCTGTGGGAGTGAGGGGGATTTAACCCTCCTCTCATCTCAGAGCATGTTACTGGAAATATTTATTGTCTGCAAACCCCATGGAACTCAGACCTTTGCATCAGTCCTCAGCTACAGCAGTCCTGGGCTGATGAGATCCATGCTGATAGGGACACCAGAGCACAAGCAGTTCTCATTAACTAAGGGCTGCTTTGTGTCTTGTCTCTCTTCCAGTCCTGAATCAGCAGAAATAACCATGGTAGCCCTGTCATCTGCATGTGGCAGGACTGTAACCGTGGCCACTGAAAGGTTAAGTTTATTTTTAGTGGTTTGTTTGCCCTCATTATTTTTCAGTTTGTGTTAGGGAGGAAGTAGAGCGTGACTGTATCACTCCTGACTCTCTGTGCTCTGATGAGGTCTCACATGTTGGCCAGTACAGGCAGCACTGGGAGCACAAGCTGAGCCTTCTCCCGTCCCCCTGTGCCAGCAGAGCTCTGCAAAGCCCTGGGGGCCCCAGTGCTACAGGGCCAGAAAAAGGCCAATGAACTCTCCCCTCCAGGTATCGTGTGCAATGTGTTTATTAACCATCTTTAAACAAGGTGTGCAAGGTTCTGCCTCCAGAACTCTGAGTGGAAAGGATGAAGCAGAGGACTGGTGCAGTGATCCTTGGCTCTTTTGGATTCTCCCAGTCTCTGGGAGATAGACTTGTGCCCACCACCCACGGGATTTTTCCTGTAAGAGCAGGGGTAGAACAGGGGTGACCACTCCCTCAACTCTTCACTTCAGGAGGTGCAAATTATTGAACAGCTTCAAGGAATAAAACAGTTCAGGCAATGGTCATAGCTGAGCAGATGCTCAGTATTGTCTGCTAAGGGCATAAATATTCTTTCCAGTGTCTAGAGCAGAGGTTATGTTCAAAGGAGCAGGAACTAGTCAGAAGAAATGAGCCCTTTCCCTTGCAGCAGCCTTCCTCCTGACAGCCTGCAGGAGTCCAGCTGCTGTGTGTGCCTGCCTAGCCTTCAGATCTGGGAGGAACTGGGAAATGCCAAGGTTCGAGGGTGGATTTGTTCTTCTGCAAGGGAAAAATAAGAAAAAACAGGATGGGAGAGGAACACAAATTGCTATTTGATTTCAGTCTCCCCTGGGAGTATTTCAGTTCTCGCTTCCAAATGGAAAAAAAGACCCAACCCAAACCCACAATAGCAAAGCAGGGGGAATTGGAAGCAATCCTCTGTAGCTCTGCTTCTTTCTTTGTCACCTTGATTTGGTAACATCATTCTCTCTTTTTCCCCAAAACAGGAGCTTTCCCTGTGGCCAAGAGTGGCTGGATCCTTTACGCTCATCCACAAGGAAGAGCAGGGTTTGAGTGACATCCAGGTCACTTTACTGCTCCCTCAGTGTTTGGCCAGTCTTTAGGCACTGTGGTGATAACCTTGGTAAATACAGTGTGACAGGAATATTGGAGAACCACTCTTTTCCTGCACTTTGAAATGACAGCGTTTGCACTGAGATCACATGTAATATCAAGGGGGTTTAGTTTTGCGTGAGTCACTGTGCATTTTGATTTTAAACAACCCCTCTTACCCAGGAGCCTGGCAAATGGGGGGCTGTTGGGTTTGTTGTTTGCTTGATTGCTTAGGATGGAGAGGAATCATCTTTGTGAGGAGGAGGAAGGACTGTACCACTTGTTTTCTTCAGTGAGCTATCAAATCCATTTCATCCCAGCTAGAACAGAAAAAAAATAGTCTTGTCTGCTTAAGGCAGAGCAAACTGAGTGGAAAATAGGAGCTGCTATATTTAACTACTGTGCATTATGTTGTTATAGCAACTGCATCCATAAAACTTCTATCAATGATGATGCCATATAAAAAACTACATCAAGGAATCATTAGCTGAGCCTATTCTCGTCAATTCCATTTGGAAAAACACCTCTCAGTCCTGCAGGATGTTTTTGAACATTCACCAACTCAGTGGTAGGTTGTAAAAGAGGCTGTGCAGAGGTAATATTTGGGAGCTTAGTGCTTTATCACTCTGGAGCTGATCATGATGCAGCCTGAGTGCCACCGATGCCTTGTTGCACTGACATGTCACAGCCTGGCTATTGAACGCCCCATTTCTGAATGCCGTGGGCATTGTGCCCAAGGGCTGCGCTGAGGTTCCCTGAAAGAGGAGGGTTGGTTAAGTGCCAGTTTCAAATCCGTGTATTGAAACAATGAACTGTCCAGCCAATCCCACAGACTCGGTGGGTGCCGTTCTCAAAAGCCACCAACTGCATCACATCCCAACAAAGCACAGTTCTGCTTGTGTGGAGTTTCCAAGGCCAGGGCTTAGAGGATGTGTTGAGCAGGGAGGAAGCTGGTTTTTGGGTGATTAGCTTGATAGTAGTGAATGATATCCCATTTACCATTCTATTTGATGCCTTCTTACAATGTGGGGCTGGAGTGGGACTCTGATCTCTCCCTCCTTTCAGCAGCTGCAGCCTACAAATTCTATTGATCTTAAATGTCCCTGGGGGTTTTAGGAGTGGTAGCTGTGGTTGCACCCAGACTGCCCCCATAAGGTCAAGACAAAATTGTCCTCTGCTGTTTATCCTTGGAGACTTCCCTCAGAGGATTCTGCCCTATGTCTGGTAATATCCCATAGGCTGGGAATGTTATCCTAGATTTTATCTCGTTCCTTCATTTACTCCCTCATTCCTTAATTTGACTAAGTTCATTCATCCCAGCCCCCTTCCATGACACTAATGAGAGCCATTAGGATTAAAGTTGAGCACAGGGCACCAGCACTGAAGGGATTCCCCCCAAAGTAGTTTTTTATTCCAAAGAAACAGCCTCAAGGGATGTCCTTCCAGCATCATTAGGCAGTGAGTGGAGCAGTGACACTGCACATTCTTCTCCCAGACAGTGCAGGGCCCAAAGCACAGAGCCAGGGCACAGCTCTGTCAGCTGGAAGATCTCTGAATTGCCACTGGCAGAACCATCTTTTGCCACTGCTACACGTGAGTACAGAGAGCTTGGGCAGTGTTTTATAAACTGCATGTTGTTACATGGTGTAGTTCAAGGTGCATGGAAATGGAGCCAGAAAGTCCAGTTAGGGAAGGAGGAGGCATTCCAAATAGCAAACATTCAACATCTGGCAAGTATATCCTTCTAATGTCTCTGTGACTCTGAGGAGACTGGCTGTTCTTCCTCCTTCACATCTGTTTCATCAGATTAATCAGGCAGATTAGAGGTTGGGATTCTAAATGGAGCCCCAGCACAGCTTTAAGACATCCATTCTTCCCATGCTCTCCAGAATTGTATTTCCCCAGTGCTCCACAGCAGCCAGCACAGTCAGTTCAGTGAAGGGTTTTGCCTTTGGCACAGGAGAGTGTTTGGAGAGTGAAATCATTGAATTCAGTGAACAACTTCTCATCAAATAGAACATGGCCAAAACCATAACACACCCACCAGGGGATCAGCCCCAGAGTTCTGTGTTCCCCAGAGGAGCTCTGTGTTCCCCAAGATCGAGTTTTCAGCTCTATTTTGACTTGTTTCTTCTTGCCATCAAGCGGAGGTTTCACTGACTGGTGCCACACAGGAGCTGATCCACTCACTTTGCTCACATCTTTCCTTGAGGATGACTGAATAAAAGCAGGGAATCTGGGAGAAGCTCAGTCCTGAATTTGCAGGGTCAGGGTTGTTGGGCTATTTCAGTGTTTCTGCTGAGATGTAGCTGATAGCTGCAGACAGCAACAGCCTTCAAAGCAGCTGGTCCTTGAGGGAGGAGTCGGGGCTGAGTTCTTGCAGTGCAGAAATGGTTGGAGCCTTCAGATGTCTCATGGCCTTTTGAAATTCTTCATTGCAGAG
>VZRE01001681.1:381960-394639 GCA_013396775.1 Cephalopterus ornatus
GGTGGGAACAAGCCACCTTAGGTCACTTCATGTTTAAAAAGAATTATGAAAAGTGTCTCCTGGGGGAAAAAAAAAACACCGACATGGAAAAAGCTCCTGAAAAAGAGCGTGTTTGTGTTTGACTTTTTGGGATTTTATGCCAAAGTCTTTCATTTCACCCAAACCACAGCAAGTCCAATCTGTAAAACAACATTCCCAAAATGGCAACGACTGAGAGCTGCAACCTCTCCCCTACTTGGAAGTGTCCCATGGAGACACTCCAGCAGGGTGGAGATGGGAGCAAGAAGATGGGTTTTGGAGAGGATTGGCTCGTGTTGTGAACGTGTGCAGGAGGTAGAGTTTTGTGTTTCTCTCTCTCTCTCTCTCTGTAACCACAGAGTATCTCTTGCCTGAGAAATACAAATGAGCAAGGCTGCAATTCGTCTGCACATAGAGCTGGGTGGAGCCCATTCCCAGAGCTCTGCACTGAGCCTTGCTGAGTCCTGAAGCATTTGGATCAGAACAGAACGGATGAGCAGAGAAGCAGTTTCTTCATGTCTGTTCTTCCAGATGAGTGACGGGTCTGCTGGCAGCAGCTTTGAGGACCTTTCATTAACCAAAATACAGTTTGTGTCTCCCTGAACCCTTTTACAGCACAAACTCCCTAATTTGCTGCTGAATGAAACTTTCCTTCCCTGCTGAAGATGCTGCCTGCTCCTGCTGAAACGTTTCCATATGAACTGGGTCTCTCGCTCCTGTTTCTGGTGGCAGCAATGGTTATTATTAGTTCCCTCTGGGAGCAGCTCAGTAAGTGCTTTGAAGGTGCCTCCATGGCAGAGCAGCACACCCAGAACAGACACTGGGCCTTCAGATAGTTTGCCAGATTTCACAACCACTCACTGCTTTATCTCTCCGAGCTTGTTCCATAAAGTTCCCACCCCGCCTGCTGTACCAAGTGCTGAATCACTTCTTTGGGTGGCCAGATTCTACTTGTGGGGGAAGAAACCTCTGGCGGAAGAGCAGAGCAGATATAAATGGCGATACTTAAACCTTCCTCCCCCCCACTGCCCACAGAAAATTGGTGGTAATGTTTACAAGGCAACATTTAACAATCTTTGTCAGAGCAGTAAGACTTGAGTGGTGGGGTAGAAGGTGGCCAAGTCAGTATTCCAAGGCCATTGTTTAGTAGGAAATGGTATTGCTTGCAGAGCTTTGGCTCTGGAGCAGAGGAGACCATTGGCAGGAGAATCTGTGTAAGGCATATGTTTTCTGATTGCTGTTTGAGTTCTGCCATGACCTGCATTTCTGGCTTGACTTTTGCTTTGAATTGTGTTGGATATTCATTACTCCGTGCTTCCTATTTTGTCTATGCCTGTGTAGTTAATCCTTTTCCTTGAACTTAACCAATAGCCAGAGATAATCCTAGTTTGAAAGTGACTGGAGAAACACAGCAGTTTACATATAATGCATGTTTGATCCTGGTTGATTTACACATGAACTGGCACATTGTCCTTCGTTTAATACACCACTGTAAGGTGATAACAATCTCTTTACATATTACACAGGGTTAAATAACTTTTTTTTTATATTTCCTTTCTCCTTTTGGCAAATGCTCCATTGTTTGGAATTTTTTTCCTCATGGAAGAGCACGCCTGGGACAGCCCTGAGTGCCATCTGCTGGAGACCTGCTGCTTCCCAGCCCTGCCATGGGCCAAATCCGGGGTGATGCGGATGGGAATGTCAGCACAATTGCTCCAAAGCCAGGAGCCACAGGCCAGAGGAGGAAAAACAAGAGAGTTAACAAGGAATACCCTCTGATGCTTTCACCATACCAGGGTCATTTGCTTACACTTCTTGATGGAAGTGCCTTCACTGTTCACATCTCCCACACTGGTCCCCTCATCCTGTTTCCAAGGGAAGCACATTTGCTACAGAGACTATCCAGGACAAAGTCATGAAGGGATCAAAGTCTTGGTGAGCAAAAAGCCAGAGCAGCTTCTCAGATGTCCTAGTGCCAGCATGGGTTAGAAAACAAGAAACTGGTCCCCAAAGAGGAGCTGCTGAGGCAATGTCCCTGGACAGCAGACCCTGGGCTTCAAACAGCCAGTGCTCCTAGAGGTGAATAGCCTTTGGCAGCCTCTTGCAGTTTCCCTTAGTGCAACTTGAGAAGTTTGAGAGTGAATTGGATTTATAGAGCTTATTTGTGATGTGTCCCAGCAGCCAGGATGAGGAAAGTAATGGCAGAACAGTGTGGGCAGTGAGGCTTATCCTGAGGTGTGCATCCACTGTCAGCTCCTGAAGTTTCTCGTAAGATTGACTATTGTAAATGCGTGTGTGTGTGTGTGTGTGAAGAGAAAAGGGTTGGTTTAGTGTACAGGGTTTATACCTGTAAAATTAGGGTTTGGATAACTCCACTGAGTGTTCACTCACACGTATCTCTTCTTTCACAGGTACTTGCATTCAGAGGGGAAGTTACCTGAAGGTAGGTCACCTCTCATCCCTGCCCTTGCAGGTACTGGGCACTTGTTTATTTTACATCACTGTTCTGTCCAGGGTTCCAGCTGCCCAACTCACCCCTGCAATGCAAATCAAACCTCCAGCTCAACTCCTCCTTGCCCTTTTATCTCCCTGCAGTTTTTACCCACTCAGGCTTCTCTACAATCACTTTTCTGTCCTTAGGGACAGCACCTGTCTTGGTGCTGTGATTCTGTGTCTGGCCTGTGCCTTTTGCTGTCTTGGGTGAATGAGTGTTATTTCCAGGTCTCTCAGCTCAATCACAGAGCTTTTGGTCATGTCTTACAAGCCTTTCTTCTTTTCTGTGACAAAGGCCTCAGAAACCAATACCAGCTTAGCCAAGAATGTTTGCATGTACCAAGTTAAGCTTCCAACAAAATGTGCTCAGGAAAGGTACCTGAAATCTGCAGTGGCACAGCAAGTTATTGTAATGGCTTCTTTCATCTACAAATGAGCAAGAATCCCTGAGAAACCCTCTGTACAAGTAGGGAAAGGAAAGAAACAAATTACAGAAGCAAGTTGCTTCTGACCCCTTTTCTAGCTGCTGTCCCAGAGCAGAGCTACAGCTCTTATCTCCAGCAAACAGTGCCTGACTCAGGGACAAATGTGAGAAACTAGTTCAGGCACAAAGCTGTCAGTCAGCTCTTTGGACAGAGCATGGGAAGGTGGCTCAACCAGGCCCACCCAGTCAACCTCCCGTTCCCTCAGCAGCCATCTGGGCTGTGTTCCTTTAATGCTAATTCCCAAATCATTGTAGGATTTGAATGAGTCACAGCAAATCAGTTTTAATTCTCTGCTAGCAGGAAGTTGCAGACCTAATGAGAGAGCGTGAGCCAAGATGGCAGAATGCCCTTTAGCTGAGTTCTGACTCCAGTCTCTTCAGTTCCCCAATTTATGAAAGAGAAGTATAATGCCAGCTTCTTTCCTGGGACCTTTTCTTTGTTCAGCTTTGGGATGCAGCAGAGCTCTGTGTGCAGTACAAAGGACAAGGACCTGCAGTGGTTGATGTCACTGCTGGCTGTCAGGCCCCATCTACACTGAGCCACTTTCATGTGCTATTCATGCAGGTCTGTTAGATTCACTATGGTCCTGAATATGGGCTGAGCCTCAAATTCATTCAGGTTTGAAACAGAACCCATGTACAGAGAACATTTCCATTTCTCCAGCAGCATCAAGAGACTCCTAGAGCTGTGTGAAAGCCTTGCTCTGATTACATCACATCTGACATGACCTACAAACACCAAAGGAACGGGGAGCTCCCATGCTGCTGCTTACGCTAAGCCTTTCCAAATATAGTTCCAGTCTCATTGAAATTCCCAGTATTTATAATTTGATCTGGCAGGCGTGCAGGGCTGTGCATCAGAGGGGCTTAATGAAACAAGAGTGATGCTGGGATTGAGGCTGTCTGGATAGAGCTGAAAGGCATGTTCAGGCCATGGAAATTTGCTGCTCTGCTGTTGGTAAGAGGGAACTATGTGTGGGTGAACCTGTGTAAGCCCATGTGATCAGGGAATCCACAGAAAATCTCTCTGCAAATGCAAAAGCCAGCTAAGCCTTGCATTGCCTCAGTGATATGCAAATGAGCACCCTAAATATCCTGCTTTGCTTTCTAATGCCTTTAGCCAGCATAAACACAACAGGCTTTTTATAATCTGTAATCAAGTTCTCCAGCCCGGGCACAAGGACTTGGGCTTGTCTCAGGAAGCCAAGACAGCTGCTGGATATGCTTCCACCTCTGCCACTGGCCCCTTCCAGCTATAACCAGTGCTCTTCCAAAAGAACTGGTGTGCTTCCATCTCTCAGGAGCAGTGCAGGCCTGCAGGACACACAGGTCTGCCCAGGAGCTCCTCATTCTAGGCAGACCTGCTGCCTCAGTGATTTGGAAGCAGAAAGCCAAGCCGAGCAGGCTGCAGGCTTCACACACTTCTATTCTAGGCCTAATCCATGAGCTATATTGATCCTGCCCTTTCTGCCAACCTAGAGAGGTTGTATTACACTGCTAATCCCATCCTGCCCAGGTCACAGTCACAACAGGCTCTGAAAAGCTTCACCTGCTGGTGTCACAGGAATGGACTCCTCAATGGCAGCACTGCTCTCACCCTGCTTGGCAGGGAGCAGCCTGTTTCTCTGAACCCTTTTTCATCTCTCCCTGGACTGTACATTCCTTCCCTGCTTCATTTCATCTCATATTCCCATGCAGAACAGGCTTTGCTGTCAGCACATGGAGATCCTTGTGATATCACTGACACAGGAGGCTCTTAGAGTGCCCTTTTTTTTGGGAGGCTGAATGCCACCACTTTGCCTGATCTGACCGAGGAGGGCGCAGCAGGTCACACCGATCCATACTGAAATCATTTGCAGTGGTTTTCTTCCCCTGTTGCTGAGCTTTGGGGAACAAAAGGGTGTAATTGCTGCATGAATTAATATTTCTCAGGGGAGAAAAAATGAGGAAAGGGAGAGCATGTTTTGTTAACAGAGCAGTTCAGGCTTCAGAGGGCGGTAGTGGGTAACCCTGTGTCCGTCCTCTCTTCCCACCGTTGCAAGTAGGAATTCACATGGCATTGCCAGGGTCCATTAACAACCATCCAGGAAAGGAAAGATCCATTGCCCCGTGTTTGCTCTAGCCTTGTCCTCCCTTGTTTGAAAAGCAAACAGACGGCCAGTGGGAATGCTGAGGACAAGAGCAAGAGGATCTGTATCTATTCCTCTACCACAGTGCAGCACTAATTCTTTTATTTAAAACTACCCACAGCAGCAGCCCAGAGGGTCTCTGCAGAGAAGAGGGAAGAGGGGTTCCCCCACTTGTAGCACATCACAAGTTTCCTTCCACTTTAGAAAGCAAGAAATTCTGTAGTGGGTGTAGAAGAACCCTCAGGGCACTTCAGTTTGTGAGCGAGTGCAGCACTTGTCCCTGCAGAGCATCCTTTGCAGTAGCAGCTGAGACCGATGGCAGCCAAACAGCAACTGCTCTGCTGTCACTTGTCCAGGTGGGCCGGGAGCGAGACGGGGGCTCAGGCTCGCGGTCAGGAAGTGGCACAAGCCCTCCGTGCTGGTCCCACGGCTCCCTGCATTCCCGCACGTCCAGGGGACTCCGCGGGGAGCTTGGCAGAGCCGCCGCTCCTCGCAGATGGCATGGCACAGCTGCTGCTCACAGGAGCGCCGTGACCTTGCAGGGCTGGGGGCTGAGGCTGCGGGAGGACGGGGGTGGGGACACGGCACTGGCCCAGTAAAGACAGGAGGGCGTTCGAGGCAGAGGGGGCCAGGAGGGGTCTGAGCCGGGCAGCGCCGCGGGCAGCGCTGCGGGTCCCGCTCCCGCAGCCGGCGGACACCGCCATCTCCCGGCGGCTCCCTGAGCAACGCCGGGAGTTCCAGGAGGGCTTTTCCTCCAGGTCCTGGCACAGCACAGACTCCTGTCAGCTTTTATCTGGATAGAAATGCCAGTGATTTCTCTTGAGGACTCTACCCCTGCCCATCGCTGTCCACAGCGGGAGAAAAGAACTCCTTTGAGTGCTCTGTCCGTCCTGCTGGGGAGTCACGTCCCAGGATCAATGGAAGGGGAGCATGGCCCTGGAGCCCTCTGAGGCACTGAAATAAGGAGTTACCAGTTTTGCTTTGGAGAGTGGAAGAGGCTATTGAAAAGTTGGAACAAGTTGTACATCCTTCTCTTGAAGGAGAAAAAAGAAAGAAAGGAATTGAAAGATCCCAGAGATGTGCTGGAGGGAGTCCATGGGGGCTACCACATCCTGCCCTTACAGGCTTTGACTGGAATAAAAGCAAGCCCTTTCTTTGTAGTGAAATGAGTCAGCATCACTGGGAAGAGGCCGGGACACAAATCACTTATGAGGGGATTTGTGGAGCATGGTCCTGTGGGTGCTGTTTGTCCCTGGGTTCAATGTGTCCCCCTGGCTGGGGAAGGAATGGTGCTGGTGGGGCATCGTGAAGTGCCAGACTCTATCCTGGAGACTTGTGAGAGCTCTCCCTGTGTCTCCAGGAAATTGTAGAGGAACAAGTTTTTCCTTCCTATCTCAGGCTTGGTAGAGGCTAAACTGAGGGATCTACCAAATGTCCATAGGGAAAAGATCTTTGTTCTGTCTCCTGTCCTGGAGAATCTTTTCCCTTAGGGGTACAGAGGTCCTGCTGACATTTTAGGGCCAAAAGGCATTTGAGCACTACCAGCTTAAGCAGTTATTAGACTTGAGCACAAGCTTCACACACTGAAATGGTGCATCAGGAGCCTCTGCAGCAGCTCAGCTCTGTCCTGTGTCTCCTTTGTGTGATTTCACCGTTTCAGGGCACACTGAAGAAAATCTGATTGTGAATTAAATTATGTCTCTGACCACCTGTGTAAACTGTTACTTTGGCATCTTCTGTCGAAATTTAATACAATGTGTGAAGTGTGGAGCATAATCACAGCAGCTTCCAAGCCCCAGGAAATCCCAGAGCAGCTCCTTTGACAGCTACAGGCTCTAAATAGGACCATCAGTAGCTCTGAGCTCATCAGTGAAGACAATTTAGCCATAGTAAAAAAAAAATAGCAATTAACTTTTGAGTTCAAGGGAAGCTTTAAAACAGGGAAAAAAAAAAAAGCTTCCAGACCAGCAGAATCTTTTACATGTTACCTTCCTCTGCTTCATCACAAACATGTGAGCAATGTACTCTGGAACTCTGTTAAAGTGTAACTGCCTGCCCGAGTTAATATTTGATACTGCCATTCCCGAGACATGTAAATATTTATTCTGTAGCTAAGAATTGGAGTAGAAAGGTGAAATTTCATTTTGGTAGCTGAACCAGAGACTGCTGTTTTAAATTTCCATTATGTGATACAGTGCCAGCATTCAGAGAATCATCATTATGTAGGAATAATTTAATTATAAGGAAAAAAACCCCAGTTTTTGGAGTAGTCAAAGCTAGTTTTGCTTTGAACAGACTGTACAGAACAAGAACCAGTACAAGTAGTCATACACTGAATAAGAACCACTACAAATGGTCATAAACATGCACTGGGCACAGAGATCCTGGTGGAAGCATCAGGAAAAGTTGCTCCCCTTTTGCAACAGGATCCCAAGTCCAGCAACATAGAGGAGCCTGCAAAGACCTGCTGAGCCTGGAGGGAAGGGCACCTTACAGTACTGTGGTTTTGAAATAATTCCCCTCTTTCTCTGTGCAGGATGCCATGTGCTCGTGCTCGAGTCAGTAAATCTCTTGAGGAAGTACATTTCCTTCCTGGATGTGCCCATTTCCTGCCTCCTGCCCAGGGATGCACTGTTCATCCTCACAGAGGAGGAGACTGAGCAAGCCAAGGTGAGACATGTGGCACCTGCTTCACCTGCTTGAATGGCTCGTCATCACTGTGAAGACTTTAGTCAGAAGTGTCACAGTCACAGGGAATTTCATAAGTGGGTTATAAATGTCACTAAGGAATGTCTGCAGTGATTTGTAAAACATGAATGGACAAGACAGGTTACCTCATGTGCTGTGTGACAGGACGGGGCTGAGCAGATTTGCAGCTCAGAGGTGCACAGTAGTCACAGAGCATTGAGTTTTACACTGTGTCCAGGATGCAGGATGTGTTTCAGAGGAGACTGGATCCAGCATAATATTCCAAATACATGAGTGGCCTGTTAAAGACTGGCATGAGCCCATGCCAGAAACAGCATCCTTGGATCGCAGCTCTAACTGTGAACTTGTCGTCCAAAGAGTTACCTTCTTTACTATGCATTTTTTATTTTGCTGCATGAGATCTCATACATTTAGTCCACAGCTCCCTATATCAGAATCTGATTAGCTCCCCTTCCATAGCATGAAAATGTTTGCCCGGAAAACAGTGCTGTTAATTCACAAATTGCAGAACTTTCCTGCTTTTGAGGCTGCTAAAAGAGAGAGTTACACACGGGAACTGCTCGGATAGAGGTGGTGTTCGCTATTCCCATGTGTTTTTTGCTTCTGAAACCTGACCTTTCTGGGCTGGTGCACTATAAATATTCGGTTTCAGCTGGCAGTATGTGGTCGGAAGCAAACGCAGGGATGTTCCCAGATACTCACCTATCAGGTTCCTGCTTCCCCAGCATGTGAACACTCAGGCATGAGATCACGTGGGGAGGAGGAGTTATAAGTGATAAATACACTGTCTCAGCACCAATCTGCAGCTGATAATGTCCTTTCTAGCAGGACCCTCTGAACATCAGGCAGCACAACACCAGCAACGCAGGGGCAGAGAGGCCCCATGGATTAGGCAGCCTCCCACTGCTCACTGAAAACAGGCTGTCCTATAACGGAGGCCTAGGAAACTGCCCTCACATGAGGCCTGGAAGGTTTTTGTAATGCTCTCTCCACTCTTTTTCCTTCTAGAGGGCCATGCGGTGCCATCGCAGCCAACTCCTCTGGTTCCGTCACCTCTATGTGCTCTTCTCCCGGTACATGGTGGTCAATTCTCTACACCTCCTGTAGCAGGAAGTGGCTCACAACTCCAGGAGAAAAGAATGACCAAAAAAAAAGGACCATGCCAGGCCCAGGACTAAAGGAAACTCCTGTGTTATCTGCCGGAGAGGAGGGGGTGCTCTTTGTGCAGCATTCTCCAGGCTACAGAAACCAGGCATGTGAACTTCCTTCTGAATATCTTGTTGCCTGATACCTTGAGATGAACAAGGTTTAACAGCTACGCTGTTTTCTCACTGTAGCTTAACTAGGATGAGAAATTTGGATTAGCTTAATTAGGAGTTGAATGCAGGAATATTCTTCATTGGAGAAGATATGGCACAAACTATTTCCCCAAGAAGATGCAGCTGCAAGGACTGCTTGGCAACTATCTCTTGGTGCTTTTGTAAAATCCAGATATCAGGAGGAACTTTCCAAAGAACATGCTATCTCCACAGGTACCAGATCTACAAAGACCTTTCTTATTCAATCAGAACTTTAAAAAGCCAAAGCTTCTGAAGAATAAAACATCAGAAATAATACAGTTTCTCTAATTGCACTGATCTTTGCTGCTGCTGCTGCTTCTTTCATACATACTGTGTTGCAGGCTCCACCTTCTCAAGTGTCCCTCATAAAACACGAGCATTTCTTCTTGCTTAAGAATGTAGGGCTCAAGATCAACTCACAAGCATCTCAGCAGGACGTAGGAATGAGGTGCAAGAGACCCAGACTGTAACTAGGTCTTTTATATGGTGACTTGAACTTTAGCACAGCTAAAGGCAAAGTGCCAAACTAGCAACCCTGGAGTAGTTTACACAGTAAACCACTGAAAGTCACAAAGTAATGAGACAATCAGCATAGAAAGATTTATTTAAGAAACAGAGAACAGATAACAGTAATGTAGAGATTGATTTCACCATCCATCACCCAGGAAATCCCAGACTGCAGTTCTACAGCAGTGCTCCAAGTTCAGTTGCTGGAAGGCTGTGTCAGGGTTTTGACATGTCTCTGATGGTCTTATGCTCCCCCACTGCCTTCTCCCATTCCTTGCCATTGATGTCCTCTGTGATAATGGTCTGCACGGTGCCATCATCCAGGCAATGGGGAGCTATTCCTGGAGAAAGACAGAATACATAGAAACCCGCTTCTCAGAAAATGGGGGAGATGCCTGCACCACTCCGTGGATGAGGCATCTCAGGGAATATAAATGCTACTGCTGTAAGTCTGAGGACCCTGGATGAGAATCCTGTCACAGGCACAAGCCCACACATCATAGGTAAGACTTTCTTTTGGAGGAGCTACAGGTTTGGGCTGCAGTTCCAGATGTTTTAGCACTTTAGGGGCAAACTCTTAAGACACATGCTGCTCCCTGCTGTCCTCTTGGTGTCCAATGGAGCCTTTACCCAAGGGTTGCTGGGTGGTTAAGTTTGGTTACCACAGCTTCCTCTTTGTACCTACCATAACCATCTGGGTTGGAACGAGGAGTATAAAAGCTCTGGACGCCACAGGTCTTGCAGAAGGTGTGCTTGGCACAGTGTGTGTTGAAGGTGTATGTTGTCAAATTATCAGCACCCTAAGCAAATGAAAAGCAGTTTTATATATAAATAGGTTTTCTATATAAATACATGGATAAATTACTTTGGGCCTATAGCTAAGAAATGTAAAATTTAAAATACCGCCTTCCTCTCTTGAGACACAGAGTTGTGCATTCATGCTCCTCTTCTGAGCCCCTCTGCTCTGTATGTAAACGTGTCCATAACAGTCAAGCCTCAGAACTGCAAGAGCTCCATCACCTCCTCACTAAATAAGATGCACTAACACACCCACACCAGACAACATAAAATTCAGCCATTTCCCACCACCAGCCACACACAAACTTAAGACAGAAAACTGGATGTTGCTTGGATCCAGGCTAAACACTGGGTTATACTGCTCAAGCTCATGGCCATGCTCTTACTGTGTTTTACTCTACCTGCAGCAGCTTGAAACGCGACGCTGGGACAATGAAGTGTCTGTTCTGTTTCTTTGTGCAAATGCTGCAACTGTAAAAGAAAAAGCAGACCTTTCTAGAAGCAGTGGACAAGCTGTCGTGCAGCAGTCAGATCTAGCAGGGACCTCTTGACAACAGAAATTCCACTGGCAGTTAGGATGGCTCCTGGGTGGCTTCACAGAGGTAAGTGGTGAAAGTGAACTCGTGGTATCAGTAGTGTTTGGCTGAGCACACCCGTGGAACAGACTGACCCTGCACAGGTACCCCCCTAAGGTATCTTCCTACACCAAACATTATATTCTTCACATACACAACTCTTAAGGACACACTCTACCCCTGAAAAATCTTTCAGACCTTGCTTGGCCAATTTTGCCAACATTAATTACTTTGCAAACAAGAAAGCAAAGTTCAGAAGTTCACCCATGAGCAAAATACTTGTAGGCAAAGGGGGATCACTGATGAAATCAGAGTGTGTTTTAGTTTGAGGCACATGTGATCAGAGATGTAATGTCACTTGAGAAGACCAAGTTAAAAAAGGATCAGTGTGCTCTGAGCCCACTGACTGAGAGGAAATATAAAGCAGATGGCTGAGCACCTGCACTCACTAGATCTCTCCTGACACTTTCTGCATGGGCATGGCTGTGAGACCTGAAGTTCTGCCCAAAGAAGCAGCACCTGAAATCCCCAGCACTGATCTCACATTGGATTGGAACATAATTAGGGGTAAACCCAATGGAAACAGCTCAGAGGGTGTTCTTTTAGCTCTCAGGCTGCAAAAGTAGACAAGCTGATATTCATGTATGGGAACAGGGAACAAAACAACTCACTTGCAGTTGAACACGTGCAGATCTGGTGAAGCCCAGACCTCAAAGCGGACGGCTCCGCAGTGACAGCCTCCTGTGTGCTTGACCAAACCTCTGTGTTCACTGGCGAGAGAAACAACAGAGCTCTTGTGATCATACTCTCTTTTTTTGGCCAAGAAAGCAGTAAGGCTATATACAACATTTTTCAGGTCTGCCTTGAGCAATTGCAGAGCACCAAGAAATGTATCCACTCGAATGTACTTTAATACCATGTGTCAGGGTGAGGTAGGGAATGGACTTTGTCCTCACAGCAGTTGCTTTTGTGTTTTAATTAAAATGGTGAAAAGGAAAGAAGAACACCAGTTCGAGGACCCTCCACTCTGTACAAGAGAGCTCCTCACCACAGTCCGGGTCACAGTGCCACCCAGGCTGCAGCTGTGTCCTGCACAACCCTACAGAAACCAGGCTTGTTACCACAGGACAAACTGCTTGGAACGGAGAACCAAGATTTCCCACAATTTTCCCCACAACTCCTCCAGCACCACTAATATTGCTCCATTTAAAAGCTGGAAAAAGCAGAGATAATTGGATTTTGCATAATATTTGAAACGTGTTTTATTTCAGATTGTGATTGTGGGGGAACTTTAAGATCAAGGAATTTCTCAGCTTCTGCCTCTCCCTCTGAGTTGCCTCCACAGCAGCTGGGCAGACTCGCCGTGCCAGGTCAATCGCAAAACGCAAAGGAAAAACGTTTTCCTTTCAGATTTTCCCTCCCACGGACACTTGCTGATTACAGCGCGGCGATGATGTGCAGCGCTCTGCCAAGAGCGAGCACAGGAAACTGGGTGGAGATTTAGAAGCTGAGCCTCGCGGTGCCCCCAAGGGCATTTTTGCCGGGAGAGCCGTAGAACGGGGGAAGCTTTAGCCGGAAAAGACAGTTTCCCTGTGGTGCCTGCGCCCCCTCCCCACCCCCCGGACC
>VZRE01001681.1:406754-435743 GCA_013396775.1 Cephalopterus ornatus
CAATTTTTTTTTTTTTTTTTTTTTTTTTTTTTTTGCTATTTTTGGCTATTTCCCAACGAGGCTGTTTCGAAAGCAGCAGGAATTCAGATTTGCTCGGTGGCCACCGGATGTCACTGTTCCTCCACAAACGGCTCGTTTTCCAACATCACCGCTGGATTTCCTATTTTGCTGCTATTTGATTGTCAGCAGAGCATTCCGACAGGCTGTGATCCTACAGAAAGGGATACATCAAGTAGAAAGATACTTCCATTTTAGGAATAAGAGAGCTGGAATTTTCCTTCAAAGGCCCGAGCAGTGTATAGATTGGAGCCTGTCGATGTTATGACGTGGGACTGGCACTTACAGAAATACTGTCACGTAGATGAACTGAGTCCCCTGGGCTATCAGACAAGTCCTGACAAGGGATTAAGTTTAAGAATATTTATATTTTAGATTGGGCACTGGCTGGTGTCCCTAGAGGTACAGGATTCCATCTGGGTAACTAAGAAATTCAGCTGCTTAAAGTTCATCACTTCAGTGTGGGTTTTACATAACAGTTGCGTGGAAAAAACGGTCAGGCCTTGCAAAAACGCTTGACATTTTCCCAAGTGTGAAAGTACACCTTTAAAAGAAACAATTGTTTCTTAACCACGTGGCTTTTGCTGCCCTACCTGTTGTTTTTAAGAGAATTTTGATGCTCCAGCCTTGCATGTTGTTATTACAGGCTTCCTTCCCCTGTGAGGCTGATTTTGAACGGCTACACCTGAGAATGGCCACAGATCAATCCTGTAACTAAATTACACACATATGTAAGTGACTTTGAGCTTCTATTTACAGCACGCAGAAAACATGATATTAATCATAAGACTGTTAAGTTTTCCGCTGTTTGGTCAAAATGGGAGCTTAGGTGAACAGAGAATATGTATTTTAGAAAATGTGCCGGTTTTCGTGGAACACCATGTTCCTCATGCTTCCTTTTGCCTTCTGTTTAAGCAGGTTCCCGTCATTGCTTTTCCTGCCATGAATTACTGTGCTTCCTCATACATAATCTATCTAAGTATCTATATAAGTATAAATATGATTGATAATATTATTAAATGAAAAATAATGTATTTACTTAAAATTTCACTTAGGACTTTGACTTCTCTCTTCACAGGTTGAAGACTTCCACAGAAAATGTCTCTGCTGTCAGGAGAAACTCAGCACCAACAGACACATTTTCATCAGTAAAATAAGTACTGAGCAATTGTGGGATTCCTTCTTGCTCCCGCACATAAAAGCCTCAAAAAGCAAGAGGATCATGTGCTGCTTTAGTAAAATTCGGGCTGGCAGACAGGTGAGATTAAATTGCTGCTTTTATTCTCCCTGCATGCTGCTCTGTATGGCTTCCTCCTGAGTCCTCAAAGCTCTCAGGATTTTAAATTCTGGTGGCCAGATGCTTGTTGAGCGTCATCACCAGCCTTGGATGTGTCACTGCTAAGGACACATTTGGGCAGATTTTGTGATATCTTTCTGCTTTGCTTCTCCCTTCTCTCAAATGGAAGTGCCAAGTGTTTCCTCTGAGCATAGATGTGTGCACATCCCAGTGTTTGTGTGCGTGCACATCCCAGCGTTCCTGAGCTCCCCAGCAGCTCTGGGGATCTGTCTGGCCGTGGTGACCTCTCGGCTGGCAGCGATTCCTTTCTCAGCAAGTTGCACATTCTCCTCCCTCCGTGTGAGCTATTAAAACCAGATGTGCAGAGAGAACTCTGCTGGGATGCACTTTTGTGGGCTGATTTCATTCCTTGGCTGCAATGGTGGGATGCCTCCAATGAAAGCTGGGGGAGAAGCCCAGGAGGATTTAAACCCATTAGTCTGAGCTAAACTCCTGGGCCTGAACCTCTGTTGATATCACAGTAAATTAGATGTAACACAACTAAAGCAAACTGAGCTAAATCAGTGCAAGGCTGGAATGAGAAAGGGATAAGGGAGATGAGATCTTGTCTTGCATTTGTCTGTTTGTTCTTTATAGGCTGTTCTGTGGGTCTTAATGAATCATTAAGAAATCATCATGGAAAGAAGCAGTGGCTTTGCGTTGTTCCTGGATCAGCTTCATTTTGAAACACAGGAATCTGGGAAATAAGCTTGTAATCTCATGCAAGACCATGAGGAGGAAAAGGCACCCTGCCATTTAATGGGTGTTTTTATAGGAAGGTCGTCTCACAGGCTGCATCTGACTCAAAGTCGAAGCCATCTGGGAATGTTTTTATGGGTGACGACCACATTCCAGGAAGCGTCACAGCACCCTGCAGTCCTGTGGGATGGGGATTGCTTTAGGCTCTCATTTGGCTTGTGGTAGGTCTGGAAGAAGAAAGCCACAGCCAGAGTTCAGTGTGTCATGATGTGACACCCCTTCTCATTGTTTTAGGACCAGTGGTTAAGTAAACTCTTGGGATTTCCCCTGGAACATGCCCTTGCTGTCAAGGTGTGGATTACAACAGCTTTTTACCATTTTGTTGGTTAATAAGATCCTCTAGTTGAGGTCTAGACCATATAAATGGCTTTGTAAAGCATCAAGAGCACAGGTGAGAATCCATGCAGCAGCATCCTCTGGGGAAAGCTGTTGAGGCAGTGGGTGCTGGATGTCATCCTGTGCTGCGGCTGTGGGAGATGATCATGCTGCCTGCTCGGGGCTGTTCGGAGAGGGAGAGAAAGAACTAAAACACGTGGTGTGAGTTATGTCCTCTGACTCCCAGGGGTCCTGTTTTGTGAGTGGTAAGTGAAGCAGTACTGGGGGGGGGTGGTCCCAAGGACTGTCAGTTGTAGGGGTGGCCAGTCTGTGCTTCCAGGAGAAGCTTCTCTGAGATTTGCACTCCTTTGGAGAACCAACCCATTAAGAAATGGGCACTAGAGGCGAATTAAGTAACCGGTGGCCTGAGTGTTTCTGAACTTGGGCTGCTTTGTGGAGTTCCCTGTGCTTGTGATGAGCAGCTGATTTTGTAGGGTCACGTTCTGGTCACCTTATTTACTCACACGGTTTATGCTGCCTCTTAGCTGGGGTGTGTGAAGTTGTGTGAGGAGATCTGGCTTCCCACAGGAACGGTTGAGCTCAGCTGTTTCCGTGCACTCTTGCTTGCCCTGGGGCTGACTGAGGGAGCCTGTGACAAACCTCACAACTGCACCACGGGCTCTGGCACTGTCAGGGGCAAATCCACCCCGTCCCCTGAGCTGTGGGAGGGCTGTGGTTGGAAGCTCTGTATGTGCAGGCAAGGGGTTAAGCATTCTGAATTTGCAATAGCCAGGCAGCTTTCCCATATAAGAGCACTGCACTCATTGGCTCTCTCTTTTACTGAGAAATCTATCTAGTCATTTCCTGTGCAAGCCCTCCTTCACTTTGCAAAAAGCCATACAGTTGAGTAAATAACAGGAATCTGTGGTTATTCCTTGGATTCTCTCATGGACCACCACCAACCAGGAGTTCAAACACTGTGCCATTAGCAGACGGCTAATGTGATCATGGTCTTCTCTGCGGAAGAGGAGGACTCTCACCCATGGATGTAAATAATTTTGGGTCTGCTTTCATGCTTATTAACACTTGTTGGTATTGGACTTGGTTTCTGCTGAGGGATTATTTACCCTCTGAAGGCTCTGTTGGGACTCCTTGTCAGATCTGTTCTTGGGTGGAGCTTGCAACAACTTGGGGTAAGTGCTGTGCTCTTCCTGTTCTGACAGCAGGGCTTGGTGCTGCGCTTCTCAAAACGGCTCGGTGGGGTCTCAGAAAGAAATAACTCAGTTCTTGAGTGGAGAAGTGGAAGACGAGCTGGCAAGCAGAGAGTGCTCCCTGTGTTTCCCAGGGACGCACCAAGTGGGTGCAGGGTCCTTTTTATAGGACCATTTTGCTCTTGCTTTTAAATCCGACGGTCTGTCTGTACGAGACTGACAGTAAATAACTCTCCCGAGCGCTGTGGAGAGATGGAAACTGCAGCTGAGAAATGATTTGGGGGAAAGGAAGACAGAAAAGCACAAGCAAACTATTATGGAAGTACAAATAGCCCTCTGAAGGATCGGCAGATGTACCAGTGACTGTTCTGGGGAAGGAAGTAAGTCTGAAACAGCATTATGGGGTGTTTGCCTGTGAGTGCAGAGGAATGTTTGTCATTAGAACGCAGACTAAACTGAATGTCTGAATTATCATAACGGTTTGTCTTGAAATCAGCCCTTGGATTTCTTGCTGTGAGCAGCGTAAAGATGCTTTGTGGCTGTTTTCTGCCTGAGAACTGTGTTTTTTCCCACCCTAATCTAAGCCAAATTGCTTATGCTGTGTCCATTTACCTCTTTGCTGGTACAGGCTATGGAGTCTGGCTGTAGTCCCAGCAAGGGAGATTTCTCCTCAGAGAAAACCTGTTAACCATTTGGAGGGAGTGCATGGGAAGGAGACAGAGTTTTATTAACAAAAGCTCTGCTGCAGGTTGGTAATTGTGGATGTTTAATTACAAACTGTGGGAATCTGCAGTTACACTGACTTCAGACAGGGCGTGTTGGGTGTGGTCTGAGATATATCCACATATATGTGAAGAGATGTCTTAAAAGAGTCAAAAAGGAGTTCAGGATGTGTTAGACGAGAGAAGGGGGCTGGCTGGGTGCTCTGCTGAGACTGACGCTCTCTGTGCAGCAGGTTTGGGTCAAGCTGTGCTCCGTGCAGGCTCCCAGGGCTGGGAGTGTCCCCAGGGCAGCTGGGCAGTGTGTTTGCCTGTGCCGTGGAGCTGGGAGTTCAGAGCCTGTGCTCTCACAGAGAGCCAACAGCTCCAAATACTGGGGGAGACCCCACTCATTTTGCCCCAGGATGAAATGTCAGAATGCATGAGGGGAACACAAACTGTGCACGTGTTTTCCCTGTATAAATAGTGCAGTGCTCCCCAATGGGGCACATGAACAAACTTATCACTGTTCCAAAGAAGGCCTACAGTGAATCTTATCATTTTGGCCATTTGGTGACCAGCCTGTGTTGGTTGCCCTGAGACAAGAACAATGATCAGAGTCTCCTAAAGAGCCACTTTCCTTGCCTTTTATGTAAGGAACCTGTGCTGCTGCCAACAGGTGAGGTCATCTCACAAAGGGGGTTCAGATGTGCTGCAGACAAGTTTGCAGCCTGTATCTCATGAACTGCTTTTGAACTTCTCCAGTGGAACTCTGTTCAAATACTTTATTCAAATACTGCTACTGCGCAGAGTTTTACTGAAACTCTCTCTCAAAGGGCCCATAGTCAGCTGGAGAACACTGGACCTGGGAACTTGCTTTCCTCTGTGTCACACTGAACACATTCTGGGTTTGTGATCAAACTGTTGGTTCTCCCCCTCCCTCACAGGTTTAGTCCCCCTGCAGGGAACGTCTTTGTTGACCTGCAAGATCACCTCTCCTAGAAATGGATAACTTCACAAACGGGCAGCCGGGCCCAGGTCAGAGGAACAGGTTCATAGGATTGCTAGAAACCGATGACAGTGTCCAGGAAGATAAACCTGCACCCAGTAAGAAGGAAGAAAGGTCCGGGCCTGGAAAGAAAGGAGAGCCACGACCCTTGGAGACACCTTACCAGAAGGAGAGCAGTGAATTTGCTCCTAAAATCAAGGTTAATCTGAATTATCGGCCAGGACTTGTCAGCAAGTGAGTAACTGTTGGGTATTGGAAGGGGGTGGTCCGGGTGATCTGTACTGACCCCTGCCCTATGTAGGGGCCTATAGACTTTACCAAGTCTAGACTTCAATTGGCAATGTAGGAATATTACAGGCATCTGGTGGGAGGGCATTAAAAGCAGAAAGGGGATCTCTTAGGCCTCTCCTGCTGCCCCTGGAAGGTGCACACATGTTGGGGTGTATTTTGGGTAGATCTGAGCTAACCCTAATAAGCCACGTTGGGTGTCAGAGCAGCTTCTCATGGAGCTCTGTCCAGCTGAGCTGTTCTTGCCAGGGAGGGATGTAAACCAGCTCACAGAGTGCTCCCACCATGTGATGGGCCTGACTCTGGTCCTGCAGCTATCTTGGGCTTCTCTTTGTGCTCTGGGTGCGTGCCAGGGTTGCACATTCAGACTGGATCTGGGAAGAGCTCCAACTGATGGAAAGAGCAGCCACTTAGGAGAATTCTGGGAAATAACAGTCTCTATTTTTCCCTCGACTCAAAAATAAAATACTGTGTTTTTTTCCTGACAAATTTTCCTCCCTCCCTCCTTTCTTACACTGTCCCACTAGGACTCATGGCACACTCCACTCTCTGCTCTCCAGAACTTCCTAACAGTTTGCACTTTTCCTACAGCCAAAAGGACCCAAATCGCTTTGACAGGGACCGTCTGTTCAGCGCGGTCATCAGGGGCACCCCCGAGGCACTGGATGGTTTGCTGGGGTACTTAAGGAGGACCTCCAAATTTCTCACTGATTCTGAATATACAGGTAGATTACTGCTCAATATTCCATGAACAGGCTTAGCAGGGCAATCTGCTTATGGTTATTTGCCTTCTCCAGCCTTCTGTCCATTCTTTTATTTTCTAATGTTCACCTGAGGATGGAGAATGCCATTATTTAAATATATCCTAAGGTTTTTGCCTCTACCGCAGACTAAAAATACTGATAAAAACCTTTAAAATAATGACTGTCTTTAGTCCTATGGAGCCATTTAAGTTCTGAATCAAGTAATGCAGCTGTGTGCAAAGTACACACACAACCCATTCAATACTCTCTTTCTACCAGATGCAAAGACTGGGAAGACCTGCTTAATGAAAGCCCTGTTGAACTTAAAAAATGGGAAGAATGACACAATCCCAGTCTTGCTGGAAATAGACCAAAAGACACAGAATCCCAGGCCACTTGTCAATGTGTCGTGCTCTGACTGCTACTACAGAGGTAAGGTTTGTGTTGTGGTGCTGTGGCAGAGCCGCTTCCCCATTAGACAGGTGAGATGTGCAGGCACAAGGAAAAGGAGGGAAACTGGAGCTTATTCAGCACTGCAGATCCAGAGTTATGGTGCAGTTACAGTAACAGCCTACTCACCTTTTATTTTCTAATTCTGCTGCGGCATCTTCTTCGGCCTTGAATTATACCCTGCTGCCAACTTCATTCTTGGTCTGTAAAAGAGGAATGCTACACGTTTAATAACCCAAGGAATGAGAGGATTTGCTTGGGAAAGCATAAAAAGCAATTCTAAAAATGAGAAAGAAATAACGTATCATTATGACATGAGTTCTGCTGCTTGGGTAGTTCTTTCAATAGCAAATGTACATGTATGGTTGTCTTAATCCTCTCATGGCTGCTTGGGATTTCAGTTCTAGGCAGGGGTAATTGCCTGGTCCTTGTGTTGAATTTCAGATCGTTTTGAGGCTTGCCTTCTGCCTCAATGCCTGCAACATTCCAAGGAATGTTGTTGAAGGTCCTGAGCTGCCCCCCAGCCCTGCCCAGCTCTGGGGCTGCAGTTGCTGTGCAGAACATGCAGCTTTTGCTCAAGTCCTGTCCTGTCCCCTCTGAGAGGGGCAGGTGGGGACAGGTTTTGCTGTTTCCTCAGGCCAGACAGCGCTGCACATTGCCATAGAGAAAAGGAGCCTCCCTTTAGTGAAGCTGCTGGTAGAGAATGGTGCTGATGTCCATGCCAGAGCCTACGGGGAGTTCTTCAGGAAGAAGAAAGAAGGAGTTTACTTTTATTTTGGTGAGTCAGTGTAGAACATGTTCCTTCCCTCTTTTTATTGCCATACCGTATGTGATATCACTAATTCTAGTTGGTTTTGCCCATCTGTGCATGAGTTGCAATCTCCAATGTCCTTTAACCAAGCCCTCGACTTACTTTAATGGCAGGATCTTTTCACATCTGCGGTGTCCAGTTAGTATTTGCCATCATCTTTGGTTTTACGTATTTAATCCCATCTGAGGGGCTTCAGATAGAAACCAGTACTTGGTTAGGTTAGCCAAATTAGAGGTCTGGGAAAGCGTTTCAGCTGCCCCCAGAAATAAAGAGTAATTGTTTACTGCAAACCACTTTCTGAATCTAGAGACACTGAGAAAGAATTTGTTCTGTGTTCTACTGATTAAACTCTAGGCTAAATATGTTTTCCTAGAATTCCTTTTAAAATTTAATTCTTTTTCGCCCCTTTTTCTGCTTCCCCTGCAAATACTGTGTCCTGATCTCCTCAGGTGAACTCCCCCTCTCCTTGGCTGCTTGTACCAACCAGCTTGACGTAGTGGACTATCTTCTAAACAATCCCCACCAGAAAGCCAGGCTGCAGGAGCAGGACACACAGGGCAACACAGTCCTCCATGCCCTGGTGATGATTGCAGATGACACTGAGGAGAACACCAAGTTTGTGAGCACAACGTACGTTGAGATCCTGAAGGCAGGTGTGAAGCTTGACCCAACGTGTAAACTGGAGGAGATAGTGAATTATGATGGATTAAACCCTCTGCAGCTTGCTGCCAAGACAGGAAAAGTGGAGGTAAAGACAACCAGAGGGAATCCCTGGGGTTGAGGAGGAACAAGGGAGAGTGCACCCTCAGTGTAGCAGTGGGGTTTGAGGAGGAGCATCTTGCACCCAACCCATGGTAACGCTGCTGACAGGGGTCAAGGAGGTCACCTCCAAGTCACTGAGTGTCCTGCAGAGCCTCAGTTGGCTGCTGCTCTCTGTCCCACCCAGGAGAGCTGGTCTGGACTGAGTCTGGTTCTACTCCTGGAAGAGCAGATGCAAGATGTAGTTTGCTGCCTGCTTTTAGCCAAATCCTGGTGTTTGGTGTGTCCAGGCGTGTAGGGCACAAATCCAGGTGTGCTGCAGGGGAAGGTGGTTTGGATACAGCTCTGTCCTTCTGCACCTTCATCACATGCATGTTTTTCTGTGCCCCTGATCTCTCTTCAGATCTTCAGGCACATCATCCAGAGGGAGATCAAGGACCCCGTGTACCGGCACCTGTCCCGCAAGTTCACGGAGTGGACCTACGGCCCCATCCACGTGTCCCTCTATGACCTGTCCTCCTTGGACAGCTTCGAGGAGAACTCTGTGCTGGAGATCCTGGCCTACAGCAGCGACACCCCGGTGAGGGCTTCACTGAAAGTCACACAGCAGCACATTCTTCTGTCCTTCCACAGTGTTCCTGTGTAATTGTGCAAATCACTTCAAGTTGTGTTGTTTCAGATGACAGTTTTTCTGAAAAAGAGATGCATAATGGGAAGGTTTTCAGATTTTATTATTTAGAGTCTGCTTGGCCTGCCTCTGATCACATATAATTGGAGAGAAATTTTTGACCCTTTGGTTGTCCTAAGTCTGTGTGTGTCCAAATACCTTGATGAAGCCAAGCAGAAGTAACTTCTTGTGGGATGGTTGATTTCTTTCATACTGCAAGGCCTGACTGAATAAACCCTTAATGATTCCCCAGCTGGAGCCACTGAGCTCCAACACTGAAAAAGACAATCCTCTGCTGAGTTTCCACTCCTATTGACACACAGGTCCATTTTTGCTGTTTGTTTTCCCATAGAACCGGTACAAGATGGTGGTTTTGGAGCCACTGAACAAACTGCTTCAGCAAAAATGGGAAACTTTTGCTTCCAAGAGATTCTACTTCAGTTTTGTCTCGTACTTGTCGTTCATGATCATCTTTACAGCCATCGCCTACTATCAGCCCTTACGGGTAAAGGTGGGTCCAGTCTTTTATCTGGAAAGGCCTGGATGGATGGAGCAGAGTTTAAATAGGTTATGTGTGGTTATCATCACTGCCTCTGCCTGTCTTCACAGCTTTGGGTGTTTCTGTTTTTATCTTGCAGCCTTCATTTCCAGTGGAATTCACGGCTGGGGGCTTCCTGTGGGTCTCTGGATTGATCATTATCTTGTTGGGAGGCATTTATCTGATCTTTGCTCAGGTATGGGCGTCTCTGGTCTAGTTTTGTTGTAAGAAGGCAAAAAAAAAAGGGAACTATCACTGACATGGAGGCAGCAGTTTCAGTTCCCCTGACATCAGGATGTGCAGGAGCGGAAGGCATCAGGGAATGCTGCTCTGGGACATGTAGTGTCAGTGGGATCTAGCACTGACAGGGGTGGCACGAGCCAGGTTGCCGGGCAAGAGGAATCATAGTTTCACAATAGCAAATAATTCTGAGAGACTTCTGTGATTTATGGTATTAAAATGCATCCCTGGCATTTAATGCAGTCTATTAATAAGGACATGGGGCTGAGCCATGATTCAGCCCTTGTTTATCCTTGCCCTTTATAAATAAGGCCTTTTTTTGTCTTAGAAGTATGACTAACTGAAATTTGGGATCTTGAAGATGAAAGCATGAAGAGGAGCTCATGGAGCAAAGCTTTCCCCCGAGCCATAGGCTGTGTGTGATCACTCTCTAACCTGCCCTGGTTTTGACGAATGGCTCCCATTGATTTTTCTCTCCCAGAGCCTGTACTTGAGGAGGAGACGCCAGTCCCTGAAGACCATGTGTTCTGACAGCTGCATCGAGATCCTGATGTATGTCCCTGCAGGGGTTTTGCACAGTGAAAGTTTGGTAAAATTGGATCTCTGCTGGGTGTCTCTAACATTGCTAGAGAGTTGCTGAGCAGGAAACATTAGTCCTCTGCCACTGTCTCTTCCCACCCCCACTCACTTCTACCTCTTATCCTAACCCTTTGTTGTGGTGGACTTTCCTGAGCAGAGTCTGTCTGTGAAGGTCAGATCCTCAATTATTCCACAGTTAAGAACATATATTCGTTAGAAAAAGAGCTCAGGTTCTCAATCACACTGTCACTGTGGCTCAGAATTAGTTGAAAGGAAAAGAACTTCTAAGTTTTCTGAGGAGGAGTGTGCATCAATGTATGTGTGTGCCTGGATGTGGGCCTGTGTTCTAAGTGTTACCATTTTGTTCCCATTTAATAGCAGTTATTTGAGTTACATCAAGCAGTTCAGAGTTTCCACACTGTGAGATTAACAAGTTTATAACAAAACTGCAGCAATTTGTAGGTCTGGCACTAGATGATCCTTAAAGTCCCTTCCAACCCAAACCATTCTCTGATTCTATATAAACCCTGTCTGATTATCTGCCAATCTTATGCTCCTTGTAGCCTCCTAAAATTTGCTTTTCATTGGAAAACAGAACAACAGAAAAACAGAAAAAGAGATCAGATCTGTTGAGGTGAGTCACTGTGTCATTCTGTTTGTCTCCAGCTTCATCCAGGCGTTCTCATTGCTGCTGTCAGCAGTCCTGTATGGTGCCAGCTCAGAAAACTATGTGGCAGTGATGGTGTTCTCCCTGCTTTTGGGGTGGGTGAACACTCTGTATTACACCCGGGGCTTCCAGCGCACTGGGATCTACAGTGTCATGATACAGAAGGTCAGTGCTTGGGGGGAGAACCTCTGCATGAAAAGCTTTTGGGTGTGAGCAACTAATAGAAGTCCTGTGATTGCTTTCCTTCTCTCAGCACCATGGAAACCGTAAATGGAGTTGGTGTCCTGACTGTGGAAGTACAGATATTGCAGGAGATTAGATAAGTGTCTTCAAGTACAACTGCAGTAAGCCACTGGTGTGCTCTCACTGAATAGAGCAGGTGACAGCAGCTGTCACCTGTTTGTCACAAAGTAACTCAAAACTAGCAGGGAAAACCGGTGTGAATTCCCTGGAGGTGTTAGGCTTGACCTGGGAAGTGTTTCCAGGTCTATAGGGGAGTAAGGGACTAGAAAGGCAAAGCAGAGGCGAAATGAGGTGCCAGGGAAGAATTCTGATCACTGCTTGTGCAAACCCAATGGAGATGGGAAAGAGAGGGATGTGTGTGTTGCAACAATTTGGAAACAGCCGTACTGGGGAACTGACAGGATATTGATGTGTTTCAAAGAACGTATTCATACAAACATAACAACAGATAAGTCCATGTAGTACTGTCAGATTAAGCTACCAGTGATGTTACTTAACCCAGGAATTACTTTAACACGTATGAGTAATTTCTTAAACTGGATAGAAGCACTTTCCAACTTGCTTTCAGCATTGTTCCTGGGGGTTGGTTATGATGTGTGAGAAGAGGGGATCATCCTGGTGATTTTTTGCAAGATAAAGAACAGCACTTCCTCCTGCTCTGTGTTTCAGACCATCATGAGGGATCTGCTGCGTTTCCTCTTGGTGTACATGATCTTCCTCTTCGGCTTTGCTGCAGGTGAGCCCTCGCTCGGCGTTGCGTTGTGGGCTGGGCTGCAAGGAGTGGATTTTTCCAAGGGGAGCCTAAATTCTGTTTTTCTCACAGCTCTGGTTACTCTGATGGGCGACGCTCCCTCTGTCTCCCAGAACAAGTCCCTGGCTCACCTGGAGAGCTCTGGGAGCCACGCCATGTACGGGGGGCTGCTCAGCGTCTCCCTGGAGCTCTTCAAGATCACCATCGGGATGGGCGACCTGGATTTCCAGGAGCATGCCAGATTCAGATATTTTGTCATGCTCCTGCTGCTGCTCTTTGTGATCCTCACTTACATCCTGCTGCTCAACATGCTGATCGCCCTCATGAGCGAGACTGTCACAGACATTTCTGGTTACAGCAAGAGCGTCTGGAAGCTGCAGGTGAGGCCCAAAGTTCTGCTTGAGTCTCACAAAATCAGAGATGGCAGTGCCTGTCTTTTTGTCCTAAACCTTTACATAAGTCTTTTCTGTAAGTTTGTCACTCTGGGGGGACATTCTGACGTCGTTTTTAGATGCATTTACAGCTCTTGCTCTTTGCACGATCCACGTGCGCAAGGAACTTGAGAGAGTAACTGACTGGTACCACTGAGCGAAGGAGCACTTTGGGATTGGGTTCCAAAGTGATTCTCTAAGTCAAAGTAGTTGCTGATTGGGGAAGATTCAATGGAAAAGAAGGGCTGGGCTCTGTAAATGCCCTGATTTCTCTCTGACATGGATTTCTTCTTGCAGAGGGCTATTGCTATTCTAGAAATAGAGAAGGCCTGGCTGTGGCGCCAGGGTGGGAAGAGGAGATCTGGCTGCTTCATGTCAGTGGGGCTCAATAAGAAAGATGAGAGGTGGTGTTTCAGGTAAGACAGATATATCCTTTACACTCCAGCCTAGCAATGGGTTCCCACGATTCCCAGCCTGGTAACCCCGAACAGCCACGGGGAATTCCAGCACTGACTCAGCAGCGACTCAGACACGTATTCCTGGGTACATACAAATTGGTTGGTGATTGCCAGGCTGGAAGTTTGAGAGCTAAATGAGCTGCCAGCATTGTCACTTTTGTATGAAGAACCTGAACTGGAGGGACTGGAGTATTTTAAAACAAACAACAAACCACGTGCAGGGGGAGAAGATGTTTTACTTCGTGGAGCTTAGACTACAGAAGATTCACTCAAAGAAGAACTCTGTAAGGTGCTGTTGCTGCAGCCAAACCATCAGAATTGTATTGGCAGGATGAGCCGGGTTGGGATGCTGGGTTGGAACTGTGAGATCTGGGTTGAAATGCTGTGCTCCATGCATCAGTGTCTGTTGCGTTTTGTCTCTCCAGAGTAGAGGAAATTAAATGGACAGATTGGGCAAAGGATGTGGGAGTTCTGAAGGAAGAGCCTGGAAACACCAGCGATTCAGAAATAAATCCAGAAGGTAAATTAAATCATGAAGAAAGGTCTTCAGTATCCTTTTAGCTTCCTGCTCAGCAACTACTCTTGGCAAGTTATTATGTCTTCGGTAATAGGGATTTTAGACTGGCCAACTGGCTTATGAAATTGCTTTCTCACAGCATCACTTGTGAGCTGAGAAAATAAAGATTTAGTGCTGGTATGGATCTGGTCAGGGTTTGGGAACAGTGAAAATAAAGGAGATGCCATTCCTACTTACCTCTGGTAGAAATGGGCAGGAAACACTGCTTTTTTTTATAGAAGTGGCAAAATTTAGGCCCACTCATTCTGCAAGTCTTAAAATCACAGGGCTTTTAGAGATGAGTCTGGGTATTCACACTGACAACTTGGTCAAATTCTGCCTGAGATCATTCTGGGAATGCAACTCCGTGTCAAACAGAGAGCTGTTACTTTCTCTGGAAATATTTTGTTCGGCCTGGCAGAGCTTGGATTTGAGCACAGTCTCCTGCTCTTGCAGCACAGGTTCTTCCTAGATGCCAGTTTTCTAGGACTGGGGAGGTTGCAGTGCTTAAAACGTTATCTGGTGTGTGCTGGGTGTTCCCTAAACCTGCACCCTTCTAAACTGGGTCCCTTTGTCAGCTTCCTGCTGATGAAGGGCCGTTCCTGTGTCTCCTGCTGCAGAGACAAGATCATGGAAACGGACACCACAGAAACCTCCGAGATCAGCTGCCTCAGAGGAGCAGTCACTCCTGCAGCCCCAGCCATCAGCAACAGAGATGATGCCTCTGCAGGGACAAACCAGAGATCTTTAACAGGTTTTCTGAGTTGCAGCCTTGCTCCCATCTCCAAAGGAGTAGTTCTTCCTATAGCAGCTGGAAGAATCAAAGGCATCATCATTATTAAAGTGCATTTTGTCGAGGACTGTGGTTCAGCCTGTGGCTTTAAATACTTTTATGCACTTTAATCATTAATATCCTTTGAAGAAACTATTTTTACTCAATTTCTCTGCCTGACACTTTCTTACTACTATGTCTGAAGATGCAAGAGTGAGCTCCTGGGGCAGTGGGGACTGATCTCTGGGAAGGCAGTGCTCTCTGAGCTGTGCAGGAATAATGCTGATGGAGTGGCCTAGAAAAGAGCGGGTCGACTTATTCTTTTGTCACAAGAGACTGCACTGAAATGCTGTGGAATAAAAAATGCTCTAGAGTCATGAAAAGTTGCTCGGGATGGAGTTGGCTTCTGTGCAAAGCGCTGTTGGTGCGAGGCACGAGTGGACAAATACTCAGTGTGCAGTCAGCAAGAGCTGCTCTGAGTGTCTGTGTCAGCACCTGCAGTGCTCCGTGGTCAGTTCACATCAGAATCCCCATTTTACAGTTTTGGAGTGAAATTCTTTGCACGATGTGCACATTTGCTTGAAAGCACAGAAAGCGATGTGGATTTCCCGGACCTGCAAGTTCACACGGTGAATTTCGGAGGCGTTTGTCTCTCACAGGTTGCTCTGTCTCTGTAATAAACAGCAGCAGGACCCTGCTCGTGGCTCTGAGGGGCTGATGGGCCAAAACTTACTCTGTGGTTGACACTTCCTGTCAGCCTTGGCAGTCGTGGCATCCTGTCTTGCTGCAAATGTTTGCAAGGACCTCATTGCTTTTTGTGACGTGCACCCTGCCCCAGGCAGGAGGGGCAGCCTAAACTCTGTGGAAAAGAGATAAAAACGAGCTGTCTCACTTTTCACTATATTTAAAAATAATAACATGTAACATTTCTGTAAACTGTCAATACAGCAAGTTTGCTTCATTGAAAATATTCACCCTTGGATACATTTTTAGTGTTTCAGTCTTGCTCAAAAAGCAGGAGAAGGGGGGATCAGTGTGGACCGTGAGGCCTTATCAAATCCCTGATGACACGTCCCCCCGTGCTGTTCTGCCCTCACTGCTGTGCCAGTTAACTTGTTTTTCACGACCTCGTGTCAGTTTGTGCAGCCACATCCGAGCACTGAGCAGCTGATGCTGCACTGGATGCACCTTCCACACAGGGAATAGTGACGCCCCAGGAAAGCTGCAGACTCTGAGCGTCGGCCTTCCCTTCAGCAAGATAAACTATGCAACTTGAGGTCTCTGTCTCATTTCTACTCCCAGTGAGGCTTGGAGGTTTGTCTTTTGGAGACAACCATCCTAACCCTCGCTGCCTGCACGTGACTGGCAGCAGAAGCATTGCTTTAAAATCCCTCCCTGCACTTAAATGGGCTCTTCCCCTGTGCTGGGCAATTCCCCTGCAGCTTCACCCTGTTGGGGCTCTGGGTGGTAACTGACTTTTCTCTCTACAGCTTCTGTTGTTTTCTTGCTTTGTGAAGCCTTCAGCTGCTTTTCCCATCTATGGCTTTGTCCTAAGTGTTCCCAAGATTTGGCAAGGTGCTCATACTGCACAAAGGCATCATCTGGCGTATGATAAATCTTTTGCTGTGCTTGGTGCTTTGCTGTGGTAGGGACACTTTGGGAATCTCAGAGAATGCAGAATCAGATCTGCCATCCCTGTCTGGAGTCCTGATAAATAACAAGAGACAAATCTTGCTTCCTGGTAGTTTTGGAAAGCTGTGGGCTGTGACAGCTTGCTTCCAACATAACCTGCCTCTTCAGCCATTCCCTCAACCTCATTCTCTTTAAATCCCTTCCTTAAGCTCGCAGCGTTTGTTTATCTTTTGATCTGCATCAAAAATGTTCTGCTGTGAAACAAGGCTTGGCATTCCCTGTGCTCCCCAGACCCACCACAGCCCACCAGTCCCAGGCCTCCCGAGCTCATGGATGAAGGATGACGGGCAGGGACAGGCCCGTGCAGCAAACGGACATGTCCAGTTGGTGGGAGGCTGTTGTCCAGCTCTTTGATGTGCTGTGGAAAAAAGGGGATTTCTGAGGAGCAGCCACCTCTCTGCAGTGAGGATGAGTCAGCACTGTGGAGATTATTGTCGGTAGCCTCCCACGGCACAAGGCTCCTCTTTGGTTTCACCAGCTGAACCTCTTCCCAGTTTGGTCCCGTCACAGACAGGAAGGCTGGGGAGGCAAGAGGAAGGACTTACAAGCTGGCTCATAGCTTTGAAGGCCCAGCAGGATTTTGGGATCCACCTCTTAACAGATCATAATATTTTGTCAGGAAACACTTCAGTCATTTACACAAGAAATTATGAACACATGAAGTGTCCTCTCCCTTCTACCTCCTGTGACAGGTGAACCCACCTGCATGTGACCCCCTTCCTGGGCAGATGGGGAGGGTTTGCAGGGCTCTGGCGAAGCAGGAACCTCTCACAGACATCAGTAAAGGAACAGCTGCAGTTTCTCTCCTCTCCCTGCTCTGTGTGTCACAGAGACCCTGGAGGCCCAGCCATGCCACGAAGAAAAGGCACCAGCAGCTCCCAGTGCTTTCCACACAGGGTCAGGGATTCTCCAGCCCTCTCCTGTGTGCTTTCGTCAGAGTTGCTTGGCTCCTGGCAGGGAATGTGGACCTTGGGCTTCCAAACTTTACACGAGCGCTCTTTGCCTGCCCACTGCTCCCTGTGCCTTCAGAAGGCTCCAAGCGCTTCCTACCTCCCAGTGATCTATCTCACAGCTTATCTGTGCCATTTCCTTCAAAGAAACTTCATGTCTGGTTTGTGTGGCTCCTAATCCCCCACAAGGCTGTTTTCCTCAGGGGCAGATGTGGAGTCAAGACTTTCCTGTTCCTCAGATGTTTCGCACTTTTTATTTTGCTGTCAGATTTTCCCCCCCACGCCCTGTTTTTCCAAAGCCTGCTCTGAAGCTGGAGCCAGCAAGGGGAGGTGTATCCGTGCCTCAGTTGATTCCCTCTCTCTTCATCTCTTCGTGACCCCACTTGCAACTGAACATACTTTCCATTGCCTCTGTAGCCCGCAAAGGGAGCCTTTGAAATGTGACAGCCCAAGGGCCCCGACAAAGAACAGATGCTTTCTGCAAGTCCCACGAGCTGCACAGGGTCTGAAGGGCTGCAGCTGCTGCATTTTGCAGCTGCACCGTTCCCGGGGCTGCCTCTTGCTTTCGGTCTTTAAGAAGTTTCATTTGTTGCTCTGGGACTAAAACAAAAATAAAGTTGGGGATGGGGGGGGGGAAAGACATTTTAAAAGAAAACTTCCTCTTTGCAACCTCACATCTGCTTCAGCAGCACAAAAAAAAGTGGGGCCTGGCAGGACCAGGCAAAGGCTCAGACAGACGTGACTGTGGCTGGCACAGAACTGTTACTAAATCTGAGTGCAGAGAGTGGTTTTTTTGCTTCCTGTTTTAACATGATCTTTTTTTTTCAGTTTGGATTTGTGAGATGTGGAGTGTTACAGCATTTCTGGACTGTGAGGATGGTTGTCAAATGCTAACACGGGGAGTCCTTAAAGGACGACAGTTGGAGGTAGCTAAAAAATGTCCATGTGATTTGTTGCACTCTTTTCTGAGAATTCTTGGAAAATCAAGACTGTCTGGGTAAAGAGAACCACATCTCCATTCCACTGGGAGGAAGATCCATCTCCAGTTGACAGCTTTGGTTTTGCTGGTGTTCACATCCCCAACACACAAGACAGGGACTCAGTCATGTTGCAAATAAAATATTTCTGCTCTTTTGGAGTCCTCTGGCACAAAACCTTGGTCCATCCAGGACAAGAATGATCCCTGTCCTTGTCAGGAGGCCAAAGCAGTGGCTGCTGAGAGGCCTGGTGACCATTCAGCAGCTTTGGCTGCAAGGACAACGCCGATCCAGTTCTGCTAAAAACCTCCTGCACTGAGCTGGGGGCTGCAGCTGCTGCTCTGGTGCTGGGCAGGCACCTGATGTGCCTCCAGTGTCCTGCAGGAGCTGCTGGAACCGCTCCAGAGTCCAGGAGAGGCAGCAGGAGTTGTGAGCCGGGTAACATTGCCCTGTGCCAACGTGCTTGGCAGTGCCAGAGGCAGTTGCCCTCTGCTCATCCCTTCCAGCCTGCAGTGCGTGTTGTCTCTGCAGCAAGTACCTGAAGGAATCCTGAAATTTGGAAGAAGACTGGGAAAAAATTTCTCTGCCTGGGGTGTGCTGTGTTTATGTTCTGTTCTCATGGTTCGTGGGGAGGGAGGTCGTCAGCTTTGTTATTTTTTTTTTCCGCTGTCAAACTCTTGAATAATGATCTTGTTGCTGCTAAACTGGTTACAGGATCTGTCCCTGAGGATGGCTGTAATAAAATAAATAATAGGAAACGATCCACATATAAGTAGATATGTGATGTTTTGTTCTAAAAATTGCCTTACTCTGCTGCAAAGGACACCAATCCTCCAAAGCTATATATAGAGAATTCCAGCGAAAGAGCTGCTTGTCTTTTTCTGGAGCACAGGTTGGATCTTATTTAGGGTCTGAGCTCTGCCCACTTGATGTGAACGATGATGGGGTGACAGATCCTCTCCTTGCTGGAGCTCCGTTTGATCGGGGGCAAGAAGGAAGGGTTTACGTCCATCGCCTGGAGACAGAGGTAAAAACACTGGTAGCGTAAACACTCCCATGTTGGGGATTTTCCAGCCATGCCTAAGCAGTGACAAATAAAACATTCCTGCTTTGTGCTCCCCGCTGGCCGTGCTCTCCCTGTATGGTAGAGGACTGCGGGCTGCAGCCAGCGCTCCTGCCTGAGGCACTCGGAAATAAAAGAGAAATAAAAAAGAAATTAAAAAATGAAACTATTCAGTACCAGAAATAAAACTGCTCAGGACTTAAGGTGTGCTCTTAGCCCAGAGTGGTAGAATCCTGTTTTTTGCCTGGGCACAGAATGGTTTTTAGTGCAGCCCTTGCCCTGCCCAGTGTTCTGTGCAACACACGTGTGCGAGGGGAGCTGCTGAAACTTTGCTTCCCAGGACACGGAGAAAACAACTGTTGTGTGGCCCTGGCTGCAGGATCTGCTGTACAACACCCAGGATATAAGTTAATCGTGTCATTTTGAATGAGAAGTGAACTTTAGCAGCAGACCAGGAGGGAACCCTCCTTGGTGCACTGCTAGAATTTGCTCAGGGCACACACAGGATGGTTGGAAAAAACTCAGCCTGGGCACTTCAGCATTCAAATAACGTGCACCCTCTCGTGGTTTATTCCTGTCACAGGGTGAGGACACAGCATGGCTTCTGTGTGGAACAGGCTGGGGATCCCCTCAGCTGCTGTGGGTTTGAAAAAAGACTGTGCAGTAAGATTTATTTTGTATGGGTTTTTTTTAATTGTAATTTAATTATGTTACATTTGCCGTAAAAGGATTTCTGTCTCCAGTGTTTTTCAGACTCATTCTTTCACCTTGAAAGGCCACTTCAATGTGCAGGTGACCTGTCCCCTGGCAAGGTTTGGGTTGACACCAGTGGGGATGGATGTGAGGATACTGCAGCTGGAGCCCCCTTTGAAGATCAGCTTTCAAAATGTTCCTCTTTTGGCAGCACTTCCACCTTTAATGGTGATAAAGACAAGATGAAGGGCTCTGTTTCCCAGGTAGGTGTGTTGGTGGGAGCTGGCTGCAGTGCACCTTGAGAGGGAAAAGCTGGTGTTTTTGTAGCAGGAGGCTGGACGTGCACATTTCATTGGGGTGACACATCTGCAGGTGGTTTGTGTCACTCCACAGGTTTCTGCAGAAGCTGCTCCTTAACTCCTAATTATTCACCTGTCTGGTGAGGCAAAGGAGCTTCAGGTGCTGCTCCAGAACAGCCTTTTCCTTTACAGGATGTTAAGAGCCAGTATTTTGCATCTCAGGGGTGTTACAAAATCATCTCTGCAGCAGCCTCACGAAGAGAAGTGTATTTTCCCTAGGACAGGGGAGAGATCCTGATTTCTATTTGTTGATGTTTCCCCCCTGTTTTAGAGAGTAAAAGCCTCTGGAATTTCTTCAGGACTCCAGTATTTTGGACAATCCATTGGTGGTGGCTTTGATTTCCCTCATGTTGGTCTCCAAGACAGGGCAGCAGGATCTCTGGAGAACTGTGACTGTGCTCTGGTAGGTAATAAATGTTGTTTTTTGGTGTGCTGGGGAAATGCTTCAAAGACAAATATAGAATCTGTGTTCCAAGCAGTGTGTCATTATTCTATTTTTAATTCAGCATCAGAGGGATGTAAAAAAATCTTTCCCAGTGCTAGAAATGATATAAAATAGAAACTCTTTAGTTCAGGTTGCAAAGGCTTTTGCCTTTGTATGTCTAAAGCTTTGAACAAGTATGAGATAGTGAACATAAAGGGATTAACACAGATCTAGGTCTGCCTGCAATTAAGCACTGATAATTTAGGTCATTTAGGAAAAAAAAATAATTTATTTACAAACTGTCCCTTCTTTTCAACCACACACCTCGTTAGGCAGCTGAGTGACCCGTGCAGTTCACAGAGGCTGAGACAGGGCAGATGGATTTGATTTTCTTCTTGCATTTTGGATTTGAGAACAAAATTCTAGATAAAGGAGAGAATTGGAACTGCTGGATAACGTGTTTATCTAATGGAAACATAAACACGGTGTTTGATTCTGAAGCTCTGCCCACACTGGTGTATTTTGGCTTGTCTGTGCCTCCAGGCTCTTGGGATTTTGTGTGTTCTGAACGTTCCCAGCAGAAACTGGGATTGCTGTAAATAGGCCAAGCCTGGTCCAGGTGACAAACCGTGGAAACACTGAGCAATTCTTGTTCTTGCTGCCAGGCTTCCTTAAAACATTTTAGTGTTTGAGTTCCAAAATTTATATTTGATTCTGTTCCTTATCAGTAATTCACTGACTAGCTTGAGACCAGCTGTCCAGCCTCAGCAGCAGGAGATTCAACCCTGAGAGAATCCTGATTTTCCAAAATAACAGCCTTGTTACAGCAAAACTATGTTTTGGTACAATCTCAGCTTTACTTCAGTGCCTCAACAGGGTAAAAACTGGGAATTCTGACCAGGTTGGAATGTGCTGTCTCTGCAGGGAGAAAGCGAGCACCAGGACGCTGGTTTTCACAGTGTGCAGCTGAATTACTGACCACATTATCCAGGGAAGGGCATGGGAGGCAAATGTGTAAAATGATCCAAACAGACATTTGAGGAGCTCGTGGTCCACTGATGGCTGTAAAACACAGTGGCCCAAAGAAAACATCCGAGCCAGAAGGTCCCTAAATATGCCAGGAGATGGGAACCGGAACAGAGATGACGTGTCAAGACTTGTGCATTTTAATGCCTGGATATTTTCTTGACTTTTTGATCTTCCTTTCTGGTAGCCATGTGAGTTCCACTGGTTTTCCAGTGTTTTTCTGAGAATTAAACATGAGAAAAATGAAAACATGGAGTTTCCTGTGCTGGACAGACAGCACCCATCAGAAAATGCATTTTCAGATAATAAAACCACAAGCAAAGAGCTATTTCTCTTTCCAGGATACAGTTTTTACTAATAAAAATAAAAAGTGGTTTTGTTCGCCTTTGCATGTCATCTTCTGCCCTCTGCTGCCTTCCTGCTTAGCAGTGCTGTATTCTAGGTAGATTTAGGACCAGGTTTTCCCCAAACAGATACTCCTGTCTTGTTTGGAGAATCTCATCTCTAAGGTTCAACCTCAAATCTGCTAAAAACTGCTTTGTTTTTGACCACATTTCTCCTGTGCCCCTGTATAACATGAGATCAGGTGTTCCCTGTGAAGAAGGCCCAAGATTTGTGTGTTTTGTGCAGTACTTTTCAGATATCGAGCTCTCCACTGGAACTTGGATTAAGACTTTATTGTTTGAATGGTGTATTTCATAGTAACAACCCCCACAAATTTTATAATGAAGTGATTTTTAAAATTATTAAAAATTTTAATACATTTTTTAGTTTGTTTGTTCCAAAACAATATTTGGGGCGTTGCAAACTTGTCATAAACTTCAAGGTTCAGTTTGACATCCCGTCTCCTCTGTTGCAGTGTAGTACAGGCTTCCTGCAAGCTAATCCAGCTCCCGTTCAGCCTGAAATCCCAATCACAGCTTCGGAGAACACTCCATAAAGCTCTGTAAAGAGGCAGCTTTTTGCTGCTTTAGTAGCTAACAGGAGTCTTTACCACAATTCAATATTTAATTAGGTGTCCATAAAGCTTAGGACAGAGAAGTGAGGACAGCATTTAGCCCTGAGCAGTAATGAACACTAATGACCATAACTCAGTGCTCTCGGGCATTATGATGTTGAGGGTACATTTATTTCCTAACAATAATTCATGAGAGTGTTGGTCAGTGTTGCTTAGTACTTACACACACATCGAATTATTAATTATCATTGAACTTCTCCAGAAACATCAGCCACAGACAGTGGGTATTTATTGGTGAATAAAACTATTGCTAAAGGAAAATGTAGTGTGTCTCCAATCTGGCACAGCATATGAACGTATTTATTCAAGAAAAATGTATCATCTCCGGAAAAGAAATTAATATCATTGCCCTGTGGCAATCCAGGGGTAAACAACTGGCATTTCTTTACCAAGACCTTGTCCCCAGTGATGACTTCCCATGTTGTTGCTAATAAACCTTATCCTGGGAGATGAACTACAAAACCTCATCAGTTTAGGACTGACTTATCACTAGAGGGTCTTTCAGTTCCAACTTCTCCTCAGCTGAGGTCATGGGAACTTTGGTTTCCAGAGGATGCGTATGCGAAGATATTCTGAATCTGCTCCCTTAGAAAAATTAGGACTGTTTAATGTGGCCTGATCTGTGTTTGCGTTCAGTTCCCTGACATGGACTGCAGCAACAGGGCCATCTGTGCTGCTCATTTGACTTTGTCAAGGCAGATTCAGTGAGTCAGGGTAGTTTTGTTATCCAGATTTTGCATGTGGAGTTCGTATATAATGTCATCTTCGTGCAAAAGACGTTTTCTTCTAATTCTCAGTGTTGTCCTCTTGTCGACATGACTTTCCACTCAATCCATCCTTTCCATAACAGCACATTCACACAGTGCTCTCTGTGCCTCCGGGGGCATGGCTGGGTGTTCCAGGGAATCTCAGAGCACAGGCCAAGCGCTGAGCAACTACAATCATCCCAAAAATCCCAATTCTGGCATTTAACGATGAACATATGATGTTGGTTCAGGCTGATGCACGGCACTACAGCCAAGAGCTGCTCAGTTCCCCTGGCCTTACATAAACCAGAACACATCACTTTATTATAAAAATATACCCTGGGGATTGATGGAAGAGCTAATCAAGGGGAACAGAGCTTAAAGTCAGCCCTGTTGTAAAACAGGAGTGATAAAATGTTACATAAAGCATGGAAGCGTTTTTGATATTAAGAAGCATTTTCCTACCCTGAATATTCAATAATTAATTGGGCTGTTGCATTATCCCGCCTGTGAAAGCAGTTGGAGGGAGCAATTCCCAGAACCAGGATGCTTCAGGCCTCTCATCAAATAAAGACCCTTTTTCTCTCTGATTCTAGAAGGGAGTCAGTGCTGGGCCACACTGAAGAGTGACCATGAACGTTTCACTAATGGAGGTGACTCGTCTGGGACAACTCTGGTCCTGAACCACCCCAAAAACCTACGTTTTGGGAAGGTGACAGGCCAGGTGGGGTTGTAGAACAGCCCCTCAGCTCACAGCAAACTGACGAAAGGAAGCCCAGCACAGGCACCCAAGTAATTTATTACCCAAACAAACCTTGCAATGAGCTCCAGGGGAGGGAGGGAGCATTTCAGTTGTTGGGACTAGGGCCTAAATACTGGATTTATCTGATTTAAGACTCTCAAGCTTTTATTGGGCTATTTGTGCCTAATTCGTTTTATGGGAGCAGACCCGGGCCGAGTTGAATTTCCCAGTGTTTTTATCCAACACTAAGAGCATTCCTGATCCTTTGGCAGCCATCCTCTCCTGCTGGTCACTGTGGCCAACCAACACCACCAACTGCTGCAGCCTGGGAGTGCAGAACTGGGCAGCCTGTGCTCAAGGAGACAACTGTGAGTAGAAATCCTTAATTTCCCTTTTCCCTGCCTTCATCCTCTCTCTCTGCAGCCAGGCCAGAGCTGCTCTTCCTTCTAATTCAGCTCATGGCTGGGGGAACATTTCCTCAAGGCAAGAGATAATTTTTATATTCCTGCACTTGATGTCTGATTTTTCCAGAATGATGGGCAGAAAATACAGTAGTCACCATGTTTTATCAGTACCCTGGTGAGTTACAGAGTATTTACAGGGTAATTGATATTTTGCCTGTCTTTTCCCTCAAAATAGGCAAAATTTTCAGATTGGCAATTAATTGGCAATTAAACGAAAGCGTGATCCAAAACAGGTCTGCAATCACCATGAGTATCACTGAGTGGTGTTGTCTTCACCACAAAATCCATTGTGAACTGGAAACACCAGAATTCCTACCTGGAGTCCCTTTGACTTATCAGTCACTGGTTACACAAAATTAGGCTTGTTCTTTTCAGCCTTCTCAAGCCTTTGGATCCATGTGAAAAATCTTCCCTTAGGATAATATTTTGACTTTGCTCATACTTCCTCGTTTCAGTAAAAGATGGAGCACCCTTGAAGGGCCTAATTTAGGCGTAGCACAAATGAAAAAACTTGTGTTTTCTGAAGTGGCAAACTGGCTTCTGGCATCCTGCTTCCTTAGCAGGGAGAACAGAGCATTGAAATATATAATCCAGCTCTGTTCCAAGTAAAGCTTTCAATCCAAATGACTGGGATGAAAATATTTGTTCAGGGCATTTGTCTTGATTAGGGGGAAGTTACCATCCCGATTCCTTTCTTGGAATTTATGGGGAACTGACTCCCATTAAAATTTACGGGCACTGACTAGTACACAATATTTTTTCTGTATTTATTTTAATCAAAGAGCATCTTTAAAAAGAAAACGAGGGCTCATTTCTGGCAGCTGCACTGCCTTGGAAGCACAGCTTAAGGCAAAGGTTTCTACGTTGATTTAATGTCCAGGTCTGTGAAGGGGCAGAAGCTTTAAGTTTTGAATAATGAAAATCACTACACCTTCACAAATTAGCAAATTGGTTTGCAGGGAAACATTCCAAGGCAATGGCAGCTTTCAAAATCTGTTTTAACAACGGGCTGCTCCAACACCACTGCCCCATCTCACCCCTGGGCTGGCACCTCTCCCTTTTCAGTTCCTGCCACTGTCCCACCCCTCCTGCACAGCCCAAATCAGCAGTTCTCCAGCCACGGAGACAAAGGGCCAAAGGCAGGCAAAGAATGACATGGTTTATCCTTTTCTTTTTTTTTTTTTTAAAGCATAAATGCAAATACAGCACCGCTGCAACTGAAAAACATCCTTGATATCAGATAAGCATTCACTGCAGTCCTTACCAGGTAGGTTATAAGAATATTCAAATATATTGCCTTACTGTGGTCAATTAGTGATGAAAACAAGATTGAGAGGATGCCTGGTAAGATTCCAGTACAATTTCCATCTTAAAAATTCCAAGCACTGCAGGCTGTCGAGTCGCTTTCTGTGGAGTCTGGGAGGCAGAACAGTAAAACCATCGCAGCTGGGGGTACCCAGGGCCTCCAGCTGCTGAGCTTCTACAGAGACTTCAAGAAAGGGTCAAAGATGCTTTTAATTGGTAAAGTGCACACACACATTTATACAGACAGACTGCACAGAGAGCATTCCAGTTATAATGAATTTTATTAATTTCTTAATGCATCTGTGTCACTTATTTTGATTGGTTGTTCCCTTTAGACCAGTTTCTTTAATGAATGCGAATAATGGCAAAGGAGTTGTGAAAACAAAGAACTGGGATTTAATGTAAGGATAGCTTCTAATTTAGGGCACCTGCTGCACCTGCAGTCAGCACTAAAGAACAACTATTACCTTGTGCATTTTCTTCTGTGATAAATGCAGAAATTGCTTTAAGTGCTACCACCAAGTTACAGATTTGGGTTCCTATCAGCATACAAGGTCACAAAATTATAATCATCAAAACCACATCAAGAACACAAGTTCTTCGTCTGAATTTTTTCTCACAATCAGATACATCTTCCCTGGTCCTTAAAAGAAGGGGAAACCCCCCCCATATTAACATATTATTGCAAATTAGTGGGTTTAAAACACTTCACAGAAACTTTTACATATTTACATTTTGTACCATCATTCCAGGTAGAAATTTCACCCAACTGAACAAAAGTTCTGTTTTAAAACTACATGAAAACGGTGGGTTTTCCCCTCTCTGTCTACAGTGAGGCAACAATGTTTACCCTTGGTCTCACTGTTCAGCACTGAAGGGTTTTTTTCTTTAAAAAAGCAAATGTAAGAAAGCCAATATAGTAAGAAAACAAGCTTTAATAATCTAAGACTAAAAAGGTAAAAAAAAAAATTGTGTGAAATTCAAAGCATTTATTGAGCCTGAAGAAGTCTTTCTCAAAAGTCCACTTGACAAAAGTTGACAGAAGTCAACAGGAAGGGTTGTCTCCCCTCCACTGCCCCTCAAAAACAGTAGATATGGAAACAGAGCAGAAGACTTTGGGGGGGGATTTTTTTAGACTTTTTTTTATAGTGTATTATTCACATTGGGAATCATAACACTTCATTGTGCCAACATGTCTCAAAAAAAAAAAAAAAAGCAGAGGAGAAAGGCAGTATCAGTGACTTAGTCCTCGGTCACTGGAAGAGGCTGCTTTTGAGCAAAACATCATGGGCAGACTCAAAAGTCAGCACCTCCTGGTGGAACTTGGTGAGCTGCCTCTTTGTTTTCTTCAGGGCAGGAGTTGATGCCTTTCTCTTGTAGTTCATGTCATTCAAAAGTTTATCTGCCAGGTAGTGCAGCCAGAGGACGTTGCTGTGAGGGTTATAGCCAGTCCAGCTGTTGGAGTTCTCCGCTTTCATCTGCCTGTAGATGTCAAACTGGTAGCTCCCTGTGCCTTGGAACAGCTCCTCGTCCGTGGAGAGGTCACAGAACACAGTCAGCCCGTCCTTCTCCAGCCGGGACAGGGTGTAGTCGATGATGTTGACGTGAATCCCCACTGTGGGGATCGTGTGTGTTGCCCCATTCAGCACATAATGAAGTTCCTTTGCATCTACTTTTTTGACCAGCACGTTCCCCCAGTGCAGGTCCCTGTGCTCGAAGTGCAGCTCCTGCTCTGCCACGGCCAGGGACGCAGTGACCTGGTGCAAAATGCTTTTTGCTGATTCCAGTGAGGAGAAACTGCACCTATTGCGCTCCAAGTCACTGCCTCCAAACTCAAATTCCAGAACCACGAAGAGCTGCTCGTCCCCAAAAAGGTCTGGCCGGTCGTTTTCTGATCCTATCTCTTCGTGGTATTTGTCCCAGGCTTCCAGGAGATACTTGGGATAGGCCCCTTGAACGCAGTGCACAGAGTACAGGGTGATGAACCCATCAGTCCTATTCACAGATTCCTCAGACAGAAGACTGAGTTCTTTTGAAATTATTACCTCAGGCAGAATCTCCCCAAAGCTCTTTTGAGCTTCACCATTTACTTTCTCAGTCCCTTCAATGGGAATTATTTTTAGGGCCATGGGTCCTCTCTCACTGTTGATCTGGAACACCTCTCCAAACACCCCTTCTCCAATTTTCTTGCAATCTTCCATCTTATCTAAAGGAATGCATTCCTCAAAAGCAATGGGCCCTTCCTGGTGGCATTCCCCGAACACCTTCTCTGCATCTGTAAGCATCAGCTCCAGAACAAAGGAGTCCCTGGGAGCCAGCAGGACCATGGAGGAGGCAGACCAGGCGCTGCTCTGAGCCCTCTCAGCCAACAGGCTGGCTTGGTACCCTGACAGCTGGGATTTCCCTGACGGGGAACAGAGGATGCTGCTGCTGAAACTGTCCTCAGTGGTCACTTTCTTCTTCTTATGGAAGGACAGGGACGCTCGAACTCTGGCCCAGGAACCGGAGCTATTGAGGAGTGAACAGTCATTATCTCTTGCATCTACAGACATCTCCAGGACACCCTTCTGCCTGGTCTGTGGTCTGAGGTTGTTAGGCTGCTGCTGCTTCTTCTTTTTGCGCCTTTTTGGGCGGAGCTTCGTGTGCTTCCCCCAGCGGCTGGCGCTGAAGCCACTGATACAGGCTTTCCTGCAGATGCTGCCCTCTCCAGAGCCACCCTTGGTCCTTTTATATTTACTCTCCGAGGTTCCTGGGCGGCCCACGGGAGATCCTGGCTGCTGGTAGGTGGGTTGAACATCAGCCTTCTTGTTGAGCTTCATGCTCGCCAGCCTCCTTGGCACCTCCTGAGGGTCCAAGACCACCACTGGCACAAGCTGGTACTTCTTGGCTAGGCCTGTGTGACAACTCGAGCTCCATTTTGCTGAGTCTCTGGTGAGGTGCTCATCGCACGGCCCATCAGAAGCGGCCCCGTCGCAGGGCGCAGCGTGTCGCGGCTCAGCCTGAGCGGGCGGCAAAGCGCTCGGGGCTTTCCTGGGGGTCGAGGCAGCTTGTGCCCGGAAGGGTCCCCCCGGCACCGACGACCTCAGCGCTCGGCGGGGCTCCTGCAGCCCCGGGTCGGACTCAGCGCTCTCGGGTAGGATCCACTCCTCCTCCTCCTCCTCCTCCTCCTCGTCTACGGCGCTGTCCGCGCCC
>VZRE01001681.1:436036-457172 GCA_013396775.1 Cephalopterus ornatus
ACGGCGAGGACGAGGAGAGGGAGGGCGAGGGCGAGGAGAGGGACGGCGAGGGCGAGGATGCGGACGGCTCCGGCTCCCGGTTCTCCTTCCCCCGCGTCTCCCTCCTGCGGGCCCGCAGCCGCCGGGACCAGGCGCGGCGCTTACCCGCGGCCCGCAGCCGGCAGGTGCTGGGCGGCGAGAAGGCCGGGGCGTTCTCGGGGCGGGCGGGGGGGGCGCTGGGGCCGGCCGCGGGGGGGNNNNAGCCGGCCGAGGTGGAGCTGAAGAGGTGCCTGCGGTCCTGCGGCGGCGAGATCCAGCGGTCGGGCGGCTGCAGCGGGCGCAGGTACCCGGCGCGGCGGGAGTAAGTGCGGAGGAGACGCGGCCGCATCCCAGGAAAGGAGGGAGGGAGGAGAGGAAGGAAGGAAGGAGGGAGAGAAGGAACCCCGGGCCGAGGGCAGCGCGCCCGCCGCCCGTTCAAACCGCTATCGCGAGAGCCAGCGCGGAGGACACGCCCCTGGCCACGCCCTCCCTTATCCCGATCCTGATGCCGCTCCCCATCCTGCTCCCGGTGCTGGTCCTGGCGTCCGGGAATGTCCCGCGGCGCTGGCACCGGCCGCTGCTGTGAGGCAGACCCGCTGCGCTGCGTTCCGGAGCCCCCGGCACGGGCGGTGCCAGCGCTGCTCCATCCCGGCTCGCAGGGACACGTCACGGCAGGACGGGCTTTACACGTGTGTTCTGTACGTGCGCATACATGTGTGTGTATGTAGACATGTATTTGTGCATGTGCGTGTGTGTATATATATGTATACATGTATTCTATACATGGGCACACATGTAAATATATATGTATGCATGTATTCTACACGTGTTCATTTATATCTATACATGTATTTATACATGTGCACACTTGTGTACATATATGTATACATGTGTTCTATACGTGTGCATAGAATGTAATTCTGTATTATATTTTTGTAGACTATACATGTGTATATATATGTATCTACATGCCTGTATATTACATTTTATAGAATTCTATGTTCTGTACACGTGCATAGAATATAATGTGTGTGTATATACGTGCTCGTGTGCTCAACACGTGTGTGCAGAACACACGTGTCGCTTTACTGAGAGGGTGGTGAGGCCCTGGCACAGGTTGCCCGGGGAGGTTGTGAATGCCCCTGCCCTGGCAGTCCTCAAAGCTGGGTTGGATAAGTCCTGGAGCATCCCGGTCCAGTGGGAAGTGTCCCTGCACATGGCAGGGCAGCTTGGGACTAGATGATCCTTTAAGGTCCCTTCCAAGCCCTTACCATTCTATGGTTCTGTGTATACATGTGTAAACGGGAATACAGGTATTCTGGACATGTGTGAACATACACCCGTATTTTCCATGTATCCCGCCGCACGTGGACACGAAGGGCCGTGCCCAGCTGCCCTCAGGGCTCGGAATTGCTCCTTGTGGAATGACTCTTAGAGCACTCCAGGCTTTTGTTGCTCCGGACGGTGCTGTCAAGGCCATAACTCGGGACACAGCTTGGTGGCAGCACAGGACTGGGTGGTTCTCGCAGTCTGAGCGAGGCTTTGCTGAAAAGCAGCTGGGGTTTTGTTCCTTTTATTTCTTTTTCCGTAGTTCTTGAAAAGCAGAACTGTTCTGCTGGTCCCTGGAAAAACCACCTTGAGCAGAGGGCTCGATTTGGGTCTGAAAGGAGAGAATCGGAACGCTGAGGTGAGGGGATCACACAGGCAGCTGGGCCCTTCTGTTGGGGCAGGAACAAGTGGGACATCCCGGTGGTTTTGCTGAGTCTAGAGAACCAATCAAGTCCCAGAGTTAAATTCTGGACCTTTTGTTCTGCCACTGAATTTAATGAAATCAGGTTGTGACTGTAGGACAGAAGCGGAGGGAGGATATTTGCTAGTGCAGATCAGAAAAGCTTTTAGGGTACTTTATTGAACTCTCTACTGATGCAGCCAACACAGAGGCCTCCTGTCCTCTCAGGGATTTCAACATCAGTAATCTCTCTCTTTCCCAAGGATGGACACTTGGTAGTGTTCCTGTCTCTGTCCCTATTAGTGTGGTTGTTTTATTTCTGTCATGTTTGCTTGATCTAAACCCCACAGATCTAATGTGTATTTATAGACAGCAGATTACTCATTCAGATCTTCATAAGACAGAAGAGTTCCCGTCTCCTTTGGTTTAACCAATATCGCCTGATGGAAAACTAAAAATCAATCTTTCTCTCTTTTTTTTTTTTTCCCCCTAATTTCTTCTCTGAATTAAGTTTCCCTGATTACTTGGATCCCTTTTGTTGTCCCTTAAGGCTCTCAAGGAGGTCAGCTCTTGCAGTGGGTAATGCTATTTTCCTTTTTAGATGTTTTTTCTTAAATGCATTACAGAGTTCTGTGACTTGTAATTTCCGGTGAGTGCCATCTGACCATTTAATTCTTTGCAATCACTGCAGCAGCTGCCAAACACATTTGCAGTAATTGGATGGCACTTAAGGGATTAGCCGAGACTGCCAAGACTCAAGTCATCCAAACCACAGCTGGGTTTTTGTGCTGTTTCCACGGGAGCCTTGCTGTGTCTGCTTCTAAATTTATTTGCAATCTGCATTTTGAATAAAATCTCCTGTGCAAAAGCCTTGTCAACAGTTGTGGCCTCTCTGCGTGGCCCTGACTTTTGTGCAGTCTGGCAGTGGCACAGTTAGGGCACCTCCCTGAATGACAGAAGATTTGCAAAACTCGTTCAGAGTCGTTGAACGTCTGAGCCCAGACAGGTTTAAGGTGTTGGCAGCTGTTTGGGGTCCAGGTGTCATGGGCAGAGAAGCTGCTGCAGATGTTCCAGAGGCCTCTGAGCTGTCAGGATGGTTCATGACCTTTATGCAAAGGTGGCAGAGGGTTTGCAGAGCCACAGCTTCTTGGCTTCATCACCGTGGGCCCCATCACGTATTCAACCTTGCGTTTCTTCGCTGTTTTGTGCTTCCCACAGGAGGGCAGGACGTGTTTTGTGATGCTGCTTTAATCAGGGATGACACCAGCTGCTTATGTCTTTCCCATACGCCAGGAAGGCTCCCAGACCTTGGGTTATAATTCCATCGGTGTGCTCAGAAGCTGCTGGGTTTGTGTTGGAACTGAGGGAATGCCATGGCCTGGTGGCAGCAGGAGAAAGGGAGCTCTGCTGCTCAGGAAGGCTTAGCAGGAAAAGGGCATCGGTGGTTCTTCCTTATTAAGTGCAGGGTGCTGACATGAGAACATCAGATAGGAGTACTTTGCTGGGCTCGGGAGCCTGTTGGGGCTGCTTTATTTGGAGGCTAATTGAATTGCAGCTCAAAAGAGACATTTCCTGTCCTTCATTACAACAGGGTGAGTGAGCTGGAATGATGCTGCACTGCCACAAGCTCATTCCTTTGACCCTCTCCCTCCCAGCTTGGCTAAACTGGCTCCAGTAGGTCTGTGCAGCACAGCTGGGACACTTCAGCCTCTGCCCTCAGCAGGTCCAAGGTGAGCTGAGGTGCCAGGCTGAGGAGGCTGCTCAGGAAACCTTTTCCTCTGGGGGTCAGGTCTGAGCAGCAGCTGTGTTTTCCTATGGCTGGAAGGAGTTACCACCTGGTAATTCCAGGGAGGAAAGGACAGAGGCCTCAGTCTACACTTTCTACCTGTTTATGTGAAGAAGGCGAAGGAAGGGGATGAAGTTTTCTCCTCAGCACTTGCAGCAAGGTAAGCTCTGATAAGGGTATCAAGCCAGGCCCAGTTTCATGTGTTTCCTGGTCAGGAATGGCATGTGTTAGCAAAGAAGTAAATACTGATCAGTCAGGTGTGTTCAAGAGCAAGGTCTCACCTTTAAATCAGTGGTTAATGTGAATACACATTTTATTAAACCCATTCAACTTTCAGGCTTTGATTCAACATTCCCTTATTTCCCGAAGATGCTGCTATTGGCTGACTTTAGAAGGTGAATTCATTGCAACACAGTGCTGCACAACTCTGCTGTCACTGCACTCGGTCTCTGAGCAGTGTTTTATGTGCACTTTTTCATTCCTGTTACCTGATTCAGTGGCAGCACTCTCACAGAATGGGGTGTGATGGCTTGGCTTCATTAGATGTGCAATACTTTTCCTTCCTCTCTGTTCCTCTTCCTCAAGCACTTTCACTTCTTGGGTTGGGGAAGAGGAGTGGATAAATGTTCCAGCTAATAATAATGACACTCCTACACGCTGTAGAGGAGATTCAAGACTTGGAGAATAACCTGGAATGCATTCAAAGGCTGTAAATGGCTCTCCTGGAAGTGGAGAGCTGAGTCACAGACAGAATATATTCTGGAACTTCAGAACTCTTCCAGTTCTCACTCCTACAGACAGCTTAGGATGCTCCTTTGGATAATGACAGATTCTTTCCACAAATTCCCTTTCCATTGTGGCTGGGTGTGTGGCTGTGCCTAGTTAGGAGGACAAACAGAGAGGCTGATTTACCCTGCAAAGTCACAGCCAGGGTTACAAGAGAAGCCGAACAGAGCATTTTCTACTGTGGACTGCACACACATTTCTTTTTTTTTCACATCCAAACCCATCACCTTGAGAAAGCAGCTCATGCTTGATGGTACTGATTTCCATGTGTTTCCGTGTGCTCGAGCTGTGGTTTGAAAGCAACTTCCTCTTTCAACCTGTTCAACCCTTCACCTTGTTTTTTTGTAGATGTTGGCTTACAAGTATGACAGTATGAGAAGAAACCACTAATGGAGAGAGCTGCCCTTCCCACTGTTCATTTCCTTGCCAAAATAGCTTGTCTCCTATTTACATCCCCTCCTCCTTGTCTCTCTGCTATTTCAGTAGCTGGTCTGGCGCCTGTTTCTGAGGGATGATGGACCTGCATCACTCAAACATTTGCTGCAGGAGCATTTCAGTGCTGGAGAAATGTCTCAGCATTTATGAGTCAGCCCCGTGCCTTTGGGAGCTGATGGTTTCTGTTGCACTTGACAGTCAGTGAAGGGTGGAGTGGGAATCATGGAGAGAATTGATGCCTGGGGGTGACCATTTGGCACTGGAAGTGAACAAGTGCCTAAAACAGGCACCTCCAGGAGCCAGGGCTCTCTGCCACTGCCTGGAAAGCATCTGGTCTCCTTTGGTTGTAATTTAAAGATATCCCTGGGCTGATCTTGAAATCTTTCTATGCTACACTATCCTAGAGACTGATGTGACCTTACTGTGTTTCAAATGCCCCTGGATCAGGGGAGGGGTTTAAAGTTTAATTTCCTCAGCCTTAATGTGGCATTTGCAGGCTCATGAGCGAGCTGAGATCAGCTCCAGGGCAGCTTAACACCGAGGAGCTGCTGACAGGTGGAGGGGAAGTAGGTGAGGAGCAGTCTGGGCAGGCAGGGATGTCATTAGTCACACGTACTCACAGGAGGCACGAGACAATTACTGTGAACAGTGCGAGGAATTAAGTGTAACGTGTCAGGTGTAACATGTCAGGAATAAAAAAATAGAGAAAGGGGCAGCTTCAGCCCTGTTTGTGATCCTCCCTTTGAGAATTTCCAGGCTGAGAAAACACCACTCATGGGAATGGAGCAGAACTGTGTTTTTTTCATGGGAGATTCAAAGTGTGGGACTCACAAAGGAAGACGTCTTGCAGGGAAGATCCAGCCTCAGTCCCTTGAGAAGGACTAAGAGAAACTACAATTTTTTTTATCATTCACTGATGATGCTTAGACTTCGTTAGGTTATTTAGTCCCCTGCTGCAAATGAAACTGCTTAGGTTTGGACACCCACAGATACTTCAAGAAACACACCAGTAGACTTGATTTCCAAGCAAGAAAAAAAAAAATGAGGTTGTGAAAACCAGATGAGAACAATATCCGTAAGAGCATTCAGAAAAGTACCAGCTAAGTTGTTTTTGCAGCTCAGCAACAGCACTGTCAGCAAAAATTTAGCTTGTCCTGAGCAGTATGCAGAATATTCTGAGGCACATTTGATACAAGTTGAAACTTTTTGTTCCAAAACAGCTATTGCAACTGTGCTCCTACTTGATGTTCAAAAAGAATCAAGAAAAGTATCAGCTTTATGTCCTCTTTCTTTTTATTTTAGTGATCAAGCCTGGTTGACATCTTGAGGCCACACATAGAGCAGAACACTTATCACTCTAAGGAACATTTTTTTTCTAACCTGTGTAAGTCTTTTCTCAGATTAATTGACCTGGAAATTATTACAAAGGCTTCGAGCAGACCTGTGTCTGTGCCACCAGGTAAAACCAGGCCAGGAGGTAACACACTGTTTAACTGCTGGCAGGTTTCGTGGTCTGACTTCAGTCTGTGCAGTCCCCAGACAGATGAGGAAGATGGAGATGGAGAAGGAGGGTCTCGAGACACCACCAAGGGCTGAATTGTCTCCTCTGGTACTTCATGTGTCCATGAACTTGTGTGTCCTCAGTGTAGCAGGAGCGATGGTGGAGGCAGCCCTGAGCCGTGGGATACCCTCACTCTTTAGTCCTGTCCCTGGAGCAGATCCAGCAGGGCCAGGGCAAGCAGAGGGTGTTCCTGTGGGACCAGACCCATGGTCAGAAACGATGCTTGGCTGTCACATCCTTGCCAAAGGTCTCATCTAGGAACAGATTGGGCAGGAGATCAGGTGGTGGCTCCTTTAGGATGCTCCTGTGCCCATGCAGCTCTGGTTCCTGGAGCTGAGTCAGTCTCCCTGAGCTCAGCCCCAGCTCTAACTGCTTGGCTCTGGGGTTTGGGCAGTGGTGAGGGAAGATAGGCTGAGCTTACTTTTCCTCCTTACTCATTTCTGGATTCATGTACCACTGTGGTCTCCTTCTTTTCTGCAGGAGCATGTTTTCAATGAGGGGTTTGTATTATTTGGTTATTGTATGTTTTAAGATTTTATTTGTGCTTCAGGCTTTCACACAGAGGATCTTTAAGACTGGGTCTACTGACGGTCTGGTCAGTTAGAATCTGGTAAGGAGGGGTGGGTGCAATGGCCAAATGTGGAGCAAGGAAGAGGTAAACCATGAAGAACAGATGCTTGAGAGAGAAAGAGGGCTCCAGGAGGGGCTTGGGGAGCAGCCAAAATGCTTTGTGAGCAAAGAGGGGCTGCCCATGGGGGAAATGCAGGTAGGGAAAGGAGGAGTCATGGGCAGTAGGAGAGGTGAGCAGGACCAGCCCTCGGCTTGTGCTGAGGCTGAAGGCTGGCTGCAGTGTTTGGGAGCGGGGTTGGGGCTATCCCTGAGCCGGGGGTAGACTCTCCCACACCTTGGGCACACGTGGTGGAGTGGATGGGGGGTGCACAGGAGTGGGGGACTCACTCCCTGAGCAGCTCATCACCCCAGGAGCCCCCTGTGACAGAGCCAGTGCAGAGAGGGGCTGGGGCTGGGGAGTGCAGCAGCCACTGGGTTAAAAGGAGGCCACAGGCAGGTTTGTGCTCTAATTTTGCAGGTGCTGCAGAAAGGCTTCTCTGGGATGAGGCACAAAATGAATGTTTTGTTCCTTATTACGCTGTTTGTGATTCGTGATTTGGAGCAACCTTGTCACACACGTTCATTAAAAATCAGATCCAGCTGTTTAGATGTGATGTGGAATTAAGGGAGGATGGAGGACAACATTTTCATAAAACCTGAGATCTTGAGAATGGTTCTCCCAGGGAAGAGAATTTGTCAGGGGAGTACTACAATTGGCAGTACTAGTAATGGCTTTATTGTTATTACTAATAGAAATAAAAGGAGATACAGGAGCACAGTAACTGTTAATGGCAAACAAAGGTAAATTGCAGGAAATTATATTCCTCCTAATGAGTTTAGCCAAGTTTCTGGCTCCTTCTTTAATTCATTGCTGCAGTGAGCTGGGGAGCAAAGGCAACTGCTGTGTCATGGTTGGACCATCAGTGGCCTTGTGCTGTTGGTCCCTAATGACCAAGGATGGAGTTGGGGCAGCTCCAAAAGCTCCAGAGCCTCATAAAACTGAGAGTTGGGTCTTTAGCTGTCAGAGGGTGACAGCCCTTGGGGTAAGGTGTGACTGGCTTGGCTGGGAACCTCTTGCCCACATTGCTTCCTCAAACAAAACCAGTCTGCTTGCCCTGTCTGTCACCTGTGCTTGTTTCCTAAGGTCCAGTTTTAAGAAATTATTGTCTATGATGATTGATTCTAACCACGTGCAGAGTTTCTTTATTAGTTCTTTAGTCTGGGTTTTTGGTGGGTTTTTGTAGTAGCCAGGCAGATATTTTGGATGACTGTCAAGGACCCCAGTACTCGTGTGAATGTTTAAGAAATTAAAAATTTAACCCATGCCTTGTCATCCTGTAAAGGCTGAAGAAAGGCTTTAATCCTTAGCAGTGAGAGACTATAACCGTGTCACCTTGGACGCTGCAACACGGCTCCGTGCCATAACGTGTTTCATTCTAAACGTTTTGTGGGGGACAGAAGCCTGGGGACAAAAGTGATGTGGGCAGGGGGGGGTTTCCCCAGGGGATGAATCAGCTGGAAAGCAGCTCAGAAAGATCTGATCTTGGCGCAGCTGCTGATTCCTGAGCCGAGAGCTGCCGCGGAGCAGCTGACAGGAGGGAGGAGATCGGTGCGAGGGGTTGGTGTGTCGTGTTTCCAGGCAGAGCACGTGTGGGTAGTGAGAGCCCCGAGCGCTGCCGCTGCTGCAGCCCGCGGAGCGCCCAGAGCCGGGACCATGGGGCAGGTGGCTTGGAAGGCTTTGTTCCTGTCGCTTTTTGACTATAAAACGGAGAAGTACGTCATTGCCAAGAGCAAGAAGGTGGGGATCCTCTACCGAGTGGTGCAGCTCTCCGTGCTGGCTTACCTGGTGGGGTAAGGATCGCCCTGTGTTTCACGGGCTGCTGCTGTGGGTGCCTTTGCTTGCCGTGCTGTGCTGAGGGTCGGTGTAGGATACTCTGCCCACGGAGACAGCCTGCTGTGCCTCCTGATCTTAACGCAGATAACTCGGCATGTTGGCACAGCTGGATTTTGTGATGTCTAGTAGATTATATCTTGATTTTTCACCTGCTAGGGGTCACTAGATTCGGCTCTACCTTTCAGATTAAGGTCTGTTTAAAAATAGCCCCAGTGCCACTCTGGCTTTGCGCTGCATTATTTATACCTTTATTTCTGTATTCGGTGGGAATGGTGCCAAACCTTAACACCTGACTCATTAGGAACAAGAGCATTTATGGCCACGGTGCTGAGCCTTGGGGCACACCTGGGTTATCTGCAGGACAGCATGACACGCTCAAGCCTAACCGGGAGGGAACCCAGCAGAAAATGGGAGATTTCCTTGCTGGAGTGGGCTGCAGCAGCCAGGACTGTGGGGGCTGAGGCAGCGGGAATGTCGGCTGCCTTGCATTCATTTCAGAGCAGGGAAATAGCTGGAGCAGCACTCGGGAAAGGCCCAGTTCTGTAAGAGGCTGGTCACACTGGCATGTAATGCGCACAGTGATAGTCCTTGCAGGCTCAGACCCGGAATTATCCAACCTATATGATGCTTGTGCCATGGCTTCCCGAGTTTCTGAGGCTTTTCAGAATGCGATACCTAAGTCTGTACCCTCACTCTTTGTGCTTCTGAGTCCCTTCACATTTCTTGCACCTCGTGTTTTCACTGATTAAATATAGCAGAGTCATTTTTACGTGCTGGGCTTATTTTTAGAAGGCTGTGCAGTCCCAGAGCCTGCTCTAGTGAGCAGAGCACGAGTGAAGTCTCAGCAGTCTGGCTGCTAAAGGAGCAATCCTGTGGATAACATTGCTGAGGACACATCCTCTGTCCAAGAGGGATCCAGCACGACCAGTGGGTGTGAGTGAACAGAGACTGGCTATTTTCCTCCCTTGGCATCTGTTGCCTTCTGCAAACCCTTGGCACCGATGGTCCCTGCAGTGACTCCCTGGCTGGGGTTACAGCTCAGGAACATGTGCCTGTTCAAAGGCTGGCTTGGGGTGCGGATCACCAACCCCCTCTGGATTGTTTCCTGCAGCTGCCATTTCTTCCACCAGTAACTGCAGAAAGTAAGGGTCTGCTTTTGAGCCCTCCGGGGAGAGGAAATGAGTGTTCTCGGGAAAATGGGAAAGCAGGAAACTTCACAGGGGTGGGGAGTGTTGTTATCCAGGTTTGTCACCCGTAGCAGGTAAAGGGTAGTGTTGCCAGTGCTGCTCGGCCTGGGATGGCCCTTTCCCTCCCTGAGTGCCCTGCAGGTCAGTGCACTGCCAAGGGGAGCTGTGCCAGCAGAGCCAGCCTGCGGCCCTCTCCCCAAAGCTGCCCCCGCACCCTCAGCTTCTTCAAGGGTCTGAGTGATTTGTTGTCCTGGCAGGTGACTTTGGCAGTGTTGTGGGGAAGCTGGAAGAATTTCATTTACGCCAGAGGTTTTCACCCAGGGAAATGGAATTCTTGCTGCTTCCAGTGGGGAGAAGTAAGCAAAGCCTTTCCTTGGACAGCTTGGCGAGGCAGCAGCAGCTCTCCCAGGTGTGCAGTCAGGTTGTTACCATGACACCGACTTACAAAAGATCCTGTATCCAGATGAGAATGTTCCCTACAGGTTAGGAGTATCCAGCCCACCTGCAGGAGTTGCATCTCCCCAGCCGTGGGTTGTTGCTGACCGGCAGCGCAACGACAAGGGGCTAAAGTGGGGGAGTTGTGCACTTGTGAAACCAGCCACGCTCTTCACTGCAACCTGCAAAAGCTTCTTTTGTTTCTCATCTCGAGGAAGGCAGAGCCCTGCCCTCCCTCTTTCCTTTTCTGAGGTTGCTGAGTGTAGCACAGGACAGGGAGGTGGGAGGCTTTGTTTTTTTACCTCATGACCAGTTATTACACATTTCCCTGATGTGGACAAGCACAGCTTGTGTCAAAGATTTATTCTATATTTGTGGCAGCAATTGCAGAGGGTTTGGTGTCATTGGCATGCTTTGATTTACTCTTGGATGGTATTTGACCTTGGTGTGAATCTTCTCTGGTTGACTTGTTGCCTGAACCCCCTCCTAAAGCTGCTGCCTGCTGCGTTCACACAGGTGGGTGTTTGTTGTCAAGAAAGGCTATCAGGACACAGACACATCTCTCCAGAGCTCTGTCATCACCAAGCTGAAAGGGGTGGCCTTCACCAACACCTCGGAGCTTGGGGAGAGGCTGTGGGATGTTGCAGACTACGTCATCCCTCCACAGGTTGGCATCACCCCGTTGCTGTTTTCTCTGCCACTCACCTTCCAGCACGATTGAAGTGATGTATCCAGGTCTTCCCTGTTGAATAAGCTGGAGTTGGGCTACAAGAAGGCAATGAATTGGCTGAGAGCCAGATCCAGACCATCACAGCTGGGCCTTCTCTTAGGTCTTCCCTGCAAATACTAAAGCAACCTGGTTTCTCAGGTCTGTGATGTTTGGGAAGCAGAAATCCCGTAGATTTCTCAGCTGAGCAGTGTCTGCTCTCCTCTGTTCCTGGGCTGGAGCAGGTGTGCAGAGAGCAGGGGGAAATGCAAAGAAAATGTGGTGCAGTTAAGAGTGATGGGTGGGCTGGTTTGTACTGGAGAGACCTGGGTCGTGGAGCAGGAGGCAGTTTAGGGGCTGGGAGAAGTCCTGACTCCTCCAAGCTCCGTTCTCACAGAGGGAAACCCGAGAGCTCTGACTTTTAGCTGCAGCAGCCAGGGCTGTGTGTTGGAAGGGGGTTTCTGTGGTGGGTGTGGGTTTTTTGTGCGAGGTGCTCAGGGCTGCCCTGCCTCCCCCGAGGACGGTGGGCTGGCTCCCATGGCTGTGTGTGCACCCACAGCCGGAGGGACCTCATCCAAACAAATATCCAGACAAAGGCTGCTGTTGTATCTCAGCCTGAAAACCCTCTGAAGAGAGGGAAGTTGTACTCTTCTGCAGAGAGCTGCATCCTCCTTGTAACAAGAACTTTGAAAATAAACCAGGTTTTCTAACCCTTCCTGCTTTACTCTGTTCATTTTAGGGTGAAAGCGTCTTCTTTGTCATGACAAATCTGATTGTGACCCCAAACCAGAGACAAGCCACCTGTCCTGAGGTAGGAAGAACTGAGCCCCTTGGCCCCCAGACCCCTACAAAACCAGGGGTAAGAACTGGCAGAGGACACCTGGGAAGCAACGGAAGGACGGAAGGCGAACGGTTTTTCTCTGTAGTGTGATATCTCAGTTGGGAAATCAGACTGGTTACCGCAAACCTGGGAGGCTCAGCTGTCTTAATTTCCAGAGGCACTGACCGTGTAGAGCCTTCCTGACTCGAGGTGAAGGTGGCTGTGCAGGGGGGGTGTGTCCCTGTGGCAGAGATGGATTTTCCATGTCACAGGCAGGGCCGGGAGCACAGCTGGATTGTTGAGGACACGGCTGTCCTCTAGTGGCTGCAGGAACCCGCCGTGCAGCCGGGAGAGGGGCAGTTTTGGGCTGGAGAGCTTGTGGCTTAGATCCGAGGTAGGGTTATCTCTTAGGGTGAAGCACCGTGGCCTCCAGCCTGGTTTTGGTGAGTGCTAGGTAATGTCTGGGGTTTTTCACAGTCTGTCCCTCTCCAGACTGAGCAGAACCCAAAATCAGGATCGTGTGGCTGAATCCTGGTGTTCCTTGTGGTGCGATATGCCGAGTTGTTTGCATGACCCACAGTTACCACTTCAGCTGCATCTTTTTAGTGTTCCTATTGAAAGGGAATAAACAATGTTAGCTTGGATTTTATTAAATAGCTTCAACTTTGTAACTTTGGAGTTCTTACTTAAACATTGGTTAATGATAGGAAGAAGGAATTTGAGAGATTAGCAAAACATGCAGCTCTGTTCAGTGACCTGTAGCCACCAGAGAACTAAAACAACAGAAGATTGTTTAGGTAGACAAAACTAAATCAAGTTATCTTTAACTAAAGATTGATGTTGATGTCTTGTAAAAATAAGATGTGAAACTATTCCAGGGATTGTTAGGTAGAAGAAATTTAGGTTATCTTTAACTTGTAACAATAAGATGATTGACTGTCAGGNCTAGGTTGAAGAAATTTAGGTTATCTTTAACTAAAAATTGATGCTCATGCCTTGTAACAATAAGATGATTGACTGTCAGGGAGGGGCTTGGGATGCTAAAGTGTAGAAATGCTCAGGAAATCTCTGTTTCAGTGTGGAGCAGCACACAGCAGCAGCGCTTTCTTACCCCTCTGAGTCCTGTGTCCTGTTGCAGGTCTCACTTCTGTCCTCAGAATTCTGTGATTCTGATCCTGTGATTCTCTTGCCCTTCGCAGAGTGCCAACATTCCCGATGCCCTGTGTCACAAGGACGAGGACTGCCTGGAAGGGGAAGCAGTGGTGGCTGGCAATGGTAAGGGAAGGGTCTTTCCTCCTGTGCTGTGTTTGGTGTCCTTCAGAGGCCTCAGCCTGGTTCCACTCCCAGAGATCTCTGATTATGGAGAGCAGCAAAGCCTTTCCTTTCTTTACTCTTTTTTATTGAGATGGCTGCCTTGCTTACAGCTCTGCGGTGGCTGGGCCAGGGCACCCCGGGCTGCTCAGAGAACCAACAAGAGAGTGTTTGTTCCAGCTGAGAGGCCCTTTCACAGCAGGGAGGAGAGATAAAACCGTCTATTTTCATGTGCCCTGTAGGCAAGGAGAGGAGGTGACTGCTCTGTGTGACCTTTTCTGTGTGTCTGCTCGCAGGGGTTAAGACTGGCCGTTGTTTGAAAGACAGGGACAGCATCAGAGGGACTTGTGAGATACTGGCCTGGTGCCCAGTGGAGAAAAGATCCAAGCCCAAGTACGTGGCCGTCCTATCCTGTTTCCAGGCTTGAGTTGCTTGACTTGTGTGTCACTCAGGGCAGTTTCTGTGTTCCCTCTGCTTGGGCTTGCTGAATGTTGGCTGTTCAGTGCAGGAGGGAGCTCTGCAAGGCCCCCCTGGCAGGACTGGTCCTCTGCTCCCCCTGCTTAGCTCGCTGGCCGTCCCAGGGCTGTTCCCAGCTCTCGGGGTGTCCCCTCAACCTGCACCCTCCTCACCAACTCCTTGCTGGCAGTGTGGGGAAAGTGGCACAGCTGGCCTGGCGCCATCCAACCTATTGCATGAGGCAATTCAAGATTTAGCACGTGGGCAGGGTACAAATCTAAGACAGAGAACAAACCCTTCTTTTCCAGGAAACCACTTCTTGGCAGTGCAGAAAACTTCACTGTTTACATCAAGAACTCAATTCGCTTCCCCAAGTTTAAGTTCTCAAAGTAAGTGCAGATGCTTGGAGAACCCTCTGTCCTCCCCACCATGGAACCAATAACCTCTGTTTGCTCCACTGTCCTTCTCCTGCTGGAGGGTTGGGCTGGGGAGGTGGTTCTTCCCTCTGCTTTGGCTTCAGGCTGTGCAGAAACAAGGAGATAATGAGAGCTTGGAGCTTCTCAGAGAGCAACTGGGAAAAGGAAGTCTGTCCTTCCCCAGATGAGGTCTGGTGGCTCCTAGAACTTGGGATGCAGCACAGCTCCAAAAGCAGATGAACCTCTCTGCCAGCCAGTGCATAGTCCTGAGCTGCTTCTGCTCAACAAATATTCCTTCTCTTCCATAAAAATGAAGGTGCCTGGACAAGGCTGGGAAAAACGCAAATTTAATAATAGTTGTTTGCATTTGCTGCTGCAACATGAACAAACTAAAGCAGTATAGAAAGGAGTGTGTTCTGGTTATTCTCCTGGGCCCAGATAGGCATTTCTATCATCCTTATTGGTTTGCCTGGAGAAAACCAGGTGGCCCTGGAGCAGTCTGGCAACCTGCTCCATGCCAGTCCTTTCTTGAGCCCAGATTCAGATGGCCAAGTCCCTGTCTGTCCTGGAGGTCATTTTGTGGGGGGCAGGCTGCTTTCCCTGGGCCCACAGTGGGGAGGCTTATGGGGTGACAGGGCTGGTGGCAAGGGGCCATTTCTGGGGTATTGAAAAAACCTCGTCTCTGCAGTCTTGGTGCAGGCTGTGGAGGCAAGGAAAGAGGGAGACAAGGCAGATTTCCCTCTTCCCTACATGCAGGATGAATGTGCTGGCAACTGACAATGAGTCCTACCTGAAGACCTGCCGCTACAGCGCGGAGCATCCCTACTGCCCCATCTTCGTGCTGGGGAACATCGTCCGCTGGGCTGGGGGCAACTTCCAGGAAATGGCCTTGGAGGTAGGAGTGTCCCTCAGGCTCACATGTCTTCCCAGCTGGCTGTTCTGTGTGCTGGGTGGCCGTGAGGGAAGTCACTGTCCACTGCCCAGGGAACTGCCTCCTGTCCAGCCTGCACTGGAGAGATGCCAGTGCTTAAAGTCAAGCTGGTCCCATTTATCCTGTCCCCAGGGAATGGGAGGCAGGGTGATGTGGGTCCTCTGGAAGAGCTGGTCGAGTCAGTTATCTGTTATTCTGCCCAAACCTCTCCCAGCAGGGATTCTTTGTTAAATTTCAACATTACTGCACCATTGGTTTAAACCCAGAACTTCGGGAACTCCATCCCTGCATAAAAGAGAATCTTCTCAACTGAAGTATGTTACAGCCACTTAAATTAGTGAAATCAGTGTCCTGGGAGAAAGCTCCTCAGATACGAGCACAGGGAAGGCTGGGGATGTGTATAGAGTAACGGGATTGATATCACACACCCGAACTCGGCCCATCCAGGGGGGTGTGTGCTCATGTCTGGGACCAGAAGTGCAGCTGCTCTTGTCCCTGGGGAAAAATCACCCAAGGGCCTGATGAATTTGAAAACACTTTAACTGAACTAAGCTTAAACAACTCACCCTGTCTCTCTCTTTTGTTAAGGGTGGTGTGATAGGAATTCAGATTGAATGGAACTGTGATCTTGATAAAGCCCCTTCTGAATGTAATCCTCACTATTCTTTTAGCCGGCTGGATAACAAGTCTGCAGAAACGTCCATCTCTTCTGGGTACAACTTCAGGTGGGTAAAAAGGAGGCCACAATCAGTCCTGCAGTTGGGCTGGGCTGGTTTGACTCGCAGGAGTTGGAGGTTGGCAGCAGAGTGGCACCAGCCTGTGCCAGGCCCTGCCCCAGCCAAGCNCCTGTGCCAGGCACTGCCCCAGCCAAGCACAGTGTGCTGCAGGGGAGGGAGGGAGGGAATTGTGCTCCTGGCAGGCTAAAGTTGGTTTTGACAGGGGAACAGACCTGTTTGAAGAGATGAGTGAATTCAGAGGGGCAGATGGAGTTAAAACCAGCATTGTTGTGTTCCAGGTTTGCCAAATATTACCGGGATGCTGAGGGGGTCGACTACCGGACTCTCATTAAAGCCTATGGAATCCGCTTCGATGTGATGGTGAATGGCAAGGTGAGGTCCCAGGCCAGAATATTCCAGAGCCTGGAGAGAAAAACCTTGGGGACATTTCTCGGTGGGAAGGCAGCTCTGGGATGAGGGCAGCCTCTCTGACTTGTCAGAGGAAAGGGCTCTTCCCATCCATCCGTATGGAGCTAACCCTACATTGGAGAGATGACCTGGAGTGCAGCTGAGCCTGCACCTCTTCTACCTAAAACCAGGCTCATGTAAAGCCCAGCAAAAGTAAATACACCCCAGAGACTTATTTCCTATGCATATGCACTTCTGAAAAAAAAAGGAAGCCTACTCCAGGGATGATGCAAGCTCAGAACTGCAGCCAGGGACAGTTGGATCTGAGACACACACAGACCTTTAGCCTCCAAGACTGTTCACTGCGGATCTGCCATGGTTGTGTCTGCTCCATGGGAACAAAACACACCCACAGGCAGCAGCAGCTCCCCCTGGGTAGTACCACGCCCTTCAGTTTGTTCTGTGGGTTGTTCTCTCACCGATTACTTCATGACTTTTCTTCCAGGCAGGGAAATTTAACATCATTCCCACCATTATCAATATCAGTTCGGGGCTGGCACTCATGGGAGCGGTAAGTGAATGTTTTGTCTTAAAAGTATCGTATTGGGACCCAAACCCCTCCTGTAGCTGTAAGGGGGAGAAGTATAATATATATATACCCCGTAAAATGCTTGGAGAATGAATGAAAACACAGCTTCTACAAGTTATTCTTTAATTAATGCTCATTGCCAATGAGATCAGAACACTTCCTCTCCTATTCCAAAGATAAAACACAAGTTCTTTCTCTTTGCAGGGAGCCTTCTTTTGTGACCTGGTGTTGCTGTATTTGATTAAGAAGAGTAACTTTTATCGAGGCAAAAAGTATGAGGAAGTGAAGTAAGTGGGCTTGGCTTTGTATTAAATGTCATGGCTTGTTGTTATGAGTAATAGCAATAGGAGGAGATACAGGAGCACAGTAACTGTCCACAGCAAACAAAGGCCAACTCCAGGGAAATATATTCCTCCAAGTAAGTTTAGCCAAGTTTCTGGCTCCCTCTGTAATTCATTGCTGCAGTGAGCTGGGGAGCAAAGGCAGCTGCTGCATCAGGGCTGGACTGTCAGTGACCTTGTACTGTTGGTCCCTGATGACTGAGGGTGGAATTGGGGCAGCTCCAAAAGCCTCATGAAATGGAGATATGGGGGTTTAGCTGCACAGAGGGGCCTCTGGGGTAAGACGTGACTGGCCTGGCTGGGAACCTCTTCCCCATGTTGCTTCCTGAAATAAAACCAGCCTGCCTGCCCTGTCTGCCACCTGTGCTTGTTTCCTCAGGTCCAATTCCAGGAAGTCGTTGTCTAGTCCTACACCAAATGGGAATCAGAGCCCAGACCAGCTGGGCGGGCTCTGAGCACAGCCATGGCTCTGCCAGCTGGACTTGTGCTCCAGGCAAACCACACAGGTGTGAAACCACACCAGCACTGGGAGGTGGAGATCAGGGATACTGTCTTATTACCAGGATTCTCAGAGGGAAAAAAATGTCCTATAAAGACTGTCCTTCTTCCCTGAGATTTCCCTGGTATCCTTGAGCTTTCAACAGTGTGTCGTCACTATGGATTTATAAAAGGATTTTATAAAAGGACAAAGAAGGCACCAAATGAATGTTTTTATAACCACTGATAGATATATATGTACCTACGCCAATAGCCAGTGCTGTCCCGTGGCTGTGCTTTGATTCCATGTGTGGAAGAGCCGTGATGGGAACCACCAGTGGCACTTTGAGAAGGGCTGAGGCTGAGATCCAACCTGTCTCCTGCTCCACTGCCTTCCAGCCACCGCTTCCAGCTCCCGCCTGTGTGCTGTGTGTGGTCAGGTGTGAAGCAGCAGGACTGCTCTGGTCCGGGGAAGTGTGGAATTGGAACAGCTCTCAGAGCTGGGGAAGCGGCTGTTGTCTTGCAGGGCGGGGCAGTCACTCCCACGGGGGCGTGTAACCATTAGGTGCTTCTCCAGGAAAAGCCTTCCCAAGGTGCTCCGCTCGTCTCAGGAACAGCAGGAGCAGGTCCTGCCCAGCTCTGCTCGGAGAAGCGTGGCTGGGTCCCAGCTGCCTCACCTGCTGCCCCATCCCTGCTCCCAGCTGGCCCCGAGAACCAGCATTTCAGAGCCCAGGGCAGGCTCTGCAGCAGGGCAGGGACAGTTTTGGGGTTCCTAGTGAGAGAAATGGGGGTTAATGCACTGAAAAGCAACATGGCCCTGGGAGCACCTGCACAGGGGTGGGTTTAGGTTCTGCCTCCTTTGTTCAGTGCCTGGTTTCATTTGCTCTGTGTTGTCCTTCCTGCATCACTTCCCAATTGCTCGTGGTGGGCAGGTCTGGATGGGGCAACTTAAAGCTTCTGTGTTTCTCACAGTACCCTGAACTCCACTGCAGATGGAAAAGGGGAGCTTTGCCAGGCTCCCCCAAATACACTAACAGCAGGAAAATTTAAAGACATCTGTGCTACTTCAACATCGGTAACTTCCAGGAAATACAAGTGCTTCTTTGTTTCTCAGTAGAGAAATCAGTCTCACTGCAGCCCATTTTATCAGTTTATGCTCATGTGGAGATGTAACTAAATTCAGAAAAGGGCTTATGGGACATCATTGTTTAAAGTTTGCATTTTCTTGAGCTGACAGGAACTGACTCACCAGCTCCTGAAGACAGCAGTGAATCAATATTTCTGCCTCATTTAGAGCTTGCACAGCGTGGCTCGGTCCAGGCTGAGCAGAGTTCTGGAAGTGCTGACAGTCACCACTTACTGGGAGTCCTTGTGATAATTGATTGAATGTTTCTGTGCACTCTCTGAATACCAAGATTTAAAGGGCTCCTGCTGCAGTGTCCTTACACATTTCTGGACAGAGGGAAGGTGGCCTTCAGGGAGCTGCTGCCATCGAGTGTCTGCACAAGCGGCACCAGCAGCTGCACCCACCTCTGCTTTAACTTCTTTGAAGTGGTTCTTCTGAGGTACAGGCTGATTCTAAACTAAAATTCACCTGTTAGCAGTGTCAAACTCTGAATCCAGTTGTTGATAGCAACCCCACCCACTCTAGTTCACTCCCTCTGCTTCTATGTATTGAGTCAAACGTGTAGCTTGAAAATAGAACTAGGCAGTGGAGGTAATTTAGGATAAACTGTGTACCTCTGACCTCATCCAAAACCTCCTCTCTTTGTGCCAGAAGCCTTTTCTCTAGGCAAACACCACTCGCCATGTGTGTAGCTGCACTAGTCAGGCCTTTCAGAGTTACCAGTACAACAGCCCAGGCTTTTGCCTGTCAGGGGTTAATTCTAGTGGAGTAATTTTTAGACGGTGAACCCCACATGTGGCATCAAGCCCAGGCACAACCCATGGAGACCAAGTTGCTCATCATAACATGGAAAGCTGACTGTGCTCTGCTGAAACCACTGTTTTAACTTGACAAAACAACCTCCTCTTGTCAGAGGACCAAAGCTATCTCCTGAATTTAAGTCTTCAGGCCTACAAGATTCCCTAGAATGTTTCCCTTCCTTATACTGTTTAACACAATTCCCACAACCCTTGCTGTTAATAAAACATAACCAGATTCCTTCTCAGGAGCTTGTTTCTTGAGTTTGTTTTTTTTTTTCTCTCATTGTATTTAATGTACAGCAATAAAATGTGTCCCTTTAGGGCAGTGCTCCCCAAGACTGTTCTGTACAGCATGTGTCAGGTTCCACACATCACTTTCTCTTGGTGACACACTGATGTAACAAAGTCAGTTGAGCGGGGGCAGGGCTTTAGGAAAGGTATTACCTGTATGGTGCTTGAATTGTCCTCTGGAACCACAACACCGCACTGGTCACTTACAGAACATGCCAGCAGGCTCACGGGGATGTTGGTTGTCTGGATCATTTGATACAGCAGTACTAAAAGTGAGCCAAGTGTTTGACTTGTGAGAGCACCATTCAGTGACTTTTCTGGTGGCCAGTGTCATTTATGGTTACACGTACAGACAGCAACTGTGGGAGAGAACGTTTGCACTAGCAACTTAAATACATTTCTGTACCAAACCTTTACTTATACCTAATTACATGATTTACTTGTGTCAGTGGATTATTTCAGAGTGCTGTTGTTACGCACTGCTGTAGCAGGATTTGTGTGTAGGGGCAGGCAGCAAATCCAGAGGGGACTGTAACTGGTGTGTCTTACCCAAAACACAAAAGATACGAGGGATTACATTAACCAAGCCCAACGGCTGTGTCTGCACTTGGGGACCAAAATTATCTCTTAGCCAGCAAACACTCACAGGAGACATCCAAGTGGTGCTTCACATTCAGTTTTAATTAGAACAGTGCTACTGATTAATTGGTACTCGGACATAATTCACCGACAGCATTAACGACACGAGCCACGGAAAACAGCTTGGCAGGTGAGCCGGCCTGTTGTGTAGTGACTTTTGGCAACAGTCCTCGTGGCCCGCTCAGTACACGTGGACCATCCCGTACAGGAAAGTCCAGAACAGGACGTAGGTGAAGAGCCCCCCCACGAGCCCCCCCGTGAACAGCGGCCGCCGCGACTTGAAGTACTTGTTCCACCGCCGGCCCGCCTTCAGCACCAGCAGCACGGAGAGCAGGACGGAGGCCAGGAAGTAGAAGATGAAGCCGTGCAGGCCGGTGAGGCCCAGGATGCCGGCGGTGGCGCCCGAGAGGGCGGACACGGAGGTGCGGCAGTAGTCCAGGATGGCCGCGTTGCCCCGCACGGCCGCCTCGCTGATGAACTGCGGCCCCTCGCGCTTGGCCACCACGGCGGCCATGGCTCCAACCACGGCGACCTCCCGCCTCGCAGCGGCACTGGGGTGAAGCACAGAGAAGGCTGTACGAGCCCGAGAAAGCGGTACGAGGCCCGACGAGGCTGTACGAGCCCGCCCGCCCTCAGCGCGCCGGCCCCTCAGCAGCGCTCCCGCCCCGT
>VZRE01001681.1:457931-469176 GCA_013396775.1 Cephalopterus ornatus
AGGTGCCCGGCGGGGGTGGATGTCCCCGGGTGCGCGGAGGGAGCGGGCGAAGGGCGCGGTCCGCAGCGCCGCCACCCCGGCTGCCGCAGGGGCTGTCAGAGCTCGGCCGGCCCCTGCGGGCACTCGGGGCACAAGCGCCTCTGCGCTCCCGGGTGAGAGAACCGCGGGGAAGGTCCGCCAGCCCGAGGGACAGACCCCTGCCCAGGCCCGCCGGCTGCTCGCGTGTTGCTTGAGAAAAGAGGGAACGAGTGGCCGTGATCGCCTAAAGCGCCTTCTCCCAGTACCGGCACCACCCGTCGCCGGTGCGGTGCCCGCTCTGCCAGGGCAGGGGCAGGATAAAGCACCTGCTTGTCTGGGTGGGGTTTAGGAAGCAGAGCTTTTAAAGTGAGGTAATTGCACACAGTGCAAGTGAAGGACTCCTGTGCCTTCCAGTGGTTGGAGTATTAAAGGTGGTTGTGCTCTGGCAGTGTGACTGGTACCCCGGCTGGAACAGGCTGCACAGCCCCCAGTGTCTGGGAGCTGACAGCCCTGAGGACATGAACGTTGTCCTGCTGTGGATCTCACTGTGGATCCACCGATCCTAGTCAGTCTGGATCCCAGGGAGGGTCTGGGTCCAGCATCTGTAAGGAATTTTCACAGAATGGTTTGGGTTGGAAGGGATCTTTAAAGGTCACCTCATCCAGCCGCTGGAATAAGCAGGAACATCTACTAGATAGGCTGAATCACCTTTTGAGAGATTATTGTGTCAGTTAAGACCGTGGCTTTTTATCCTGGCTCAGGAATTGCTGGCATTTGTACAGTGCTGACATAATGCATAAAGCTTGTCAGATGCCTGTGTGCATCTGGCAGCGAGGAACCTGCCCCTGGATTACAAAAGTGTGGATAACTTATCCTGAAAAAGAACTATCCTAATAATAGGTTGTCATTTCGGCTCATAGGACTAGCAGGAACACAGGGCACGTGGATAACAAGATGAGGCTGGTCATGAGTGACTGCTGGTTATCAAGGCATGAGTCATGTTTAAAGAGACCTGCTCTGGTTTTAGTGTTGTTCCCTTCTATCCCCAGGCAGGGGATAAAGCTCTGAGTAATTAAGGTGCTTGGCTGGGTCATGGCATGAGAACCCTTGGGCTGAGCACGGAGTAGCTTCCTGGGTGACAGAACAGTTCAGAGACAGCTGCTGTCAACACCAGGACTGTGTGGCTGACAGCAAGTGCCAGAGGACAGTTCTGTAACACAAGGGTACCAAGCTGTGGGCAGCCTCCTCTGGTGGGTGTGTGGGACCTCTGTGAGAGACAATCTAACTGGATCTTAAGTCTCTGTGTCTGAAACGCACAAGATTCCTTCCAGTCATCACAGTAATCAGCTATTTTATCTCCTTCTCATTTCAGCAAAGAATTGAAATCCATAAGCTTCGTCAAGGTGACAATTTGATTCTGGGATTCAGCATCGGGGGTGGCATTGATCAGGACCCTACTCAGAATCCTTTCTCTGAAGACAAGACTGACAAGGTCAGATGCTCTTTTCCTGCAGCAACTCCTTCTCCGAAAGGCTGAGGGATCCAACTCAGCCTCTGCCTTTGTCCTCTCAAATCACTACTACTGAAGTTGCTCTGTTGCCTCATTATGACTTGCAAAGTGAGATTATTTAAATGACCTCTCCACCTCTTCTATTGTCCAACATTGAACAAGCCTTTTTTTTAAGCTAGAATCCCATAATACACTACAAAGTATTTCTGCACTGTAGTAGAATGGCCCTTGAGTATTTAGTGCTCCCATCTTCAGTGAATGAACACTTCATTTTTTTCCCAGGGTATCTATGTAACAAGAGTGACAGAGGGAGGCCCAGCAGAAGTTGCAGGACTCCAGATTGGAGATAAGATCATGCAGGTAAGCACCAAGAGAAGACAATACTAACACAGCACCACGTGCATGCTGCAGACAAGCATCTGCTGGCAGAAAACAGTCATCTAGGTACTTCCCAGGACAGTTTGTGGGGTTTATTTATAAACTGAGCTGTGGCATAAGCATATCCACTGCATGGTTCTGATAGAACACTAACAGCACACCTGCGAGTCCCTGCACCTGCCTCATTTTATGGGTTTTTTTCCCCCAGGTGAATGGCTGGGATATGACAATGGTGACCCATGACCAGGCTAGGAAGAGGCTGACAAAAAGGAACGAGGAGGTGGTACGGCTGCTGGTGACCAGGCAATCCCTGCAGAAGGCTGTGCAGCAATCCATGATGTCCTAATCAGTCATGGAGCTGGGGAAGGGTTAGGGAGGGAGATGTATAGACTGGTATCAAAGAAAGGAGCAAATGCTAGACTGGAACAGGTTGTCTGGAAGGGGTGCACGTTCCTACCTGTGGTAAACACTACTTTTTTATTTTAACTTCCTCTGGTGTAACTGGCAGTAGTAAAACAATAGTCCCCTCAGCAGAGTGCTTCTCTAAAGTCTGCCCTGCAGGTACATGGCAAGACTTTTGTCATCATGGCTTTTGGGACAGGACAAACTCTAGTTACCTAAAAGCAACTGGAAAAGCCTTAACTTTGACAGGATTCTCCTGTAACACAAAAGCTTCCTATTTTAAGAGGAAATGTGGCTTCTGCTATGAAAAACCAGAGGGTTTGCTGTGCCTAAGCTTTTAGAAATGAGCTGTCCTGTCCCTTCTAGACTATCAAATTAAAATGCCAGAATTAAGAGTTGCACACTGCTGTGGGGAGGAGCACTGTACTAATCCCACACCGTGTGTGAGCTGGAGAGTGTGCTGAAGGGTTTGGGGCATTACAGTTCCCTGCACAGATTCCATGTACAAAGCAGCCTCTTCAGACAAGAAACAACTGAGTAGCACAGAAGTGTTAGAGTAATCCCTGTGAAGTACACTACAGCTTCATGGACACTACAGTTCAGCCTCCCTGGCAGAGTAAAACCTTAATTCTCCTTGTTCCCAAGTAATTTGGAGCATCAGATGAACTGAGTTTAAATTAAAGGAATATGGAGCAGGAAAGAAAACAATATTGCTGAACTTACCAAAAAAAGCTGCTTGTATCTTGTAGGGTTTTCAGTTCTTCATTCCACTTCTATCAGACTGGAAATGGGAGGGGTGGATTTTGATTTGTCTTCTAGAAGACTCTGTGTAAATCTCTGATTTATTGGATGGAAGAGATGAATATGCCAGTAACTTGCAAAAGTGCCTCTTGACCAAGTTTAAACTTCTAGTAGGATACTAAGTTGTTTAAATCAACATGCCACAGGATTGAGGATTCTTGCTGCAACACTAAGTTCATGATCTGGCATCCTGTGGTCTGGTAGCCAGCCAGCTTTACAGTTACCCAAAAACTGGAGTTTTTAATCCTCTTCAGTTGATTTATACATATCTATACTTTCCTTAAGCAGTCTTCAGGTAAGCTGTTGTAAATAGAACACGAGGAGGTGGCAGACTAACTTATTCAGTACATTACTGCTGTGCCATGTTGTGATTGATGCATCTCAGACTGTTCTGTGCACACCAGCAGATGCCTATTTACCAATTTTATATCTATGGAATTATTACAATCCTGCTTTTGAATTTTTGTAACTTAAGAATTCCGTGGTAAATTTTAAGTCTTTCAAGTTGAAGTTATTTTTGTTACTATAAAGGATACACTGCTATTTGTACTGCTTATTTCACTTGATTTTACACACAATAAAACAAAGTTGGATTTCCTGAGCTGCTTCTCCTTACATTTAAGAGTGCCACATCACTTGGATGCCTCCAGCTGAGACCTTTTGTCTGGCTTGAAGTAGAGTGTGGACTGAGGTTAGTACGGTCTGGTTTCACTGGTGGGTAGTTGTGGTGTTACTGAGCTGTCAAACTTCACCTGGGCTCTAGCAGGGGGGAGAAGGGGGCTCTGCTTTTCCTTAGGTTGACACCTAGTAGAACACATGAGGTTTTAAGGATTCAATTATTCAAGCACAAATGCATGGATTCCCTTCTACTTCTTTTAAAAAGGTCTAACACTTACCTTCCAAGTAGTTCAAGACCTTGATCTCTACTTTGAGAGTACCGTGTGTAGTTAGAAAGTTGCCCAGGAACAAAAGCTTATGCTTAAACTTTAATCATGGGGCTGTTAACACAGACCACTCATTTGATAAATCTTTGCCATCCACCCATTAGGATTTAAGGCATGTCAGTACAACTGAGCAAAATGAAGTTAGCAACTAGAAGCATTCTGAGGACTTGTCTTAGCACCTTTGAAAGAGTTTTCAGTGAAATAAGAATAGAAATAAGAATACAGTTTCTGCGTCTTAGAATTTTTTTAATAAAGAGTTAAAATTCTAGTATTTGTGCATTTGTTACCAACCCCATTACTGTTATGTCCCACTCTGGCTGTTAACTGCCAGCCTGAGTGGTGCTGCACTGCGAGCTGTCTGAGGAGTCAGCAGCAGCACTTGGATTCACAGTCTTCAGTCATTACATTAAGATATTAAGTGGTTGCTTAAACAAGATCTCAGATTTTTGGAAGACAGAACTCTGTTCTTTGTGCTTCACTCCCAGTCAGAAAGACATCACTCTGGTCTTTCCCTTCCCTGTTGTTAATGGAAGAAATAGCCACGTGTTGCTTGGAGTGCTCAAGCTAAACTGTGTGTGCAGCTTCAACAGGCACGAGTCTCCCACGTACAAGCGGTGGCCAGAGAGCTTGCTGTCCTTAAGGCATCTGGTAATCAGTGTTTGACAAGGCAACAGCTTGTATTCCACACCAGAGAGCATCAAATTATAGACAGAGATCAGAATCAGACTCCAGGAATCTTGAAAGCCCTCAGGCAGGGTAGGGGTGAGTTCAGTTTAAAGTTTTTGTCCCCATAAGTGATGTTTGTTATTCACAAGGTTCATACCCTCGTCTCCTGTAAAGGCAGTAGTGCTGGACCATAAAAACAATATCAAAGATGATGGAGAAGACACCCAGGCCAAATTTGGTTGGATCTCCAAAGATTAACTTCCATTGATCTGTCAAACACAAAATTAGAGTTAAGTCTAACTCCTCAAGTGTGGTCTTTACTCAAGACTACGAGGCCATGCCATGCATGTTAGAAAAGCTCATGATTATTACCTGGACTGCTTAGACACACATCTTATGCAAAGCTAATTAATAACTCTTCCTGTGGTTTCTTAAGAATAGCTACTTCACTTTATATCTCGAGGGAATATGAGCAGATTCTTTATTCTTTGTAAAAGAACAGCTCCTCATACCACAGCACAAACATCATTTTCCTGAGATAACCTGCTGGTTTATACCTGGTTTATATCACCCCATGAAGAAAGGCCCCAGCAGCTCAGTTCCAGGCTTACCATTGTTGTATGACTGCAAAAACATCTGGAGAAGGCTGAAGCTTCCACCAGTGAAGTCCAGTAATACATTTCCAATACTCCATCCCTCAGTGCTTTTCCGACGGAAATTCATGTATGCCTGGGAGTGTAACAGGGAGTCAGTCAGTGTGTCATGCACAGCCATTCGAGATGAACATTTGAGCAGCTTTAGGTATAACTATGCTGGTTTTGTCACAAAAAGCCTTAATAAATAATCTTTGGTGGTTTAGTGTAGTCAGACTTTGCAGAGCACACACTGTAGGCTTAAGGATGCAGTATAAAAGCAAAAGAGTTCAGATTTACCTGTGGAAAATACTTTATCAGTGTGACTGCTAACTTAATGTAGGAGAAGCAGAATAAGAACTGTAGCCAAGTCATCTCCTCAGCTGCAGCAAGGAACAGTGTTGTGAAGGTGAAGATCCAGGCTAGCGCCAGTAGTCCAACAACAACTTTGGATACTTTCTGACTCGCTCTCTGAAATAGAAACAGGGATACAGTTTGGTCTGGTCCTACATTCCCAGACACTAAGATACAGTTTGCCCACGACTGTGCAACAGTACAGTCCAAACCTGTTTTACCAGTTAGGCTGGTACCACAAGTACCAGCAAGTGCTACAGCAACCAGGTGTAGGTTTGCAAGAGCTGATGAGCAATTTTCATATCGATATTTTGAAACACTGTTGTCCGTGACGGGGGAAAACCAATTCTGGAGTATTTATAGCGTGTAATCTGTAACAATCTCCCAAATTCAGTCTGATGATATGAAGAGTTTCTATATACCCAAAAGGCTGATAATGCCATTATGGTAAAAGGTTTATGGTTTGTAATTCTTCACTTGAAAAGTCTTCACTGCACCTGGGACAGATGGGCTGTTACAGTTTTGGGTTTAGCGTCACCAAAGGAAGAACCCCAAGAGAGAAACAGTTACCAGCTGGAGAAAACTGGCTTTTTCAGATCAGAGGCTTTTACATGAGAATTTAACAAAGAACCACCTGACTGTAAAAATCAATCAGTCTCACCTGAAAAGGTGTGAATTGTAAAAGGGCACTTACAGCTGTTTTAGGATAAAAGGAATTGAAAAAAAAAGCTGCAAGTCTGAATTGCTGTAATCTATATGCTGGCCAGAGATCTGCTTGGGAACTTTATGAACCTGGCTGTTTGCCTCAGTTGTTATGAGTCCCTAAGGAGTTTACTTATAAGCTCAGAACATCTATAAGGCTGAAGCAGATATGATCAGTGGAGTTGTTGCTAACTTAGGAAAGATGAAGGCAGCTGGACTGTGAAGCCTGGCTTCTGGGAAGGCAGTGAAAGTGCAGTGAAGAGGATTTTGGAGCCCCAAAGGAGCAGTGAGGTGCCCGGCAGAGGGAGCTCTGCCAGAGCCGACAGGTGAGCCCAGCACCCAGACCCACCTCGTAGATGCAGCACTGAATGATGGTGAGGAGAGTCAGAGCTACTGCGTGGAGACTGAAGAAAACATCATTGATGGCCACTGGGTTCACCCCGCTGGGATAACTGACCAAGAATTCCTCCTAAAGATAAGAGAAACCAAAACCAGCCACGTCTTAATTCTCTTCTGCAGATACCCAACCCCTGGCAAGTATTTAGAGAGAATCATGCTCACCTTAATCAAGGGAATCCAGAAGAGGCCAATGTTGAACACACTGTATGCTATAAAGCCAGTAAGGTTTAATGCTATAAAGTCAAAGCTTAGTCCAACAACACTAGAGTAGGGGGGAAAAAAAATAAATAAAAACATGCATTAGAGCATTGCAGGCAGTTCCAGGGACAGCTTGACCCTAAAATGTCCTGATTTATAGGCAATTTCTGATCAAGCAAAAGCCTCAGGCACCGTGATGACACAATGCTGTGAGTTCATGAGGAAGCAAGGTGCAATAACACAGCTCTCACTGACCAGGTTGTGTCCCTGCTGTTTAACTTGACCCCTCCGTAAGTTCAGCTTGTCTGATAAAGCCATTCCAGCCTGAAGCACTAGTGCATCTCTGCCAGAATAAATGCTTTAGTTCTCACATATAATAATGTTTCTACTTAGAGTCACTAGTTTAAGGGGAGCTGGCCTAATGATGACACTACAAGGAAGGGTCTGAGAAACAGCTCTCAAGGCTGCAACCTTTAAAAGTTATCATCACAACTGGCTCAGGCAGATGATTTGCAACATCATACCAAAGGCAATGGGGAAGTCTCTTCTATCACAAATTAGTACTGGATGCCAAACCTTAGGATCAGGTCTCCATAGGATGCACTTAGTTTCCCCTAACCTGCAGGTATAAAAGCTCACTGGGGCTGCAATTTGCCTTGGTTTTTTCCCCCCCATCTTTCCATGGATAATTCACAGTAACCAAGATGGATGTAACTGAAGCTACGAACAGGATTTGCAGGAGTGCTTAAGTGACTTGCAAACACATTTCAAGTCTCTTTACCTTTTTCGTCGCCAGTTCTCAAAGAGTTGAGGATAAAAGGAGATGGACCAGGCAACAAAATAGATCCAGCCAATCACCTCATCAGCATATCTCACTATGATGCTGTGGATCACTTGGAATTGAATCCTAGGTCTGACGGTTAATGCAAAAAGAATTAGTTAATTCATCTGTTCACACTTTTTTTAAGGAGATTTTGTCTTGCTCTGCTTTGAGAGAGGAAACAGAGTTTAGGTGCTGAGACAAGACCATAAAGATTCAGCTGGTTGCAGTTGAGTCACTCCCCTTTTCTTTAGTGTCCTTGTTATGTTCGGGACATCTCCCACTTCCACCTCCCTTTCCTTCTTGCCTGACTCTTTCCTTTCCATTATTTTACCACAGGCATGTTCAAAAAGGTCATCTCTGCCTATGGCTTCCACTCTCTGGGCGCAAGGCTCTGTGAGGCAAGAGAGAGTAGCACTTTCCACGCTCCGCCAGCAAAGCCTCATGATCGTGTCTGTCCTGTGAGAGTTCCACGTGCTCACCTCTGCATTTGCTTCGAGTCTTAAAAGCAGAAGCAAAACCAGGAAGTAAAAGAGGAGCATCTTGCTGCTCAGTGAAATCTGGGCAACAAGCAAATACAGTCCAGCTTTCTCCATCTTGCTAGACTTTTCCTGGGAGGGAGAACTGTCACCTGTGAGAAGAGGGCTGCCCTAACTAGAAAGCAAAGCACCTGTGTGTCATGGTGGTGATGTGGGTGCACAGCTGCACCAGGCTGTTAGAAATCCAGAACAAAGCCTGCGCAGAAAGATCAGTATCCCCCTGGACACTGACAACCAAAGGCTTCCCGGACTGGAAAATCTGGCATGTAGTTTTCATGCTTTTGGGAAGGGTTATTAAAACCAGACTAAGGAGCCGTGATAACTCAGTTATCTAGTAATTAAATCTAAAATACCAAGATTATCACTCTGCTTCCATGCCTTCTATTTATCTGAACACCCTGGGGTTTGCTGGAGGTTATCACATCTTCTCAACTACATCCCACTTTACTACAAGGAGGGAATAGTTACCCCAAAGTTCAGGAAGCTATAGGAGAGTAAGTGGAACTAAAAAACAGCTTCTCACCCAGTTAAGTTGGAATTAGTGGCATAAAGATAAACTGTTACTTGTCCAACATCATCCGCTTTCACTTGGAAGTCTGCTTTAGTGTGACCTGCAGGGAACTGTACCTGAAAGGCAAAGTAGAGGGAAGAGAAAGGAATTGCACCACACCAGCAGGAGCCTTTTGTTTGAGGTCACAAGTCTGTTCTGTCACTTACTTCATCAGGCAGTTCAACGATGGTGCTGTTCTTCGAGGAGTGTGTAATATTAAGAGTTATCACCAGTGTCTCATTTAATGGAGCGCTGTGAAGACAGAGGAAACAAGTTAGGCTGGTGCCTGAGTTCAGAGATTGCTGCAGGGATGTGGGGGAGTATCTGCTATATCCTCTGAGCAATGAGCAGCCCACACACAGCAGTCCCTGCCTGGTACTCGGAGGAACACCAGCACCCAAGTGTGTGAGCATTGTACTGGTTCTTTTAACTGAACCACAGAGGCCATGAGACATTATGTGGCCACATTTTAGCTCCCTCTTCTCCATAAAAGTGGCAGAGCAAAGTCATTGCCACCAGGATCCCACCTTTGTGCTCATTAACCCTTGCTGGTAAAGAGGGGCAGAAACAATGCACATGTACTTAGGGTGATGAAGGACAGAAATTACAGCAGTAAGACAAAACAAAAAAAACCCTAAAAAAACCCCCCTCTCCAAGTGACACAGTCCTGCACATCTTTCCTAGACAACTCCACTGAGCATTTGTCCTGGAGGCTATCCTTCCAGGAAATGCAAGTTTCTCTTAAGCATCAATTTTTAGAAATGGAGGAACTGTAAATTCATTTATGGACGACAGCCCCTGTTCCAAAGGGAAAGTAAAGCTGCAATCATGATTTTACCTCAGAGAGATAGTGACGTTTGTTGAACTTCCACTTTCTAAAGAAACCACTTCAGGGACAGACAATACAATGACTCCATCTGAGGGGAAAAAAAAAAGCACAACACACCCACACAAATCTCAGTTACTATGAACAGCTCCTTCAGAAGAACAACCTATTTCCCTTTGTGCCATAGACATTTTGTCAGTTGGTACCTGCAGTATCAGAACAACCACAGTAGTACACATGAAAACCAGCAAACGGAGTACCGCAACTAAAGGTACTGAAGTTAAGGTGACTAAAAAAAAGGAGAAGTAAATAACTGTCACTTGAACATGTTGTAAGGAAGCAATTTAAATATGTGAAGTGCAACAAAAGTTCATGCCAAGTGAAGGCTACAGAATACTGCAAACCCACACTGATTCTTGATGTGATCCCAGTAATCTAACAGTCATAAATGCCCAAAATTTAGTTTAAAATTGCTTCTTGGATCACAAATTCAAACCAGGTACCTAGAGGTCCAAGAGAATGCACATTTACTATCTTAACACTTCAAGAATCTCAAGCACCTTACTTACAGTGGTCTGAAATACTGAATTAAGGGCTACATTGTACAACAACCCAGCTATGTTGCACCACATCATGCTCTAAGAGAGGCCAAAATTCCAAGCGCCAGTACAACCACTATCAAAACCTTAAGCTGGTCAGATGTCACCAATTTCGACTTGTGGAATCCAAGGCTATTTTATTCATTGTGTGCTTAAAAGACATAAGCGACAAGGGGAAAGAACAAAGAGCTACATAAAAATAAGACCAGAAGTGGAGAGATAACCAGTTCGCACAGGTTGGCCTTGACACTTTCCTTTTTTTTTTTTCCCCGTTGGCACATATTACACAGTGTTCTCAAGAAGTTATTTCAGTGCAGAGGAGGTCCTCAGTTTATCACTGGCTGCATCCCAGGCAGTATTTAACCTGATTTTGGAGTACTTAACAGATTTTGGAGCATGAGGGGAGGGGTCCCCCACAACGGTGCCTGGGCAGAGCACTGACATCAAGCCAAGGCAACGTGTGAGAGAAGAGCTGATGGGAGCGTGTCCTGGAGAGCTGGAATGGGATAACTGGAGAGCTGCCCTCTTCCACCTCTTGCTGGTCTGGAGCCCTGTGGGGCCAAACGGGGATGACCAAACACTCACCGCCAGGCCCCGGCAGCACAAGAAAGAGGCTCAGCAGAGCGGGGAGCAGGTACCGCGTCCTCATGGTGGAAAAGCTGCAGAGAAAGCGGCGAGAAGCTTTGCTCAGGTCCCGCGCTTTTCGAAGGGGGCACAGCCCATCCCCTCAGGCGGCAGCCGAGGCAAACAGCTCCCCTCCCAGCACCGCGGCCCCCAGCCCGGCTGAGGGGACTCCCCCAGCACCCCTCAGAGAGCACCGATCTCCCAGTCCCTCTGCGTGCCCGGGCTCCCTGGGGACATCTTTACGTTTTTACCTCAGCGATTGTCCCGTGACGGACCCCCCCCC
>VZRE01001681.1:469462-600723 GCA_013396775.1 Cephalopterus ornatus
GCCCCCGGGGCCATCTTGGGTGTGGCGGAGCGGGTCTGTGAGGGGTAGAGCTGCGAGCGGGGACGGGGCGGGCTGGGCGCCGTCCTGCTTTGATTTTTGACAAGAAGTCTGGTTTTCGACAAAAAGTCTGGCTTAAGGGTGCGCGTGTCAGCGGGGAGGGCTGGGGAAGGGGCGTTTTGTCACGCCCGAGGTGTAGGGGTAGTGGCCGGGGAGCGCTGAGGGGGAGGCACCCTCAGCCTGAGGGCAAAGTCCCGATCGCGCTCCTGCCTCGTCCCTGGGAGCCCACATTGCGTGTGCCCTCGGCTCTTGGAGGGCAGGTAACCCCCCCGGGGCACAAGGAGCCGTGTGGGGCTCGGCATGGTGGGTGTCGGTCCCCCTGCCTGCGGTGGGCAAGCTGACGGCGGTCCCCTCACGGCCATGGCGGGCAGCCCTGAGCCCGCCTGTGCGCTGGGCATAGACCTGGGCACCACGTCGGTGAAGGCGGCCCTGGTGACAGGGACAGAGCGAGGGCTGGCGGTGGCACAGAGCTGCTCCAGGGAGACGCAGGCACACACCGATAGCCTGGAAGCCGGACCGCAGGTAAGGGCTGGCAGGGAGCACTGATGGAAGTTGCAGGACGTCAGCCTTGCCTTGTAGCGCCTGGGTTCGCTGTGCGGACTCCAGTGGCGTTCTTGGATTGTTTTATGCCGAGATTGACAGATGGTTGCTGCATGTTTGTGGATACCTAAAACTAGAGTTAAAACACTCACTGTTCAAGGAAGCCAGGTAGAGCTGCTTGATTTAAGAAAGGCCCAGGTTTTGGGAAGTTGCCCAAGACAATCTGAAACTATTCTCCCATGAACCAGCGCCTTGTCTTTGACACTCCCAGTCACGGAACAGCAACCACTTGCCAAGTGGAAGGGTATTTTGTACTTCAATGTGAGATGGAATCATAACTGGAAATTCCCAGTGGAAATAACCAGGAACACGTGCTCCTGTAAAAGAACTTTTCATCCATTGTGTTGGTCAGTCTAAAAAAAGGGTGAATCAGAATCATTAAAAATGTGCATCAGCATTCCTCTGGCCTAGTATTGTAGTGAGTCTAGGGCTAATTTCTAAGCAAAGATACCAAACAGGCCAACCCTCCTCCCTACAGCCATGTTTATGCAGCCAAAAGTACCTATGCACAAAGTCCACATTTATTTCTATACTAATATTTGAGTAGTTTGTAATCTTGACACTGGTCTGTCACAAAGTAACCTGAATCTTTGAGAGTGTGAAAGCTGCAATAGAGCTTCTTGAGGCACAGTTTGGTCAGTTTGATGAGTAGATCAGTTTGCTGGGTAGTTCTAGGAGTAAAATATCCAGAAGTGAAATATCAACGTCGTGAAAATCAACAGTGAGTTGCTAGGCAGGAGCTTTAGGAAGATGTAAAGGAGGTTGCATGCCTGTCAGAACACATGGATAATCCTCTTTGTGGTGAAGATGAAGAGCAATATATGAGGTGAACTAATGAGAGCACGTAGTGAGTGGTAATGGTTTTTTTTAAAGGTATGGTTGAATATGGTAACTTAGAAAATCGAGAATTATTTGGCCCTCAGTTTAAGAGGCTGTTACTTCATTCTCAACTTCTTAGTATTTCTTTTTAGTTTTTGTCGGTTTGTGGGGTTTTTTGCGTGTTTTTCCTGTTTTACAGTTTAGTAGTGAATGTTTCTCTAATACGTGCTATTAAGCTAAATGAGTTGTGTTCTTCACTTCTGACTAGAGCAGCCTTCTTTGATAAATACACTGGGTGAATCCTAATGGCTGCATGCTCAGGATGATGCTTTCTGCTTGCAGGGAATGGAGCAGAATGTCCAGAGAATAATAAGAGCACTGAATGAGTGCCTTGCTGCTCTACCTCAGCAGCAGCTCCAGCGAGTCACCCACATTGGGATTTCAGGACAAATGCATGGGGTTGTGTTTTGGAAAAGTGATAAAGGTAACATTAATTCTTTAACATTCCTCTTCAGAGTTAAAATTCAATTCTAGCACTGAAACGATTCTGTGATTAAACTGCTGTGTATTCACTTTGGTCTTCTGTGAAACAGAATTAACAGATCATCTTCTGTGGGAATTTTGCTTTTTTTTAATGTTAATGATGTTGTTTGCACAGATTAGTTAAAGGATTTAGTCTAATGAGATCCCTGCAGAGTCAGCACAATTATATGATGGAGGAGTAAAATATTTGTAGCTTGTTAATTGTTTCTGCATCATGTGAATAACTTAGGGGGGATTTTATTCACCTCATGAAACACTCGCCTAGATGCTGTCCAGCATCTCCATAACTTTCTGGGTTTTTTTCCTCAAAAAATCCCAAACCATTTTTTTCCTAGCACGTCATAGACAGTTGTGTTGCATTCATTTTGTTGCTTATGCTTCTGTTAGTAGGAGCTGAAAAAGGACTGTGGTCATGATTCTGGATGCTCAGCTGCTTGGCAAGACCTCAGAAACAAAATCAGCTGCAGTGAGGTGGTCACGTGGGGCTTGACTGTGCAAATACCCCAATAATCCTTGTGATAGTGAGGATATTGGAAAAATCCAGGCCTTGGATTGCCAGCCCTCTGAGATAGGGAAGGATTATCTTCTTGGCTATTGCCTTATAAACCTGCTGAAGTCTAAAGCTTCCAGAATGTGCCATGTCTTTTTTCTTTTTACTTTATGATGTGCGTGTAATCTGAACAGTTATATATAAATGCAATTATACAAGTCTTACTATAATAGGAGTTATGCAGATTAAGCAAAGATTTATTGTAAACCATAGATTAGATTTCCCAAAAGTGCTACTCACTGCCTGTCAGAAATTGTCAGGGTCTTAATTGCTTGAAGAGACACTCTACTATTCATTTCTGGCTGTAATTTTATGTTAAATTCTAAAATGATTAGAAAGAAAGAAATCCAAAGGCTGATGGACTGAAGGAGCTGTTTTGCTTTCCACGTGTCCCAAGAGCTACATAACAAAGCCTCATGGGTTCACAGACACAGGTTCTTATGTCATATTGGTAAATATTTTATGTCCTAAAGCCACATGCCACTTTAGTTTCATTTCTGTCAAGTGAAAGAGGGTGTTTGCTCTCATTTGTTTTGAGTGGACTAAATGAATCCAGGACCTTTGGGACACAAATAAAAATTTTAATAGCATCCTTTGGGGTTAGATTTATGGTTAATAATATTTCTTAGAATCCATTTAAAACTAGAAAAGCAAACCAATTGGAAATTCAGTTCAAACAGTCTTAATTGAACAGGGAATTAAGGGAACAAGCAAGAGTGTGTGTTTTGCTTTGCATGTTTCACGTGGCACTTCCCAGCTTTCTTGGCTGCTGTTTACTCTGTGAGTGTGACTTACCCAGCCCAAGAATGACTTCTTTAGCCGTATTTGTGGGAGTCAGGCAGCTGGGGCTCTTCTCTGACCTGTAGCACAAGTGGCACAGCACAGCTTGAAACTCTGCTCCCTGGCCAAACCCCAGGAGTTTGCCTCAGTTTCAGAGCCAACTGGAGACGGTGAGTGGCCTGTCCTATCGCTGCCCTGTGTCCAGGGAGAGGCCAGAGCTGTGCCCTGGAGTGTGCTGGCAAACATCACGTGCCAGTGCTCGAGCCCAGCCTCTGCAGTGAAAGAATGTGAAGGTTTCATCAAAGCAGTAGTGTTCTGTGTTCAAAAGGAGTGTGCTGGACTGGTAAAACTGAATTAAACCCTGATCTGCTTTGGTGAAGCTTCGCTGCATAGCACAGGGGAGGGTTACTCTTTACTACTTTGCAGTCCATTGCCTGATGCTTATCAATCCAGGTTTCTTGTTGGCTTAAAAGGTGATGAAAATTGGTGCTCTCCATCATGGGCAGTTCATTGCTAACGCAGAATTCTCCAGGTCCTGATGTGGCAGATCCCAGTTAAAGTTTATATGTGAGAGCTGCCATATCAGCTCCTTGCCTCCCATAGCAGAACTGTGGTTGGGGTTTTTTTGTGGCTCACCTGCTATTTAAGTATTTTTAATATCTCAAGGTGCAAGTGCCTTGCTCCTTTAGGTACCAGGAATGCTTAGAGAAAAGGAAGGCCTTGGATACCCTCCTGTGTTTTAGAAAGGATGACTGGCATTATGACTTTATCTAGGGCTGAAAACCATGACCAAATAATTAGATTACAATCTCTGCTGGCTCTGTTTCTGTTCTTTTTCCAGTATATTGAACAAATTATCAAGCGTGCCCAGAAATGAGGGATGCCAGGCAGGCTGCACTGCAGGGAGTCACTGGATTTCTTGGATACTTTGTGTTTCAGGTTGCAAGTGGACAGAGTGTGGCACAGGCCCTGCCTTTGAGCCACTGGACGTCAGTCACCTGGTGACTTGGCAGGACGGCCGCTGCAGTCCCACCTTCCTCTCCTCTCTTCCTCTGCCACAGTCACATGTGAGCTTGGCTACAGGATTTGGATGTGCCACAGTCTACTGGTATTTAAAGAAGAGGTACATTGCTTCTCAAAAGGGCTTCTGTGTCAGGCAGTTTCTCATCTTGAATTTATGTGGCAATTACTATTCCTGTAGTACATTAATGCCACTGCAGGCTGAGGGACTGTGTTTCTCTGTAATCATAATCTTAATTAAGTAGTCAAACAATATTTAAAATGGCAGTATTTAATATAAACTGTATGCAACTGAGCACACAAGAGCTTCTGACCTCATAAAATTACTACAGATTTCTAACAAAAAGAAAAGCTTCTGACCATATAGTAACAGAAGCTTTAAAGTATCACAGAATAATTGTAGTCCATTGTACCGGTCAGAGGAGCTCTGCTAATGCAGTTTGAACAGTGTCATTTTGCCTTGTGCTGTTTGTGAAAAGTACCAACATGCCTAAAACAGTCAGAGTGCTTGGTCTGGTTGCTGCCAGATGCTAAACCAAAAAGCCTCTAAATTAATTTCAGTTCCTTCCTTCCTCAGACGCTGAGATCCTCATGAGGTGTTATGAGTGCTCTGCTTTGTTGAGGCATGTTTGCAGAGGATATAATTTTTCACTTATGACTTGGCATCAGCAAGGTTTGCTCTTCAGTTTCATCTTTCTCGAAGAGCCAGTGTCTTCCTCTGCAATGAGCTCAGGTTCAATAAATGAGAAAAAACTTATTAGATCTTGGTTTCTTCCAGTATGTGTCCAGCAAATATATGGAACATGGCGTGATCCTACTTTAGAGCTGTATTGTTTCACCTTTTGATACATTTCCATTCATATCATTTGTGGATCCCTGACCAACTGTGGGAATTTACCCATTTTTCTCAAATGTTCCAGGATCAACCAAGTGCCACTTTTTTCATGCAAACAATTACTACTTTCCTGGTAACTCTTGCAATGCTGTGCTTTTGAACCAAGACCATTCATTCCTTAAAACTGCTGTCTTTCCATCTTCCATCAGGAGATAAGTATTGCCGCAGCTTGGAAAACAAATTCCATTTAAGAAAACAAACTAAAACAACAAAATGCAGGTTGATCAGTGAGGTGGCAGTTTAATTTTTAGATGAGACCACGTGTCAAGTTCTCTGTAGCAGTGGAAGTTGTCTTGCTCCCACTGCCTTAAAAGCAAAAAACCCTTACTGATTTTGTTTTTAAAATGTCTTGTTTAAAAGTCCAGATTTTCTGAAGGCTTATGATGCAGCTGGCACTATCCAGGACTACGTGGTTGCCATGTTGTGTGACCTGAAGAAGCCACTCATGTCTGCCCAGAATGCTGCCAGCTGGGGATATTTTAATTCCAGAAGCAAAAGCTGGAATACTGACATGTAAGTGCTAAGGTCACTCAGTGGGGCCTGTGAATTGCACCTCTTTGGGCCCTGAGTGTCAATGGGCTACAAATAAAAAGGGGTTGCAAGTTACCCCTGATCAATTGTGGCCTGTACTGCTGAGCTATTGACTGTTGAGAGTTTGCTCTGGTTTGTGAAGTGTATCTGTTTAAATCTTGTAAAAGCTGGTACAGTGTTTTTAGAAATACCTGCCAACAGCAGGGCTGAGAGACTTGTCAGTGAGTCTTCGCATAGCAAACTGTTCTTTCCTTTTCCATGGTGGGATGGGATGGTTGGGAATGGGCAAGTGCACGTTGCAGCCATGGTGTTCCCTCTGTTGTGGTAAAGGCAGTTATCACTCTATTAGTTCTTTCAGCTGAGCTCCTTCATAACTGCTAAGACTTACTTGTGATAATACTTAAGAGTTATTAAGCTACAGGAAATCTTACAGGGAATCAGTTTATTTATTTACTTATTTATTTTAATGATTTACTCTTTCAGGGCTGAGTGCTAAGGCCTTATATATTCAGGGCTTAGGTTAGGCCAGGACTCCAAGGTGAAAGATCTTCTCATCAAGGTATGAAAGAGTGACAGAAACTTGCATTTTGCCAACTGGACTTTTACTAATGTGGAGTTGTTGCTGTAGCACTGTAGTGTTATCTTGCAGCTGATTGCATAAGGAGTTTGTTGGATTTAACTCTTCGTGATTTGGTTTTGAACCACTAATTGCATGACAGCTTGAGTTCTTTGACAATTAGCTGCATTTTTCGCTGTTTTTGTGATTGTCCCTTTACCCTGGAACTGCTTGTCCATGTGACATCAGCAGGTTAAACTTGCTGAACACGTACTGTATAATCTCAGGTACTCAGATTTTATATAAAGGAAAACTATTTATTCTTCTAGACTATTCTAGTTTACCCAGCCCATTGGACTGGAATGCTCCCCCTGTCCAAGATAGAGCTTTCTAAAATAGGTGAAAGCATCCATAAATCCAGCAGCCAGATGGACAGCTTCATGTGTGACTTCAAAGAGGTCTTTGTAGGCATGCCACAGTTCCCATACTGCTTTCCTACAATAATGTTGTTCTGATTTCAGATTGAAAAAATCCGGCTTTCCTGTTCACTTGCTTCCAGAGGTGGGGGACCCTGGAAGCATTGCAGGCAGGACAACCCGTGCATGGCATGGAATACCCAAAGGAGTAAAAGTAGGAATTGCTCTGGGAGATTTCCAGTGCTCTGTTTATTCCTGCCTGACTGAGAGGACCGATGCAGGTATGGTCATTTTGGTATCTGATTTGGTTTTCTCATTGTTCTCCTTCAGGGTGGCTTAGTAAAACACTGATTATTTTCTTTTTTTTTTAATTTCTTTTGTGTTCTAGTTCTTAATATCAGTACCTCTGCTCAGCTGACCATCTCAATGCCCCCGGGTTTCCAGCCTCCAGAGACACCAGATCCTTCCTCAGCTGTTACTTATTTTCCCTACTTCAATGGAGACTACTTGGCAGTGGCAGCATCACTCAACGGAGGCAACGTGCTGGCAACGTTTGTGGGCATGGTGGCACAGTGGACAGAGGAGCTGGGTAAGTCATTTCAGGGAGTGTTGAAGCTTAAAATTGAGGTTGATCATCAAGGTAAAAGGAAGCTGAGGCAAAGGAACAAGCCTAGAGCTGTTCCGTCATGCCGTACAGGGAACAAGGATGTAACTCTTGGGCCAGGCTTCCTAGATCTCTGGAATTTCCTGCTTATGAACATGCTGGGACAGTCATGCTTCGACTCCACATTCACATTGCCTCTGGGTCTTCTTTGGTTTCAAGGACAGAAGAGAATTATTTTGTGCCAAATTGATTTTTACAAGGAAAAGGATAACAGCCTCTAATTTTGTGTGACTGCAGTCCAAAGGAGTCCCTTGGTTGGATCAGTTGCCTTTTGCAGAACTCTAATGAACTTTAAGACTCAAACTCATGTAATGTCTTTCTTCTAAGTGCTTTAAGCGTAATCTTCACAGGTTTTTTAATAATCTCTGGGGTTTTGCAATACAGAAGTAAGCTCTGAAATTGTTCTTTCAGCGAATTCTTGAGGTGAGCTTTGGATTCGCATGGAATCCAGCCACTGAAGCTGCTGTCTGCCATTAGTGCCTGATGTTTTGTGTAACTTAGCACAGTACAGGTAACGAGGAACAGCTGTATTGTCAGGAAAGGAAGTTTCAGAGAAGGTTGTAGTATCACACATCCTAGATACAATTGCGTGGGAGAACTGTCGTTTGTAATCCTGGAAAAAACAGTCACCCTTGGGACATGGAAAAAGACATCCAATATTTTGCTGAACAGATGGATAAGTGTCCATTTTAAGTCTCCACCAGATTAGTAACCTGGTATTTCCCATCTGCAGGACTTCAGGTCCAGGAGTCTGCCATCTATACAAGGATAATCCAAGCAGCCTTGGCCCAAAACCACAGCAAACTCTCAGTCCACCCAACCATATTTGGAGAGAGACACATTCCTGAGCAGTTGGGATCAGTGACCAACGTTGCTGCCTCTGAGCTGTCCCTGGGCCACGTCACCAGAGCTCTGTGCCGTGGGATTGTCCAAAACCTCTGCTCCATGTTACCTGTGCAGCGCCTGACGGACACAGGCGTGAGGAGGATCCTGGGCAGCGGGAGTGCCCTGGCCAGGAATGAGGTGCTGAGGCAGGAAGTGGAAAGGACTTTTCCATTCCCCGTGGTTTACGGGAAGGATGTCGATGCTGCTGTGGGGGCTGCCATGGTGATGTTCCACAGGAAATAAAGTGGAATGGCCTGAGATGGAGCTTCTGTTTTCTTCTTGACTCTACAGTGTTTTCACTTTATCCCACATGCAATCTCATTCATTACAGAGGGGAAAAAACCCCTGCATTTAATGTCCACATCTCCTGCTGGGTCTGCACATTTTGGTGCTCTGTCATTCCCATTTGTGAAATGAGCAGTAATTACCACATTACATTTGTCTGAGTGACTTGGAGAGATCCATTAAATTTCTGCATAAAATGATGCTTCACACGAGGCTCGTTTTCCTGGTAGGAGTATGTTTGGAAGGACTAAGAGAGAAGAGTAGCTCTAACTTAGTCTGATGCTTTCGTTAGAGACTTCTCCTTAAGCTGCTTCACAATATACAGACATACAGGCAGCAGACCAAGGTGTCAGCCCTGTTTGGGGGGGTTTGGTGGCTCCTGCAAAGAACAAATCCCAGTTTTCATGGATTGCATGTTGTCTCTGTAAAAGATGGAATGATACCTTGGCTTGAACATGGCCAAAATAATGAAAATAAAACATGGAGGGTTGTTTCCATTCTGCTTGTTTCTACTCTGTTTGGGTGCAGTGGACTAAGGTCAAAGGCATGACTAGGCAGGTACCGTGACTGGAGATGCCTGGAGTGCAGGGATTATAGCCAGGTGGAAAATGCATTTATAGGGTGAGAAGTAATTCTTTTCTTCATTTGACATGTGTAATTATGTTTGGGTTTTGGATAAGGGCCTCTCTGAAACAGTCAGAATTTGTGATAAACTGGAGGAGCTATGTTAGTGTATTTGATCTGAAGGTGTTTATAATTCTGCCCTTCCTGTATTGTGTCAAATTAAGCTTTAATCAATTAGCTAGACTAATCTGGTTTTAACGTTGGGTATTGCTCGTGTGCATTCCCTTAAAATTTCTGTAGGTTTGTCCCCTGTATTATGCTCTTAGACTTTATTTCTTCCCTTACTCTTTATTTTAATAGGAAAACATTTTCTAGTTTCAGACTAAACCAAGATCCATGTACACTTTTGCTCAAATGACACTGGGAAGCAAGGAAAATGTTTCCATGTTATCTAGATACAGTTTCATTGCTAGGCAGCAGGTGTTTCCACTGAAATATGGACGTGGATTCCTATCTTGCTCATTAGCAACATCAGGACTGACATTTTTATAGTGAAAAAACTGTGCTGAGTTCTGAGATCTTGGTTACAGAGGTGCTGAATTTCCAACTCCCTCCACCCTCTCTCCATGCATCTGTTCCATGTCATGTTTAGGCAACTGTTGGCATATGAAGGAATTACAGAGAGAATGTAGACTAGATTAAAGAAAAGTCTGAATTTGTTACATGTTGTTTTCCCTCTTACATTATTATAAAATGTTTTTGCATCAGCATATCTGCTTTCTTTTTTATTGAATAACTGGAAAGAGCTGATACTACTGTTCCTGTTCCCTGTTCCCCATGAGATCAAGTGGCATTTGCTTCCAGGAGCTGGTAAATCATGGCCTGGTCTGAGGTTCTGTTAGCAAAGGCAAGGCTACCTTTCTCTTGCAGGCCGGCTCTGGATACATCTTAAGGATCTCTGGCGCATCTGCTGATGCTTTTCCATTTGCAGTGCTGGAGAGGGCTCTTAGTGGGTAAAATCCCTCTCAAGCACAGAAGTTGCACAGAGCCTTTGAAACGGCACGTTGGAGGCAGGCCCAAGGAAACGGAATAAATTCCTTCTTGCTTATTACTGGCTTATTTTGATAAGCACTCACATCTCCTTAAAACCAGGTCCCAGCTGAGATGGAATATGATATGTCCTACAACTGTTGCAAAAAGCAATGGAGAAGGAAATAACATCTTCCCAGAAAATACAAGCCAAGGAGCTGCTAAAGGAGGCATCAGGAAGCAGCAGAAAGCAGATGCCCAGAACGGGAGAAGGAACAGTTAGCAAAAGGCAGCAGCAAGAAGCCAGAGGCTGAATAAGGGAGACCCTCCACTGCTCCGTGGAGTTTTCCTACTGAGTCTCTGCTTTGGAAATGGTGAAGGAGTTAATTGTGATGTTGAGTGAGAGGCTCTGCTCAGCAAAGCTCCAGGAGCAGCAGCTGAGGACCTGCCTTGTTGGTAATCTGTACTTATGCATTAATAAATAGGCCTGTTACTCCGTTTGATACAATGCCGTAGGGCATTCTGAGGAGCATAATTAGTTTGCTATTAAATAGGCAAATATATAATTCTTTTATACATCTATGGATAGGTAAATGGCAAGACTAGAAAGACAGCTGCCTTTTGCAAAATGTAGCACAGATAATTTCATTAAATAATTTCATAATCCACTCAAAACCTCAGGAGGCTTGGGGGTTGCTCCCACCCTGTCAGCCCAGCCTCTGGAAAAACTCTTTCTCTAAACCGGTTTTTGTCAGAAAGAAGATATGTAAATTATATATTTAACAATATTTGATGCAGTTCTTTGTTTTTAAGGATGTTAGATCCATCCTGGATTAGATAAGATATTTTTCCTAATTACGTTAATATTTAGAAGCTAACTGTTACATATATAATTTAAATAAAACATAGTAGGAATGTGGAACAATGGAGAGGCTTTAGGACTTTGTGTCATTGGTTCTTCCTCAGCTCTCTTCTGAATCAGCTTATCTTTAAAATACATATCTTTAAATTATCCACCTAAGGAAGATGTCCAGAAAGATGACTGGGGCACATTTTACAACGTTTTGTAAATTGAAATGAAACTGTGACCCACAGAAACAATTGTTGTCTGGTGGTTTGGGTGTTTTTCTGCAAAGTTGAGTGTATTTACGAAGAGGAAATCTGGAGCAGAATATCCATTACTAAATGCAATTAAAGGGGAGGAAAAAACAACAGCAACTCACTGCAATTCTTGTAAAGAGCTCTGCTAAACCTCTGGGAATTGAAGCCACTGATGCTTCTGGTTCCAGAATTGTTCTTAATTATCTTATTGCTCTATTCTCTGTTCTTCTAGTGAACTTCCCTTGATTCTGAAAATCAGCACATACCACATTTTTGCAGACAAATGAAGTGGAGAAGCAAACTCTGAGGGCTTTTCAGTCCAGGCACCTTGGAGGAGGAATATCTGGCACCAAATTCCTGTAGATCAGTGGATGTTTACTGAGACCGGACTGTTTTTTGGAAGACGGGATTTTTGTCAGTATTTGTAAGTTCTGCATGCATATTTGCTGTTAGTTCTTTTTAAACACTCTTTATTATTTATTATAAGTTGTGATGTGGTAAAGCATTCTATCAGGAATATTTCCTTATCTCATTTATTGTGTCGAATTTCAATGTATATGGCTTTCAGAGAGTTCAAGTAGTTTATGTGTTTAGTAGAATAGATAATATTTTTTTTAAAATAACCCCTCCACAGAATTGTGAAGCTTATTCACTTGAAAATTCATACTCATGAGGAAATGCAGCTTTGTCTTCCTTATCAAATAAATTTTCAACAGGGTTTAGAAAGGAAAGCACATATAATGACTAGAGTAGGTTTGAGCAATTGCCAGGGAGACAGGATTGCGCCTATTCTGCACATTTTAACATCACATTTATTCTGTGGGAATTAAGTGATTCTATTTTCCATGACCATCTCGCTGATGTTTTTGGCTCAATCCACATTAATTTAAATAAGAGAAAAAATTAAAATTATACATGACTGTATTCCCACTGTATATTTTTCTAATTTTTTTGTAGAACTGGTTTTATTCCTTTTCTACTGAAATAGTTGTTCTGCTGTAATTTTAGTATCCTATTCCAAATGGAAATGTTTTGATTTCTTATTTATAGAACAATTAAGTTAGTAAGTTATTATGTTATTCTTTCTGAGTGATTCTAAGGACATAAAGAACTTGAAAGGTGAGTGAGTTAAATTGCAGTTTATTAGTATTTTGTCCATACTGTGCTGGTTTGCTTCCAGTAACCCTAAATGTGCAAGTTTGGAATTGATGTTTTCTTTACATGGAAAATACAAATGCCTGACCAAAGTTTCTTTCCTGTCTTACTTGCACAGAAAAAGGTGAGTGACCCTTGATGTAAATATGAAGTACTCCCATAGAACTGAAAATCCAGCTTTAATGTACAGTGTGGGTTTGCAGACAAGCCTCAGAATATTCTCGTGAAGAGAAACAACCTTGAAGCGTGGTTATGACGTTGTTTTCACACTGAATTTACACAGGAGATCACTGGCTACTGTAATGTGGTTTATAATGTAAGGCTTTTTAAAGATTTTGTGACATTTCTGTGCTTGTAAGATTTCCAAGCCATGTAGGATTTCAGAGAATGTGTCTAGGCCAGCGGTGCAGCAGTTCGAGTATGATGTATTCCTGTCTCCACTGCTGGAGTTCCAGAACATTTTGAATTCAGTGGCACGAAGATGACATTTGTCTGATTAAAACAGTTTGATAAGAAAGCAAAAAAAACCACAAAAGGCAGCCTGCTCTACTTTCAGTGGAGTGTCTTATCTGTGAGGGTGGGGAGGCCCTGGCACAGGTTGCCCAGAGAAGCTGTGGCTGTCCCATCCCTGGAAGTGTGCAAGGCCAGGTTGGATGGGGCTTGGAGCAACCTGGGCTAGTGGAAGATGTCCCTGCCCATGGCAGGGGGGTTGGAACAAGACGATCTTTAGGGTCCCTTCCCACCCAGACCATTCTATGCTTCTATATTTGTTAACTCATGTAAAGTTCTTTGTGGCTGTAAATCAGACGGGATCAGACAAGTGGTCTTACAGTCACCTCTTCCCTGTGGTAACCTTTCCCTTTCTGTTCCTGTGTCTCATGTTTGAGGTGACACTCCTCTCTCAGGAATCACACAACAGTTTTCATCAAGCACTGCCATAACTCTGGCAAAGCCATCAAGTGATAGTTTTCCTGTGTGCAGGGAGCCCTCTGTGCTCAGCATCCCAGAAATGCTGTGATGGCACGAACAGGCTGTTTTCACATGCCTGATATAATCATGAGAATAAATTGTGGCACAAACCAGTTAGAAAATGGAGAAGAAAAGTAGAGATTGTTGAGGCTTGAGATTGTTTGGGCTTTACCAATGACTTTAAGTAGGAGTCAGCTCTGCAGTGGGATGGCTGGCAAGCTCTGGGATGCTCTGGCTTGCTTTGTCCATTCTGGAATGGGTAAGGGCACTGGGGACAGGATCAAACATGGAGGTAATGACCTACTAAACTGTTCCAACTCTGTGCACACTGAATATCCAACCAATCCACTCCCTGCTGTTTATGGAGAGTGATCCGAAGCAAAAGGGGACTCGTGGCCCTGTAAAATGCTGACTTGAGGTGTTTGTGTCCTTCCTCACAGACTGCCTGCTCATCATGTCTTCCATTCTTGGGAAGATGAAGAAATTTGGCAGTTTTGACTTGGAGGAATCTGAAGTGGCAGATGAACACACGGAAGGGGAGGACTCTGTCCTGGAAACATCTGACAACTCCCAGGGCCCCCCCAGCACCAGGGTGCAGCCACCCAAAAGCAACATCTTTGCAAGGCGTGGGCGGTTCGTGATGGGGGACAGTGACAAGAACATGGCTCCCATGGACTCCTTTTACCAGATGGATCACCTGATGGCACCTTCTGTCATCAAATTTAATGTCAATTTGGAGAGGGGGAAACTTCACAAGTAAGTTTGCCCCTCCACAAGACTTGGTTGTAAGGAATAGTTTGACAACTGCAGACCATGGCTCTTAGAGCACCATTTGTTCTCTCCACATGAGCATGACTAGTTTTTTCAGTTTCACTATTTTTTCTGCCACTGACAGGGACAATGGCTGTTTTGGCATCTCTGAAAATTCAGAGGATCCATGGCTATTTTGCCCAAAATTAGCAGTAGGCCTTAATTGACTGTACAGTGAATGTACATCACTTGGAATGAGAACAGAGCATTGCCTGGCTCCAGGCTTGCAGTTTCACTGCCATACTGGAGTGCCTTTTCTAAGTCTTTGTTGTCAGCTTTTCAGCAAGTGATACATAATTTTATCAGGATGGTTGCTTGCAGGCTTTGTCGATCTCGTAGTCTTTGCAGATCCATCTATTCTAACCTGTACTTACTATTTCACACAAGCAAATGAAAAATAGTAATCTGATAGTTTTATAAAAATTCTGTTAAATATCTAACTTTTAGTATCTGACTTTTAGTAACTGAAGTCTACCCTTTTTAGGCTTCTATCTACAGATTCCATCACAGGCTGCTCAGAAAAAGCTTTCAAATTTTACGACCGCAGAAGGATCTTTGATGCTGTAGCCCGAGGCAACACCAAGGACCTGAGTGACCTGCTACTCTACCTTAATAGAACCTTCAAGCATCTCACAGATGAGGAGTTCAAAGGTACCCTTTTGTGGCACATACCTTCAGCTGCCCTCTTCTTCTTCCAGTAGTGCTCCTGAGATGAAAACAGAAAAAAGATAATTATGTTCTATGTCTGCAGGAGGTCCTTTAATAGCCACTACTGCCCTATTGATTGGGCAACCCATTGATTGTAAGGTTACAGGAGCTGCAATTTTCTCTGAAAACCCTAAATGAGTTTCCTTGTCTTTTGAAAAGCACCTCATTAATTCCTGCTTGCCTGGATATAGATGGTGGGTCTGTAATCACTTCAATACACCTTCAATGTTTTGTGTTACAGAGCCTGAAACTGGGAAAACCTGCTTACTGAAAGCCATGCTGAACCTGCATGATGGGAAAAATGATACCATTCCCTTGCTGCTGGATATTGCAAGGAAAACTGGAACTCTGAAAGAGTTTGTTAATGCAGAATATACTGACAACTATTACAAGGGTAAGAGAAATGGCTGCTGCAGGGAATCCTCGGGGTGCTAAGACTGAGTCTTCTGCATGAGGCCTTATGCCTGAGGATGCAGCACAGCAGAGTTCCAGTGTGTGATTAACAATCTGTGCATTTGTGCTTGGGAGTGTGTTCTGTGCAATATTCTGCCATTTCTGATATACAGTGATTTAAGAGCAAGTTCAGGGAATGTCCATTTGCTGTTTGTGTGGGGTTTTTTTCTGTTCAGTTCTAGAGCTTTTTACTCTGCAGAGCTCTCGGTTCCACCATCTGACATGGAACTGAGTGAATTGCAGTGCTGAAAGCTCTCAGTCTGTGCTGAAGGTTTCTGTCTGATGGGTGTCTCTGTAGGCCAAACTGCTCTTCACATCGCCATCGAGAGAAGGAACATGTACCTGGTGAAGCTCTTGGTCCAGAATGGAGCAGATGTTCATGCAAGAGCCTGTGGGGAGTTCTTCAGGAAAATCAAAGGGAAATCTGGCTTTTATTTTGGTAGGAGTGAGCACAGTATGGGCTTTATTGATTGAATTATCCTAGCATCACCCCAAGTGCAAGCTGTTAAATAATCCTGTTTATGTGGGACTGAAGGCTCAGAAGTACCAGATGGGCTGTTCCACCATCAGGACAAATATTTACTCCCAAAAACTGAGCTTATAAACAAACACAGTTGGTAGTTGATGGTGTTCAATTGTGAGCTTGGTGTTCTCTGAGCACTATATCCTTTGAAAGGTTGTAACCTTCTGCTCCTGTCCTGTCAGTGCTTTTTTTTAAGCAGCTGTGTTTCTGTGATGCAGTTAAACCAAAGAAAATCTGAATCCAACAGCTATCACAAGAATTGGTGCTGTATCAGAGGAATCCACCTCTTCTTAGTCCAAGATGAAAACAACATGAACTTTGTGTTTATGCACCCGTGGTACTGGGCTTTCTGACCGCTCCTTCCCTTTGCTTCCTGTAGGGGAGCTGCCCTTGTCCCTGGCTGCCTGCACCAACCAGCTCTGCATTGTGAAATTCCTCCTGGAGAATCCCTACCAGGCAGCCAACATTGCTGCTGAGGACTCCATGGGCAACATGGTCCTGCACACCCTGGTGGAGATTGCAGATAACACCAAGGATAACACCAAGTTTGTAACCAAGATGTACAATAACATATTGATCCTTGGGGCCAAAATTAATCCAATCCTGAAGCTGGAAGAGCTCACCAACAAGAAAGGGCTGACTCCATTAACCCTGGCAGCCAAAACAGGGAAGATAGGGGTAGGTGAGAGAAGGTGTTCAACTGTCCCATTATTGTACTGAGTTATAGAGAGCACGTGTAAAACATTCATGTAAGATGGGGTTTATAACTTTATTATTGGGGCCTTTTAGTTGATAGGAACTGATGCTGCAGTTTAACATGCAAAACTGTACAGTTCTTAAAGGCCATGGAATGTGTGTGTGTCTGTGCCCAGCTGGTATTATTCATACACCCCTGGTATGCAAGGCAGCCCAAGAGGAAACCACTGGAGCCCTTGTACTTTTGACTGCTGATATAACTCATCTTCTGGCAGTCCCCATTCAAAGTGACTGTGTGCTCAGAGAGGTGTAACATACACTTCTGCTTTTCTCTTGCAGTTTTGAAACAGAAAATGCCAAGCTGTAAGAGGTATTTATATTTCTCATCTCCCAGCATGCAGTAAGAAAATTAATTGTGTTTCCTTGAGAATGCAGTGCTCCAGTTGTTTGGCCTCAGTTAAACTAGGGAGAAATTACCCATCCTTTCTTGTGGAGATGCTGAGGAACAAGAAGTCCATTAGCACTGAAACATTGGTTGTATTGTTCTTTTGCAATTAGATTTTCGCTTACATCCTCAGACGGGAGATCAAAGATCCCGAGTGCAGACACCTGTCTCGGAAGTTCACTGAATGGGCATATGGACCTGTCCACTCCTCTCTTTATGACCTGTCCTGTATAGACACATGTGAGAAAAATTCAGTGCTGGAGATTCTTGCCTACAGCAGTGAGACACCAGTGAGTATTGCACCTCCTTTGCATTTTATTCCCAGGGTGGGGGACTGCTGGGGAAGAGCTTCATGTTCCACGCAGTGCACCTTTTGCCTCCTTTCCGTAAAAGAGCAATCTCCCCTCCTGAGTTTAAGGGAACGAGAGGGAACATTTGCTGCAGATGAATATAATTTGTTTTTCTTTCCAAGTCTGGTACATACTGGTCCCAGCAAGACTCTCCTCTTTCTCCTTCTGCTCAGAACCGGCACGAGATGCTGCTGGTGGAGCCCCTTAACAGGCTCCTGCAAGACAAGTGGGACCGGTTTGTCAAACACTTGTTTTACTTCAACTTCTTTGTCTATACCTTGCACATCAGCATCCTCACTGCAGCTGCTTACTACAGGCCTGTACAGAAGGACCAAAAGGTATGTCACTGTGGCATGTGTCAGGGGAGCCACCCAGTGCATGACATCCCAGATCTGCCTCCTCCTTTTGAATGTGTGCTCCTAACATCAGAAACTTCCTCTTTCCTGAAGGGAGGAGGGAGATTTTGACCCTGCTTGATTCCCAGTCTTGCTGCAGCACATTCAGAAACTAAAGGTGTTCCCCCTGAAATGTAGTTGCTCTCAGCTGCTGGCAAGGCTCAGTCCTTTCCTGTCTCCAGTTCTGCTGAACATATCTTCTTGTCTTATACAGCCTCCCTTCACCTTTGGTCACACCACTGGGGAGTATTTTCGAGTGACTGGAGAGATCCTGAGTGTTCTGGGAGGCCTCTATTTTTTTTTCAGAGGGGTAAGATATTTGAAAATTTCCCTTTTGCTGTTTGGGTAGATGTAGGGGAGAGTGAAACAAGCTTTTCCTATTCGTTAGCATTGGCTGCTAAAATGATCCGTATTTTAGTTGAGAGCGACAAATCTTTTTCATAGGCCTGATTAGGAGTTCTCAGGTTACGAATGAGCTAAGATACAATTTTATCTATTTATAAAAAAAGGTTCTCCTTAGAAGGCAACGAGCATCTTGGCAATTAGCCTTGCCAAAGCTTAAGGATGGGGTATTGCAGACAGCCAGCCCTCCACTAAACATTACCTGGCTTAGCCTAAAGTCCCCCAGCTTCCTCTTGGCAGCCATTGGAAAGGGTGCAGTGAATCCCAGGTCCTCAGTGGCCAAATAGGTTGTTGTCTTCAAAAGAGACACCAGATGTGAGAGAATTCAAGTGTTGCTGGAAGAGTCCTCCTGTGATACTGTGCCAGTGTTGTTTTTCAGCTGTTCTTGTGATTTTAATAGGTACCAGCTCCCTGGTATAGGGGTCAGGGCTCAGTTGATGTATTCGCAGGGGATAGTTAAGCCCTCCTTGATGCAAACCTGGTCTTGGTTCCCTTTTCTTTCCAGATACAATATGTCGTGCAGAGGCGCCCGTCACTCAAGACACTGATCATTGACGGCTACAGTGAGGTTCTTTTGTAAGCTCCAGTATCTTTGGTTGCATCTCAGCCAGAAACAGATGAGTGTGTGAGATCTGTAGTTCTGGCTGAAGCCACCTGTAATAAGTAGATGCTTTGCTATAATTTCCTGGGTCTTTACAACAGAGTAGCCAGTGGATATCATTGAACAGATGGGTCTGGGTCAGTGACCTCCTCTGGAGGTAAAGCACATTAAGTGTCTAGATGTTTGGTGACTGTGTCATAGATTTCCAAGCTGGACTTATGCATTGGATATGCAGAAATCCACCCATTGCTAAAGGGAGCTTTGCCTCTGAATATTTGGGTCCTTTCTCTTCCCAACTGGAGTGCACTAAACAGGGGGAATCCCTCATCCTGCTGTACACCCCATGGGGCTCCTCTGTTCCCACCACCCATGGCCAGCTCAGCCCTCTGCATTCAGACCATGCTTGTCTTTCAGCTTTGTTCACTCCTTGCTCCTCCTGAGCTCTGTGGTGCTGTACTTCTGTGGCCAGGAACTCTACGTGGCTTCCATGGTGTTCTCCTTGGCACTGGGCTGGGCCAACATGCTCTACTACACCCGTGGCTTCCAGCAGATGGGCATTTACTCTGTCATGATTGCCAAGGTCAGTGCAGGGAGCAGGTGTGCCCAGAGTGGGACACTGCTGCCAACAGCCCCATTTCCAGGAGACATGTTGCCATACCTACCTCCGTGATGCCACTGGGAAAGCTCATAACAAACGCTCTGCTAAACTTTGCTGTTATCTTCTGAGGGAAGTGATAAAATTGAAGTGATGTAGAAAAACCCCCTGCTTCTCATTCATACATTTTATAGCAGTCTTGAGATGATGATGATGATGGTGATGATGATTTTTATTACCTGCCATGCTTCAAAATAACTACGATTGGAGAAGCATGGATGAAAGGAGACTGAGAACAGTGCAGACTGCTCTGGTGTGAGATGGCCCAGCTTTCTACCAGCTGGAAATTTCTCTAGGTATAGTTCAAATGTTACCAAACAGATCAATTAGCTAAGAGGCAGTAGCTGGCTAATAAACCTCTCTATATGATGTAGACAGCCAGCCCAAGAGGGGAAGAAAGTTGCAACTGTCTTAATGTGGTTTATACTCACAAAGAGGAACTATTTGACTGGCATATGTGTTGCATATGTGTGTAAATTGTTGCATGAATAACAGAGAAAAATGTTTTCTATATTAAAAATTTATCATCTCAGCAGGATAAACAACAGTTTAATGCATGAACAGCCAGTTCACAGCAAATGCCTTCTTGAGCTGAAGCAGGATTTTCTACCAGTTTTTGTTGCAGTTTATATTCAAGTTTTAGCAATATAACAATATTGTGTTTTCATGTTGCAGATGATCCTTAGAGATTTGTGTCGCTTCATGTTTGTCTATCTAGTGTTCCTTTTGGGATTTTCTACAGGTAATTTTCTAACTGGAGTTACTTTTTGTTACTTTAAAGAGTCTCAGAAGATTTTATTTTTCAAGTTGCTTAGACTTTTTGTTTCCAACTAAAAACTGAAAAATCAGCCTAATTACAAAAAATATCTCTTCAGAATAACAATTATCTGTGTAGTAATTTCATACAGCTTTTCATCCCTGGTTCTCAAACTGCTTTCCAAAGCTGATGGAAAAACATTCAGTCATCCTGTTTGCCGTGGAGAAACCTGAGGCAACACCTTCTGAGAGGTGTCAGTTATAGGGAATATTTTATAGGGCAATTTCCCTGGAGTCAGCGTACCATGAGGATAACATGCTTTACCTTTACACTCATTTCACTGCTTGCAAAGGAATTACGATCCCAAATTGTGTTTTCATCCTGCCTGTGTGATTCTTCTTTTGCAACAGCTGTGGTGACTTTAATTGAAGATGACAATGAGGGGCAAGAGACAAATACCTCTGACTTTTCCCGGTGCTGCCACGTGAAACGAGGCCGCACGTCCTACAACAGCCTGTATTACACCTGCCTGGAGCTTTTCAAGTTCACTATTGGGATGGGGGACCTGGAGTTCACAGAGAACTACAGGTTCAAGTCTGTGTTTGTCATCCTTTTGGTTCTCTATGTCATCCTCACCTACATCCTCCTGCTCAACATGCTCATTGCGCTGATGGGGGAAACCGTCAACAAAATTGCACAGGAGAGCAAGAGCATCTGGAAACTCCAGGTATGTTGATCCTGGGAGGCTGCTATCCAAGAGAGTGTGGGGAATCATCAGAAATTTCGGAGAGAATCTTTAGGAACCGACATCTTTCTAAATAACAAGTCACTGCTTCTTTCTGATTCCCCTGAACAGCTCCTGAAAAAAGTATATTAGTTCCCTTTCCATGTCTATTTGATGTTTTGCCTGAGCAGATGTTCCCAGTGTTCCACAGATGTTCAGAATTTAAGAAAAGAAGTACTTTTGTAATTAGACAAAATTATTTGGGCTTTTGATGATGGAAAATCCTGATCAGACTATGGAGACAGGGATTATGCAAGGGGAAAACCGATCTTTACCAGAATCTCAAAGGCACGTCAGGTTTTGTTTGAGGTAAGAAAGGGAACTTCGTAGTTCCAATCACAGGGCAGTAATTCAGCATTTTTAATGACATTTACAGAGGGTGATATTTCAGAGGTGGTTACAGTGGCTGCTCTAAGATGATGACAGTGATAAATACTGAAGGTCTATAAAATAAAGGCAGAATTCAGGATTTGTATGACTTTGACCAGCAGCCTCTCAGTGCTCTGCTTTCTCTTACCTGGCAGAGAGCCATCACAATCTTGGATATCGAAAACAGCTACTTGAACTGTTTGAGGCGCTCGTTCCGGTCCGGGAAGCAAGTCTTGGTGGGGATCACACCTGATGGCCAAGATGATTACAGATGGTGCTTTAGGTAACCTGTTTGTGTGTCAAATGAACAATCTTTTGTAGACAAACAACATTAAGGTATCTGGTGGTAGGAAGCAGAACTTTCCCCCTGGAGCACTCTGAAAAGTAGCACACTAATACTGTCTACAGTAGTCAGTTTAATGTGATTTTTAGGTCAGATCTGAGGCTTGAGAGGTGGCAGTTTGTGATATAAACTCATCCTGGAGTTGTCTGGTGATGCTTAGAATAGATATTGGGTTTGTTGTTCTCTCCCCAGGGTTGATGAAGTGAACTGGTCCACGTGGAATACGAATCTGGGCATAATCAACGAAGACCCCGGGTACTCTGGGGACCTCAGACGGAATCCCAGTTTCTCTATTAAACCTGGCAGAGGTGAGGGCTTCAGGGACCTAAATTCTAGTGTGGGCTACACACTGGGGATAGCAACAGCATGGATTAATTGTTAGAGGGCACTCAGTGTTATGCCCTTACTGATAATTCAGTAACTAAGTTTATGTCATTTCCCGTCAGCACAAAATGCAAAGGATGAAGTGGGCTCATCACTCACAGCAGTTTAACTCTTGGGAATAACACCCCCATAGATCTGTCATTCTGAATGAAGATTTTAGAAAACAGATGCCACGTAAATCCTGAGGAGATGGAGCAGTGTATGATGGCAACCAGATAGCCAGGAGGAGGCTTTTGGAGGTCCTAAGCCCTGCAATTTGGGATCTCAGCCCCCAGCACAGAAGTATTTAACTGTGCAGCCTCTGCTGTACTTGCCAGCTGAAATATGGAAAACTCATGCAGCAGCATGGGCAAGAAAACCACAAAGCTCTTTCTTCCTGCTTCTTTCTTCTTCTTTCATCAGCTTCCTATTTAAACCACTTGTATATTTTCTGATTCTGTGGAGGGGGAAAAATTAACCATTCCTTTCCTTTGTAGTTTCAGGGAAGCACTGGAAAACATTGGTTCCGCTTTTAAGAGATGGAAGCAGGAGAGAAGATAATCACAAGCTACCAGAGGAAGTCAAATTAAAACCTGTTTTGGAACCTTATTATGAGCCAGAAGATTCTGAGGTGTTGAAGGAGTCACTTCCAAAGTCAGTCTAATCTTGCTTTATTTTTAGGAAGAAGTTTAATTCTAGTTGTCTGTGTTGGCCCTGCTGGAAAAAGGCCAGAGGACTTAGGAAATTACTGTGTGCAAGGATTCACTAAGTATGCTAAATAAAATACTTGTTGTTTAAGCTCATGTCTTCATGGTTATTTTTAGCATAACCTTCTGCCTGCTTTTAGAGTCTCTTTCTTTTAAAAAGCATTTTTATGAGCTGATTTTGTGGCTTTGCTGCCTCAAAACCCAACCGACCAAACTATTATGACACAGGAGATGGACTCATAACAGAGCAGTGAAAATCACCATAGATATGCTCCTGTGAGAAAAGTTTCTTGGAAAGTAGATAAATAAATGGGATGGGGAAAGAATACAAAATAATGAATGATTTAGAGATGTTATTCTTTTCTCATAACACAAGAACAAATATACTCTGTGAAATTTTAAAGGTTGAATAGTCAAAACGGATGAAATAAATGTTTCTCTTACGCTGTCTGAGTAAACTCCAGAAATTCACAGTTATCGTTACTGAGGCTGAAGGCTTAACAAGATCCCAAGTTTGACATTTATTTAGATAACAGATGAACTTTGCACAAAGTAAGAGATAGTGGTGATACAGAATATATGTTTCAAAGGTCAGACGTGTAATAATGTGCAACAATAATAATCTTGAAATCAGAAAGTTTTTGTTCTTGACTTTGACAGCAACCACAGGGGGAAAGAAATCTGGTGCTGCAAATCCATCTGGCTGAATTTCGAAACAGAATCAGGAAAACTATATCTGAGAGAGAAAATAGGCAAATGTTCTAAAACTACAGGTGGGAGCTCTGGAAAGAGAGGAGAGTGTAAGGTAAATTGTTTTGCCTTTTTTCCTTGCATCACTAAAGCACTTGGAGTTCACAGCCTTCACTGCCCGTGTCAGTGTGCATATACAAGTACCCTTAAGTCAGCAGGGTGTTTGACTGTGGGTTTCAGTCGCTCCTGTGGCTGCATCTGAAGTACAGTTGTGCTGAAGTGCTGCTGTGAAATGGGGCCAGAGCACAGCCAGCCTGTGGCAGGGAAAGCCCGTCCTGCTGGGGCTGTGGCACACCCACCGTGCTCAGGGAGCACCCACCTGCCTCACTGCGCTTGGGATACGGGAAACCTGGAAATCAAAGACGTGGAAAATGGAGCCAACCTTTGAAATACAATTTTCATCAATACAGCCTGTAATTTTTCTGCGTTTCCAGATGCTGAAACACTCATTACTCTTGAAGAGAAGCAATCAATGTGTTTACATACAGGGTGCCCTTCGCTGCTACAGCTGTGAGATGAAGTTTTGGGTTGTGTGCCATCACTTCTCTCACCGGGGTCAGGGTTTCTCACCCTGCTCCTTTCTCATGGGGCACTACAGCCATATATTTGAACAAAATCATCAAACATCCAGCTGCTTTATTTGAAATAGTAGCACCATCTAGAGGACTAGTAATTCTTGTTTCTTTGGTTAACATCATTCAGGACAAATGTAGTTTTATTTTCACAAGAGTTTGCAGGGTAGAACCAGAGAAACTTGGCAAAGGATTTGAAAGAAATGCTTGAAAAAAGTCAGAATTTAAACCGGAAATAATCAGAATTTAATGCCTCTGGTGGACAGGGAAACCACAAAGGATGTTTCAAGTAGATGTGTTCAATTCCATACCAATTTCATTATCAAAGGTGTATTTCTAAACACTTGGTAGCAGTTTCTGTAGATTCCACTCAAGGCTTGGTTACACTCCATGCTGAACATGACAATCCACATGTAAAACAAGCACAGCCAAATAGGCAGGACAAGCTGAGACAGTGAAACAATTTATTACTAAAACTATTTAGAATAAATGTAGAAAGGGGCTGACCAGTAAAACATAGTTGATTGTCTCCATGCCTTTGTGTTCCAGGGCAAATTTATGCTTGGAGGGACACCAGGATCATGATATAGCTGGAAAGCATTCATGAAATACCTATTTTCCCTGCAAGGGATCCATTTCTCATAATTATCAGCCTGTGTAAAGGCCTAATCCATTGCTTAAATTCCACCTTGATTTACATCAAGTGCCTGTCCAGAAGGATTGATCAGCTGCCCTGGGTAACTTGAACAGATTATACACCTCTGCCTTCTTGCCCCTTCCTGCTCCAACAAGATTACAAATTGCAGGAGACTTCTTAATAAAAACCAGAAATGCCAGAATTCAGACTGAAAACATGCATCAATATACTGCTGTGGTTAAGAATGTAAATGCCCTATACTTGTGGGATAGGGTGGTGCTGGTGGGGTTTTTGGTTACATTTTTAAAATCCCTTAGTCTTCCCTGGGAAGCAAACAAGATTATCCCACTTTTTCAGAGGGAGTTATTACCAACCTCTCAGAATTTCCAGCTATACCATCCCTCAGTTCCTGCAGTGGGCAGAAATTTGCTTCCCACAGATGGGGAGGAAGAGCTTGGCAGTGACTCCAACCCAATGTTGCACACATTTATTCAGGCTCAGCCAGGGCTCTCTTTGCCAGTTTACTTCCTTCATTTTCATTCCACCTCAGCACAGGGAATTGCCTTTGGAGACGAAGGTGGGTCTGTTCAGGCAGACAGGGTGGGATGCCTGGAGGGGACACACTTGCTCTTGAAGGGACAGACTCTCATGCTGGAGGGCTCCAACTAAACCCCAGGGAAGAGAAGTGGCTTGTCAGGAAGTATTTGTCCTTTAAAAATCCCTTCGGCAGGACCAGCACCTTTCTGTTCCCACTTATAGACGCCTGTACTGAGGAGGAGCATGGCCTTGTAACAAATCATCTTTACTTGGGTTCTTCTGTGGAAGTTCTGCTCACCTTGGCAGACATATTTTGCAGGATCTTGCAGAATCTTGAGCCCTTGGGGAGTTTTAGTTTGGAGTTTGCATAGTTGTTTCCCACTGAGCGTGTTTAGAAACAGCACATGGTTCCCAGGCTGTTCTTTGGGGCTTGCAGGTGGTAAAAATCTGTCCTCTCACAGTTATTAATCACATTAATTGGTGTCCACACCAAGTGCTTAATATGAGATGATCAGGTTGGACAACTGTACATAACCACCAGTTCCCAATAACCACATGGGCACAAAAGCCAAAGAAATGGAGGGTGTTGATGTGCTCACCTCCTGTCTGTGGGTGACAGCTGTAATTAGCAGTGACTGCAAATGCGTGTGGGATGGGGACAGCAAGACAGCTGAGCTGGGGAGGTGAAAATGCACTGATGAACCTGTGGAAAAACAAAAACATCATCTCAGTGTTTACAGCACTGCCATACCTGAGTTGCAACTGCTCTTGTCAGCCATGAAACTGTTGTGCCTTTCAAACTCCCAATAATTTCTGAATTAGTTGAGAAAAACATACATTCTGACTGAAGAACTTGGTTGGAGCCACAGGGCCTCTTGTTCGTGTGCACTTGTTGTGCCCTCTGCCATAGCTGCAGTGGCAGCTGGAGTGTGAATAGCCCTTGTGCTAATTAAACATTCATATTAATCCCTTCTCAGGGCAGTTTTTAGTGGGGTCCACAGCAGAGCAGGGCCCACAAGAGGGCTCCCAAGCCATGTTTAGGGCTGCTGCTGGTCCCCCTGCGGCACCCCAGAACTGAGTGGCCCCAGGACAGTCCCTCTCCTTCTGATGTCACTGTCTTGCTCTGCTGCCTCTGATCATATTAATTATGCAGAATTATATTATCTTTGCTAAATGCCAACTAATTCTGTCAATCTTCTGAGGCATCTGTATGACACTGGCACATTACTCAGTCCTGCATCTTTGCTGGAGCCCCCAGTACTCAAAAATCCACAAGGTGTGTATGCCCAGCAAGTGCTGCTGTGCTACAAAACACGGGGGATCCTGCCAACCCCATGGCTTTAAGGGATACAGCCGGTGGACTCAGGTCCTGATGCTTCAACTTCTCAGAATCCCATCAACGGGAATTTTATACAGTGTTTTTCAACAAGCTGTTGTGGTAAATTTTCCAAACTCAAAAAAAATTCCAGGTACATTAAAAATGCCCAATATGCTGATGGTCAGGCAGTGTCCTGGATGTTTAACACCAGCTTGCACACGTTGGAGAGAATCCTCCTGCAGTGAAAGATGCTTCTTACAAGTCTCCATGTCTGATGCATTAGGCACAGGCATGGATTTACTGGGGCCTGGGAGGAAGAGGTTTTAATTAACACTGCCAGATGCAGCATAGACATCCTGGGTCTTCTTGATGTGGTTATAGGGCTCTGAAGTGCTTTCCCTCACCGTGCAGACTGGGATGACTTCTGACTCTGGAAGAGATTCCACAGAGAAAATAAGGACCTGATGTCTCCTACATCTGATGTTAATCTTCAAAATATGTGATGGAGGGCACCTATTTCTCTGGGGAGGAGGAGAAATCAACCAACTCACTGGATTTCTCTCTTCCTGGCATGTTGGTGTTGCTGGGGCTGAGCTACATCACCATTAGTAACACTTCCCGTTTCAGTGTGCAGGGAATGAGTGGGCTCCAGGAGATGCCGACATTTCCAGCATCACGGAGGCTTTCAGACTTCATCATCATCCAGAGCAGTATTTCTCAGTCATGGCTCTAATCAGCCTCTAAAATCAACATTTTAGTCACCCGAATGTTGGTATGAAACTTGTGTCCCCTGGAATTGCCGTGTCAGCCCTTGAGAGCAACTCCCAGTTACAGGAACTAAAGGAAGTGTCCTACTCACTTGGCCTGTAAGAGCATGTCACTAAGTCTAAGTCATTTCTTTCAAAGCTGACATAGTAGGTTTATCCCAGACATTCCTCTTATTCCAGAGCAGAATGCGGATAATGAACCACGCAGAGAAGAGGGATCCTGTCCTCAGTTCCTGCTAGTCAGAGGGAGTGTTTAGTTGGCAAAGAGGAAGACACAAGGAAGAAAATGTCCCTCATTACCCGAAAGGTACAGGAGAGCTGAGTTTGGGGCTGGAAATAGGTTAAGGTTTCTCAAGAGGATGATTTGCAAGGGCACATGGAAACAGCTATTTCTGAAATAAGCCCTGAATAACTGAAAGCTGAAGCACTGACAAAGAGAGGAGATGATTTGCATAATAAAAGAGGTTTTAATTAGAATAATGGGTTGAAACAGAGACAGGGACAATGTATCCTGAAAAGATGATGTTCCTGTGGGACACATAGAATGTGTGTCTGCCCAAAGAACTCCCTCTGGAATCATGGGAAGTTTCAAATATCAGCCCACATAAGCAGATAATCCAGTGCCATCCTGACTGCAGGAATGGGGGACCTGCAGGTTTAGATCTTGTTTTGGGGAACCAAAGTATCTGAGGATTTATCTCAGCTGGTAGATGTTCACCTTCAGTTCTGCTTCCCTTAATTTCCAGAAATAACTTGACAAAAAGTGGAAGGGGCCTGCAGGGATTTAATTTTGTTATAGTTAGTGAGCACCTCATATGCTGCTACAGTGGATGCAAAGTTTGGTTTTCAGTTTAAGATGTGAGAGTGGGTGAATTTTTGTTCCACTCACATTTTTTTACAGCTCTAAATGGATCTTTGGAGGTGGAAGGGGCGCGAACTATTCCCCAGATTTAGATGGATGAGACAGATAAAAATATTTTCCTTTTAAAAAGAGAGATTTAATGTTCCTAATCAAATGACTAAACTATTAGTTCAACCCCAAATTATTATAACATGCAAGTTCCTCCCCAGCTGTGGTGTGATCACCCTCCAAAAACTGCTTGAGTCAAACAGTGGCAGTACAAACTTGAGCAGAAAAATGTAGTGTATAGGTGGGGCCAACGCTTTCTTCACGGTATGTTCCCTGGAGCGTTTTCATGTTGCTTAATTCCCCTGCGCTGCTCAGCCTTACCAGAAACTCTGCACCACAACTGAAGATTTACTGAGGGTACAAACTCAGCTGAAATAGTTGGAGAACAACCCTGACCTACCTGGGAATGTGAGGCTCAACAGCCAAGAGAAGGCTGTGCTTCGGGAGACGTCACTGAAGTGTGATGTGTCGCAGGGGAGACTTGGCTCCCTCCTGGCTGACTGGGAACTGAGAGCCAATGGAAGTAAAAAGTGCCATCTCATGGTCTTAAAACTGGTTTTATTTTTTTCCTCCGAAGGTTTCATGCCCGTGTGAGCCTCCCCCAGTGGCTGTGCGCAGCCTGTGGCCCACAGCAGCAGCAAGGACACGCTCACAGGACAAGGACAAGAAGCACCCACCACCCCACAAATCTGTGGGGTGTGTACAGTGAGGACTGGCAAAGGGCTTTGTAGGTCTGTACTGTTGCTTTTTGCCTTAGGAGTGGCAGGGGACACTTAACAAAAGCACAAATGCAGGAAAAGACACAGGAAACGAGTTTCAGATCCATTCTCCCCATTGCTTGTTATTATCTCATGCTTATCTCATGTAACTTAACCAAGACGAGGGATAACTATGACCTTAAGTCAAATACTGATGCCACTTGCAAAAAGCAGATTTTTACTGCACTTATTTTGACTCAATACTGAGTCTGTCCCTGCACAGGGAATTTGCCACAGGTGTGGGAATTAGAGAGATTCAGGGGGAAGTGATCATGCTACCAGGTGGAAAGAGGGTATAATAAGGGAGGGAGGGAGGCAGCTTTCTTTTTTTGGCAAGGGTGGGGTGGGTGGAAGCTGAGATACAGGATCAGGTTCATCTCTGCTCTGTTATTCTTAGTGCATACATTAGCATAGTCTCTGGGAGCCCTGGCTGTGGTTCAGCAGGGCACTACTCAAATGCAGAATATAAATGTTCATGTTCCCAAGCTCAGCTATAGGAAGGAAGAAAAGAGCAGAGACAGACTGAGGAGTGTTGTGAGGTACTGGTTGTGATGAGCAGGAAGGAGTCTCAGGGCAGCAGCACTGCAGCTGGAGAGCTGCTTGAATTGGGCCCAGGAAGCATAGTTTACAGGAATAGGAATTAATTAGGATGTCTAACTATTGGCTAATTATGGCATTCCCAATAATAATGCTATTACTTTGGTACAGTGGACTCATCCACCTTTGGTTTTTTGCCCAAGCAAAAGAAGAAGCTGCAAAGTGACGTAGTTGTACTGGAGAATCCAGTAACTCTTCACTGTCTTTCTGTGAATGGGACTGTTCTTTTATGGCAAGAATCCTGGGGGATAAAATCTCCAGGCACGTATGTTATGGAAATATGCATAACAACATTGCTAAAGAGGCTGACTTGTCCCTGCAGTCCAGACTGCACCAACTGGTAAGTGATACCCCAGGATTTTCCTGGAATGACTTTCCACGAGGCTGTTAGGTGATAGTCACACACACTTACAGGGTAATTCATTTCTCTCTGTTGCTCAGCTGCATAAAACAACCTCTTATCTCACAGTTTACGAGCATATTATTTGAATAATTGCAAGTGCTACTCAGTTGCCTGGAGTGGTGTGAAAGCTCTTTGTACATGTGTGTAGCAGCACACAGATATGGTCCAAGAACAAGTTTAACTTAACAGGTCAATCTTCATGTGGCTTTTCAGCATAAACTATGCTGATAGCATTGAAGACATCCACCTTCTTTTAAAACCATGGTCTCTATGGGATGTCTTGTGGATTCTTCCCACAACAGAACAACAACTCTGAATCCTTTTCCACAGAAACAAAGCATTTAGATGCACTTTTTCCACAGTGGAAAATCATGGAAGACTGCTGTAAATCAGTTAAATACTATGCTCAGGGGAATTGGGCTGCTACTACTACTTGGAGTGCTCAGTGTTTTAATACTTAAAATGTGGATTATTTTTAAGGAGTGGGGAATGGAATGATGCCAGTAAGTAATTTACAATTATTCTTGCTGTTACCTAACGTTAAAAATGCTTTTAGGTAATGGCTTTTCCCCTTAGTGACTACCTGTTGGGGTACTGAAAATCACAGAATTAAATACAAAATCTGAATAACTACTAATATGAGTTTGACTGGGATCATGTCACGTATCAGCACAGGAGCAAAGGCAGCTCTGACTTGCTGGTGTCAGATGACAGAACTCCAAATGCTCAATCCCTCCCATCTGGGGTTTCCTTCATCTTGCTCATTTTAGTTTCTAGTGAGTCTAACACTTCCTAGGAAAACAAAATAATGCCAGATAGGACTTCTGCTGCTTATTTGTGCTGCACAGGCTATCCAATGCTAATGTTTTCAAGTAATTTTTAATAAGGGATGCATGTTATTGATATTCCTGACCCTTATGGCATCTCTTGAGTAGCTGAAGCAGCAGGTGAGTGCTGTAAAGCTCTGTAAAATGGTCTACATAGTCATGATAGAGCCTATTGCAAAACCCTCCATGGCCTCTGAAAAATGCTGGCCTTGTCAGAAACCTCAGGGTGGAGCAGGTCTGGGAACATAAAGGTTTAGCAAGTTAATGATTAAAACTGTAAGAAAATGCTTGCACGAGTGTGACTTACTGTAGTTCTGCCTCTCATTTCCTGGCTCTTAAGCCTGTCCTTAAAAATAGCTCTCAGTTCAGGCTCCCAACACCTATGGTTGGCACATGATGTCCTTATCTGTTTTGAGGCAGATCAGCTCCAAACAAATCTGTTCCCTAAATCTGACAGCTGCACAGGGAAGGCCACGCTCAGGTTCAGTGAGTCAAGGCTGTCCTTGTGATGCAACAAGAAGCTGTTAACACAGAACAGGCAGGATGGAGTGTGACCTGTGTGCGTGAACTGTTAACAGCTCACACAAAATCTTCTGCTCCTCTCTTGCTGTAGCTTGTCCCAGTTTTTCTCTTTGGATAACTGCCACTACATTATAAATAGACCACACTGCTAGGGCCTATATTCTGCTAAACCACACAGATCTGGGTGCTTTCAGATATAGCTGCTTTCTGAGTTCAAAGTCCTGCTTGCTGCCAAACCCATTTTCTCTCCTTAGCAAAAGAATTTCTGTTACTGTGGTTGATGCCACAGGTAAAGCAACAGTCCTCAAATGCACCTTCACCCAGATTTAATGTAGCTTTGCCTCTTTTCACTTTTCTATCCTTAGAGGGACTTCAATTAAACAGTTTCTCACAGTTTGTGTTGAGAACTGAGCTGCTGCTCTCCCAGGCAGGATGAAATGGCAGGGTTCAGTCCCTATTCCAGGTCATTACACCAGTAGGTAAGAGACCATCAAAGCAGCTGACTCCAGGTTGTCACATATTGGCTCAGGCACAGTCACTTGACAAGATATGAACATTTTCTGGTTCAGCACTTGGAATATATCACCACAAATTTGTGTTGGGCAAAGCTGGATGTGTGCTCAGCGCTTCCAACCAAAGGGATCCCCTAATGCCAAATCCAACCAGCCCAGGCACAGCCCATTTCCCCACACAGCTCCTGGGAAGCTGATTCATTACAGGGAACACTGCAGTGTTCCTGGCATTTCACACAGTTAAGATCTGAGGCAAATGGAATACCCAGCAGTCCTGTTTCTAAAGATATCTACTTCACGGGAAGAGTTTACCTGCAGTTTGTAAGTATATTTTAAAGCCATATTCTTCGCATTAAAATGTCTGGATCTAGGTCATAGTATCCTAAGATATTCTGGATTTACTTCCAAATTTTTCATCTACCTCCTGCCAAAAAAAACCCCAACCAAAAACCCACCAGAACTTGGCTCTTTCTTCCCTTGTCTGGAGCTGGGGAAAGATTCCTGTTCTGCTGCCTGCATAGTTCACCTTAAACTCCCATCTAATCATCAAGTAAAGACTAGCAGATGTAATTGCACCTTGCAGGTCTCACAGGCAAAGACACACAAGTTTTTGACATACTATTTCTGGTGATAAAGGAGGAACTCTACAAAAAGAGCAGAAGAACTTCTGGTCACTCTTGTGGCATGTCCCAGAAGAGAATTCCGCATCAGCCATTGCTCAACAGCTCAGATTTAGCAAAGCTGAGAGATGCAGCACAAAGTAACACCAGGACTGTTTATGTGAAACCCAACAACTGTTCGTGTTCCCACAGCCCCTCTGGGTACACATTCATCAGCAACTATTATAGGTGGGGAAAGATCTAAACACGCCCACCGTGTTTTCACTGACATTATCGCTGTGAAATAAGATTTTTTTTCCTAAGGCCTTTTCTAATCTTTCAAAGTAATAGCAAAATCTTCTTGCTTGCTGGAGCACTTAGCAGGATCATTTTCTCATTTCTGCTTTGGGGTAGTTCTGTGCTATATAATAAGCTGAGCATGACATAAAGGGGGGTCATTTACAACCCAAATGCATGTCCATAACCATTTTCCTTTGAAAACGGTATGTAAACTGCAGGGCAGTGATGGTTTGAGATATTCTACTGCTGCCATTAAGTCATCCCTGAGCAACTCAGCTTTAGTAACATTTCGGTGTATAATTATTGCGTGTGTGTGTGTGTGTGTGTGTCATCCTACTTTGGCAGCTGTGAGGTAAAGGCTTTGTTGTCTAGCGAGTTCCTCTCTGCTCCCTAATTTCAGACGTAGCAAACCCCGTACGGCCGCGGTGCTCCGGCGCTGGCCCTGTCTGAGCTCCCCAGCTGAGCGCTCTGGATGACTGGGGGAGGGTTGGTTTGGCGTTTTTAGGGTAGTTTTGAGCTTGAACGTGGTTTTGCTCCTTTGGCAGGTGAGCTCTGGATGTTGTTGCAGCATCAGCGGGGCCCTGCTTTGATCCTTGGGCCGTTCCGGGGCTCCTCGTCCCCGCCGGAATGGAGGTGTCGTAAGCAGGGTAAGTTCTCCGGGAGCTCTGGGGGTGTTTGGGGCAGGTGATGCTGCTGGAGAGAGTGAGCTAACTCTTCAAGAGACAAACACAAAACCGGCTGTTCAGATGGAGAATGTTTGTCTGTCGTGCTTGCTTCTGTTTTTCTAGCTTATGAACCCCGAGCTGCCCAACTCCTTGGGCATTCAGGAGTGAAGTAAGATAGATCTGATTTCATTTGTATTTGTCAGCCCCAAATCACTGCTGCACTTCCTAATTCCTGTGCCAAGAGGATCCAAAATATAATATCATAGAGGCCAAACTTTATTACATTCATCTTCCACTGAAAGTTTCAGTTACTGTGGAGACCGTTGAAAGTAAAATCCCCAGGCCTTGGCAGAATAGTTTTTATTTCAACTCAGTAAAATTTCTTCTTTTTATTTAATTCAGAAATAAGCTTAAAGCGTTTTTCCTCAGGGAAAAACATTGCTTTTCAGAGTCTTTTAAAACTTCTGTTAGGAAAAACCTTCATAAGAAAGAACAAATTTCTCCCCGAGAAGCAAATGAATTTTTCATAGTGCCTACTAATGCCCCTCAAAAGTTTAAAAATCTTACAAAAATATGAAACTCCTTCTATCAAGTGAAACTTTCTGCTGATAGGACTCATAATGCTTTAAATAATGCACAAAAGTCAAAATGAAGTTTTATCAGGTTTCCCCTCGAGGAGGGGAATTTTTTTTTTTATGAGCCAGTAAGAATTAGTTTGCAGGTGCTGGAAAGTGTCGTGGGCTGTTGGAAGGATCCTGTGAATGGAACAGCTATTGATAGTCACTTCCTCTGCCTCCAAGGAAGAAGAGACCTTTGTGCCATGATATCACAGCGGAGGGTTTCTTTTGCTTTGTAGGATTCTCTTTAGCCAGTTCATTTTTAGTTATTGAGCTATAAAGATATAGATACGTATGATTTTCCTTGCTCTCAGACAAGCACCAGGTGAGTCTGTGATAGTGTGTAAAGTGTCTGCTGACTGTAGGAATGGCAGAATCCCATTCACCGTTAGAGATAAATACTCTGCTGGAGCTGAGATACCAAGTCCTCCATGTCCTCAGATCCCCTTCAAAGTAATTCTTAATACTATAAATCAATGCAGTGTTTTTGTCTCGCTGCCCACTTCAAATAAGGCACTTCCCTGGTGGCCTGTAAGTAACAATTAACTTGATAATGGGAGTAGAAGATAGTTACAATAAAAGACAGTGCTCCATATCAGGTTACATAAGCGACACTACTTATGATGTGACACTTTTCAGGCTGTTGCACTATTTTTCTCTATATGTCATAGATTAGAGGAAATGATAGTGGCCTGGAAGCTGCTGATGAAAGCCCTGGCTTAGTTTTCCTGTAAGCATACAATTAATCGTGATTAAAAATGAAGCAGACGCTACCTCAGCACTGTAACGAGGTACCTCTGTCACTGTGCCTGCAGTTATTTACTTGTGCAGGCTGAGATCTCATTTAAAGCAGGCTTTTTGGCTGAGACTACAGTCCAATGCCCTGCGTGCTTTTGAAAGCTTAGTCCTTGTATACAAAGTTGAAGCTCTTTTTCCTTCCCAAATTGTCCTCTTGTATCACTGATGGTTCAGCAGCCCATCATCATCCAGTACAACTCCAATGCTATCTTTGACTATTTTCACCTCTCCTGAATGATGCAGCCTGTGCTTGAGCCACTGCTAAAATCTCTGTGGTGAAAACTGGCTGCGGATGAGGCTTTGAGCTGCTGCCCTTGCAGAAACATGTTGCTGTATCTGAGCAGCTCAAAGGAGAGGCTCTTCCCCGTGGCCATTGCGTGCTTTAATTTAACCTTGGTCTTTTATTTCTCCAGCTCTTCCTGCCACTCTCTCTGGCCCCTCTGACTTTGCTCACCTCCCAGCTGCGCCCCTTTCAACTTGGCAACTCCTTTTGCTGACACACTTTTTGACTTTTAAGTCTGTTTCCGGTTATTCTCTTGCTTTAAAGTTACTCATTTACTGAAGCTATTTAATGCCCATCTCCATCATATTCTAGTCCCTTTGTATATGTGATTTGTGTCCAGCACCACGTTTGCCTCTTCCCTGAGATGGGAAATATCTTTGCCCAAACACTGCTTTGTATTCTCAAAGTACTTACTAAGAAGTAAATAGCAGAATTATTTATGAACTGAGTAAGACAACAGTCATTTGTTTTAGCTGTGTTAAGACTAAATGTTTATCAGTGTATTCACTGACACAACATGTGTCTAGAGACTACGTGAGTGGCATTTCCAGTGGCATAGACAAAAACCTTTTTCCTACCTCCAAGTTCAGCTCTTTTGTGCATTTACTGCAGTGAAAGCTGCAGTGTACTTTGTATGCAAGTGTACTGTGTAAAAATATTTTCCCTTTATAAATTATTTCTATGGAAGTTGTGATGTGAATTCTTAGGAAATGCATCCAAACTAGGCATGTTTCCACGTTGCTCTAGTGTGAACACATCTATCAGTGGTAGAAAACACAATAAAAATTTATTTCCGTGCCTGTTTCTTAAGCCAACCTTTGCAAGGTAAGGAGTCCTTTCCAATATTTGAAATTCCTATTCCATTTAGTGCCAAGAAACTACAGCTGCACTTACATGTGTTTGGGCCCTGTAAGTTCTCAGTTCTCTGTATGTGGGATTGAAAATTCCCATAATTAAACATTTGTTGTTTATGCATTAATAGACTTTCATTCAAATATCAATGTATTTGATATTCCTGGCTCCTCTCTCACACCAGGTGTCCTGTCTTTTCAAACACACTCCACAATCTGCTTTTTGTATCTTGATATTCCCATAATGAAGGAATCCTGGAAGCAATCACTGACAGCACTGTGACAGGAGCACAAAGTTTGTGTGTAAATTTGTCACATTAAGGAAAGTGGAGTAGGAGGGAAAAAATGTGTAGTTCATTTTGTTCACACTCGCAGGCGAATTATTTTTGCCATTTGTCCTTGGGTATGGAGGGCACTCCCCTCATTTCCTTGGAAATGCGTCCCTGACCTCGTAATGGTTTTACATTCCGTGAATTTTAATGTATCCTGAACTCACCTTCTCGCTTTCAAATTATCCTGGGTGATTTTAAAATGATGCCCTTGAGTGTTAGATTGAGAAACAGGGAGATAGTTATTCGTTATTACTTACAGAATTCACGCTGTGGGTGTTCAGAAGCAGGTAATGTGCATTAAGATCCTTTTGTGTCATGTGGTGGTGACAATTTCCATCCAGTAAAATCACAATTTTTTTTTCTTTTTCCTGAAGAAATGTTGAGAAATGTCACCAGGACACAAAAATCCTGGATATTATCCATGTGATGGTTTTGCTGAGCTCAGCTTGGGCATTGGAGTCAGTCTCTTACTTCAGCTGTTCTAATGCAGTGAAAAGTTTCAGGAATTTTTTGTTCACTACCTTTCGTATCTGGAACCTTCCTTCAAATGTATCAGTTGCACAGACCTTCCTGAAATTTTTCTGCAATTTGGCGCTTTTCTGAAATTGTCTTGGACAAGAGCAGACTAACTCAGATTAACTGTAAATATTCACAAACTTTAGGGCTACTTCTGAAAGTCATTGAGCTCTTTGCTTCTCTGAATAACATCCGCTGTCATTGTGATTGACAGATCCCCTTCACTTTAATTTAGGCACAGCCTTGAATTTATGGTTCTCCTGGTACCACTTTTAATGGCACTTCTCTTAGAATGAAATTTGAGTCATGTATAAAACCCTCCTGCCTTGATACATGAAACGGTATGTGCTCAACAACTGCAAAATGAAAAACTTGAAAAAGCCCAATCAATATTGGTGTGTTTATTTGTGTATAAATAGGCAATTTGGTCACTATACTTTCTTCAAATGAACAGGAGTCAAATAACTGTGAATCTCCCTACTGGCAGGAACATGATGAAAGATAACAACGAAACTGTTCCACTAATGGGCAAGAAAACAAATCCATCTGGAACTCCCCCTTCAAACCAGCAAGAGAAAAAGGTGACTGAAAGCACTCCCACGAAGAAAAGGTAGGACTCCAGCTCAGCCTAAACCACTAAAACTCCCTGGTTTATCTCCTTTAGTTGATGTTTGCACTGAAATACCACTAACATCTGTATTTACACTGCAAACATGAATGAGAGCGATCTGGTGAACACAAGATGCCTTCGCAAGACCATGGTTATGTTGTTTATGAGTGGAAGAGTTAGGAACACGTATGATGTGTTTACTCTAATGGCACAAATATTTAACCCTTGTTCCAGAGCCGTTAGGCTCATATACCAGTCTTTAAAGTCTGTTTCTCATCTATTTTGATTAACAATACTTCATTGTTTTATAAAATATTCACTTTCATTCATAATTTATATTAGAGAATTAATAAAGGGACTAAGGGTTTATATTTAATATGAGTGGGAAAATATAAGCTGTAATTCCTGCCTGATACCATGCTATTGAAGTCAACTAAGTTGCTGTAGAGTGAGGATGAATTTTCATTCATAAACTTTTCACTCTGGATAATTACTAGTTATTATGGCAATTTCTGAAATTCTAAAGGCCTAGGCAATTGTGGCTGTTCTGACATTCATAATTCTCAATAATCAGAGGAATCACTTTTCACAGAAACGGTGCCATTAGTTATTTGAGACCCACTGCCTGGGTGGTCCAACTTGTCTTTCTGTCATGAAATTCCAAAAGAGAAGCTCTTTGGTGGCATATGGGGGAGACGAGGTGTCTGAACAGCTCATGATACACCCAGCACTTCAAAAAGGAGCAATTCCATGGGAGATTGTGTAGTCATAAGAACACTGCCAAACCCAAGCCCTCAATTAACTTACCTCACATCTCACGTTCAGTTTTGTGGCCTCAATAACAGTAACCTTGGGGGTTTTCCCACCTCTCAACCAAGAGCTCAGGGTGTGGCCCACAACATTCCTGTGATACATAGCACCAAGATCACGTGAATTCTAATGCAGGGGTTTAACATGTTCTATTAATTATAAGTTCCCGTGCTGCTTTATCCTGTTGCTCCAAAACGCTTCCTCCAGCTGTGCCACCAGCAGCTGCTACACTTCTAGGGTGGCATCTCTCACTCAACAAAACGTACTGGCAACATGCATTTTCTTGAAAGACAGTGACATTCCCTTCTTGAAGGCCCTGGAATTTGGACTTAACAGTATATAATTAAGTACAGGAAAACTGGGAGGAGGCTGCAAGCGTTGTCAGAGCCTGCTGATGTTTGTGGGCAGTGCACCGGGGCCACGTAAGCACTTGGGTATTTGCTGGCAACTCTCCACCTGCTTTGCATGGTGGCTTTGGGGTTTTTTTTTCCCCCGCTCCATGATATCCCCAGGTAACCCACATGCCAGGGTAGGTGAGATCTGGCAGCCTCCAAAACAGGGTTCACACCATAGCTGCTGTACCTGCCACAGCCTTCAGCAGGAACACGCTGCTGGGAGAGCTGCTCTGAGACATCAGCCTGTGGTGCTGACTGTCCCCTCAGGTGAGAAGGTCCAGCAAAACCCAGACCTTGGCACTTCTGGCTTTTGGGAGCCTCATTGCAGCCTCCAACAGGTGTTTGCCTGTTGGGACAGCTCCTGCACTTCATGGTCAGGGAATGCAAAAAAACAGGATGAACCCCTGTTTTTTCCACTCCTCCACAGTCCCTCTGCCAAGTCCAGACCTCACTGGAACAGCAGTGACTGGCACAAGTGAAGGTCCTGGTCCTGTCTGGGTTTTCCCTCCCCCCTGCCCAGGTAATTTCAGGGCCACAGTCCTGCTAATCAGAAGTGACATTTTACTTGCTGCCTGCTTAGAACACATTCACAGGCACATCTCAAATGTTAGAAAGTCATAAAAGTTTAAATAACTACATACAGTGAATTATCACTTGGGTCACCAAGCCATTGGAAAATGAGATGAATTAGATCATGCTGCTTTTAGCAAACATCAGCAGGTTGTTCAATAGGGTCCTAATAATATACTGCATTTTAGCATCAGTACATGTACTTTACTTCAGCAGGATTCTTTAGGGAAGATGCAGTAAAAAAAAGAGAAAGAAATACCCGGTAGACTAAACCATAAATATTAAGTGAATTGGAAACATTTTCCAGGGGACTACTGGAACATTTTTAGAAGTGCAACACAGTTTCTGAACAACAGCCCACGTGGGAGTTGCAACATCCACCCCTGAAACTTCTCTCTCTCTGGGGTGAACTGTAGGAATGTTTTAGTGAGATCCAGAAATACCAAGCCATTGATTTTTGCCTGTCAACTCTGCAGGCTTTTAAAGTATGACATCTTCCTATCCTTTTCATTTACCTTTTCTGTGTTGTTTTAAATTTTATTTCTTTTCACTAGAAATAATGACATATCTATATATGTAATCTATATAATTATAGGGAAAAAATAGTTAAATGTCATGCATGACTGGCAAGAGGACACAGTTCTGGCTGGTGGAAATGCCTGATGTCATTTAACATGTGACCTTTCAAACTTTCTGATTTAATCATTATCACTGCTGATGGGTTTGGAATGATCCATCTGATGGTTCCTGGCTGGAGAAACAGGGAGTAGGATGCAGTAGATTAAAAAGCAATTGTGTGTGTGTGGCTGGGCAGTGAGTGGGTGTGCATTTGGCTCTTGGCACTGGAGCTGAATGCAAGGCTGGTTTGGGGCTGCTGGGGCTGCTCTTAGCCATGGCAGGATCTGATGCCATGTGTTCTAAAAATACCTTAGGAATTTTGCCCATCTGCCAGCATGAAAGAGCTGGGCACAGTGTTGGAGGTTGGGATCTCCCCAGGGGAAAGCAGATAAGCCTCTGTTCCAGCCTCTCGTTAGGTAATGCCATAAAAGATTAATTGTCAAACCTGCCCTAGGTATGTACTTGTAGAGCTTTGCTTTGTCTGTGATTGGGCTTGCCTTTTATTACTAATATTTTTTAAATGCACTGTCTTCAACAGTTCCCACTTTTTCCTGGAGATTGATGGATTTGAAAGCAATGCCACTCCAAATAACACATCTCCCCCTGTGTTTTCAAAACCAATGGATTCAAATATTCGTCCCTGGTAAGTTACAGATGCATCTGCAATAGTCATACTGCAGATATATCTATTTCCCTTCCAGCAGCTTCTCCTTATTTCTCCTTAGACTCCAGTGCTAGAATTCCACATGACTTCTCATAGCTTTTGGTCACTGCAAAGACAGAACTTCACTGGAGTCAGTTGTTGATCAGTGTCAGCAGTAGATAAATCAGGCCTCACTTTTGAGTAATTTTAAAAGCAGTACTTTTTTTATTCTTAGCCTCTCATTAATGATACATCAGAACAAACTCCTCAGCTTAATTTAGCAAACCCTGTTCCCAGCTGGGTGCTGACGTCCTCCCTCTATTGCTCATTAGCAATCAAACAACATGAAAATGCTGAGTCTGAAATATTTAAAGCAGCCATTTGTGCTGAATGAATAGAGAAAAATTATGACTGGGCAGAATGCACTTCATTTTTAAAAATGTGTGAGGTACCAACAGCCAATAACGACGAATAAGGGAAATGTGTAACAAATCTGCCAAAAGCCCAGAATGGCCAAAGGTTTTTGTGTTTCTCATGGGTGTCTGCTCGGCTTTTTGGAATTGGCTGACAGTCTGATTTTGGTTTCAGAGGAGAGGTGTCCAGATTTCTTCCTCTCATTCAGGCACTGACCTGCACAAGACACACACGGCCTTTGTCACAGCTTCCTTAGTTTTCTGCAGGAATGACAGATGGAATAAAAACAGACTCTGAGCTCCCAGCTTTAGTTCAAAGGGATGGGAATACCTGCAGAGCAGTGCTGGACACTTGCATTGCTGTCCATGCATCTGTTTTGTCAATAACTTATAATTCAGATTACCTAAATTATTAACCTGAGGTAGTTCATCAAATCTGAACCTTACAGAAAACAAAAATACAAGTAAGAAAAATTACAATGAGTTTTAAAGTCAGATCTGCTTTTAGGACTGTATGGAAATCATGTGCAGCAATTACAAAATACCAGTTCCATTGAAATCCTCTAAACATATTACCTAAATATGTACTTAAGGCCCTGTCCTCAATTTCTTTTAGCTGACGCTTCCATTCAAGTCAGCCACCAAATGCTCCTGAGTTGCCTACAGGGTTCTGTGTAGTAAATCTTTAGGTAAATCACTTCCAGTGTGGGCTTGCAACCCACATACTACTACTGATTTAGCACTTGTTTTGTGGCAGATGACAAATGAAGCATGTGAAAAGGAAGACTGCAGGCTTCAAACATTCGGGATGATGCATAAAATGCAGTGATCATTACAAAAAAAAAGAAGAAAAAACTTCTCACACTTTCGGGCTCTGTAGTGAAATAATATAACACAAAGCAGATTGCTTTCCTAATGTGTTTGTTTTTTTTAAATATCATAAAATCTTGTGAGTCTCTCAATTTTTACCACTCATTTAAAAATTCTCGTGGGAGATAAAATGCCGGAATTAAAAAGCACAATTTCAAATTAGACTAATTTTAGCTCTGCTGTAGATACCGCTTCCTACCACTGACTGATTCTTCCTGCAGTTTGCTAAAGTATCTTTTAATATCTTTGCACATATGCTTTTCTGTTTTCTTTAGTGCTTCTGGAAATGGGGAAGACATGGATTCCCCACAGTCTCTTCAGGATGATGCCACTGAGTATAGCCCTAATGTAGACAGTTGCTGGTGAGTGGAGACAGGAATATTTCTCAGTATGTTTTCAGTGGATTAAGTTTACAACAGAGTTGATATTCCTTATTTTGCCTGCCACGTTTAAGAGAAAAGGCCACGTGTGTGCATGCATCTCTGATTCCTCTATAATATTGAAATAAACAATTCTAATCTCTGCTTTTCTCAAATCTCATGTTTAGTGTGAGGATTCTTCATGTATAAAGCCTGTTTTCTAGATGACAACGCAGGACCTACACACCATCACAACTAGGCATGAGCTGGGGGTGTTTCTGACTGGGGGAATTGTTAAATCATTCTTATTCCAGAATAATGGATGATCAGGAATGTGGTGTAAGATATGAGGTTAAAAACTCATCTTCTGCTGTGAGAGGGGTGGTGCAGCTGGAGTGCAGCATCAGGATCTCAGCACTGAAGTCAGTGAGTCGTGGGCACATCAAAGAAGTATTTCTCAGCCTTTGTCCTAAAAGAATGGGTGAACTGGTGAGAACACAAAACAAAATACTTGCAAAGTGTGCTGTTTTATTATAAAACACCTCAATAGCCACTTACCTGCAAATAAGCACACTGGGAAATGTTCTGTGAGATCCGTGCCGAGATACATGTGGAAGCAGGGCAGGTGTGTGTTGTCTGTATTTTTTTTTCCCCCTCTTATGGAGAAAATAACGTAAAAAAAATTGTAAATGGAATCAGGAATTTCATTATGTCTTACAATCCAGTGCTAACATACCCCAAGGACCTGAGCAGACCAGTGCCAGGAAGAAGCTGAAGCGATTCCTGTTCCGGGCGGTGTCTGAGGGGAATGTGGAGGAGCTGCAGTGTCTCCTTGGGGAGCTGAAGGAGCGATCCAGCACCTGCACAAACATGACTGTGCCAGGTAAGGGGATGCAGATACCTGGGGGAAGATTGTTTCTTCTGGCAGCACATCTGTAGCCTAAAACTGGGAATTATCTCCATGCAGCAGCTGCTTTCCTGTGAATTCGGGTCTGTCTGGAGTCATGGCAGTGGAATGTCCAACAGCAAAAACAATGGCAAATAGTTTATGTCCATATACGTCCTTCAGGTTTCACCCCTAATTAACCAAAGTTTAGTAAATCACGATGATCTAATCCCAAAATTCACTCTTGTAGGTTATCTGATGAAAAAATTCACAGCTTCAGATACTGGCAAAACTTGTCTGATGAAAGCTCTGCTGAACATCAACGAGAACACAAACGAGATCGTGAACATGCTCCTGTCCTTTGCAGAGGAAAATGGCATTTTGGATAGATTTATCAATGCAGCTTACACAGAAGAGGCATATAAAGGTACTGCCACCTGATACCAATTTCAGGTATATGGTTAAACATACCACCCATAAAATAGTGTTCTCCTCAAATACTCTAATGATGGTTTAAATTCCTAAACCAACTTTCAGTCATTTATTCGCTGGTGCTATTCATCGTGAAATACCACTGATATTTCAGAATGAAGTTGAGAGATTCCTGTGTCTGTTTTTCCAGGGCAGACAGCTCTAAATATTGCCATTGAGAGGAGACAGTACGAAATAACCCAGAGCCTCATAGAAAAAGGAGCTGATGTCAACGCTCATGCCCAGGGTATTTTCTTTAATCCCAAACATAAGCATGAAGGCTTTTATTTTGGTAAGTGGAAATGTGATCTTTCTGGAAAAGTTAAGAAGGAATACCCAAAGCTTTTATATAAAACAACAGCTCAACACAATCAATATGTAAATGTACTTTGATATATTAAGATTCTTAACACAGTCACACTTTTATAATCTGATTTGTAACAAAACATGAACACATGTTTCATTTTATGATTTTGTAGGTGAAACTGCACTGGCATTAGCTGCCTGTACCAACCAACCAGACATAATTCAACTGCTAATGGACAATGCCAGGACTAATATTTCTTCTCAGGATTCCAGAGGAAACAATATCCTCCATGCATTAGTTACTGTGGCAGAGGACTTCAAAACCCAGAATGACTTTGTAATCAGAATGTATGATATGATACTGTTGAAGAGTAAAGACAGAAATTTGGAAACAACAAAGAATAAGGAGGGTTTGACACCACTGCAGTTAGCTGCAAAAACTGGGAAATTAGAGGTGGGTATTACTTCAGCAGCATCTAAGAGAAACTAGTGCTCTGACACTTCTTCAGCCTGGTTATGCTGTTATGTATCAGTAGTATTTAGTGAGCTAATTTTGTTTAAAATACAAGCCAACATTTTCATGGCAATGTTACTTCCACCCTTCAAGGTTTTCCCAGCAACTGCCCTTCTCTGTACAAAATACAGGTTGTTTAAAACCAGCTTTGTTGTACAGAAACTCAGAAATTCTGCATTTTTTTACTGTACTGCACTTATGCAGTCTTTGAACAGTTTCAGAAAACTCACTGGAACTGCTCTGTTACGCTGCTGTAGAATTTGGTTTTCATAAATCAACTGAATTGTAAAGAATTGGCAATGGGATAATTTAGAAAAGAATTGATTAAGTTGAAGGAAGACATAACTGAACGCATGGAAAATCGTGCTTTTATCCTTTAGAAAAATGACTGACAGAAAATATGGAGGCATTAGAAACTCCGTATTTAATTCTTAGAGGTGTTTCATCTCCAACACACAATTGCAAATAAATTGACTTTGCACAACTGTACAAAATGTGATAGGCAAAAGGTTGGGGTTTGGGCCTGTATGTTCAAGTGCTTTCTCCTTTCCCATGACCAACACAGCTGCTCACAAATGATCCTGCTAATGTTTTAGGTTCTGAAATACATCCTGAGCAGAGAGATCAGAGAGAAGCCGAACAGGAGCCTGTCAAGAAAATTCACAGACTGGGCTTATGGTCCTGTTCAGTCTTCCCTGTATGACCTGACAGAACTGGACACCACTGCAGACAACTCGGTGCTGGAAATCATTGTCTATAACACAAATATTGGTGTAAGTTACCTATTTATAAAATACAGATCTGTTTTTTGCTAGCAGTACACTGATTTCAGATGTGTTAGTCTATATATATTCCAGTGAATTACTTGTAAAAAGTAAACCGTAATTTTTGTTCTCGGTTTTTGTATCAGGAGCAAGATAAATTTTATACCTCTGTAGATTGTCCCCTGTAAGTGAATATGCATTCAGCTCCTGAAACATGGGCTAGGCATTTGGAGAATGTCTTTGCCTACATTAGAAGCATTAATTTACCTTGCATATAAATACGGCCAAGCTGGTCAGACCAAATAAACTTCACTTAATAGGTATGTCTTTTAGGTGTTTAGGAGTTGTTTGCTTTTCAAAGCCAGAATTTTACATTTGCTGAATTCTGATACTGCCACAAAACCATAGGAGCAGAAGTTCACACGACAGTTTTAGCTCAATCAGAACTTACCAGACAGAGGATGGCAGGTTACCCCAGCACGAGTGGCAGCTGTCCCATTGCATCTTGTCACCTCTCCATCTGGCACATCCCTGAGCACAGATGTGTTTCTGGATCAGAAGGGATGGGACCTGAATGAAATACACTAAATACATGCCTGAAATTTGAGTCTTAATTGGTTTATTTTGGGTTTTTCCCCCCCCCACAGAATCGTCATGAAATGCTGACTTTGGAGCCTCTGAATTCCCTCCTGCGGATGAAATGGAAGAAGTTTGCCCGACACATGTTTTTTATGTCGTGCTGTTTTTACTTCCTGTACAATGTAACTTTAACGTTAGTTTCCTACCACAGGCCTAATGAAAATAAAGTGAGTACAGTGGCTGGATCTCACCAAATTTCACTGACTCAAAATGCAGTAGGGTTTCCTGAATTGGATTTAAAATATGCTAAAGCAGAAGCAGTTGTTGGAATATCTGGCTGTAGGGAGACCAGGCTCTCCCACGTCAGCTATCTGGAAGGAGGCAGAGCAGTAAGAGGAGATAACTGCATTTGCATTTTGTGCAAGTGACCCAAAATAGAAATACATGATACAAAGACAGGTTGTTAAATCTCTAAAAGCGTGGAGAAGGTATTTTTCTGTTACAAGAGAAACTTCTGCTATTTCAAATACATACCTGTTAAGGGGTCTAACTCTTTAAATCCACCGTGAAAAAAATTCTTACAGAAAGGGAAATAAACTGTGTAGCCACGTGGGGAGTTTTCTTGTTGTTTTGCCTTTTACCCTTCAGGTAAAACTGAGTCTTTCATTTTGGACCTGTCTTGCAGGCTCCACCTTATCCACTTGCTCTGACACGTGGAGTGGGATGGCTGCAGCTGTCAGGACAGGTCATGGTTATGTTAGGAGCAATATTTTTAGCCATTAAAGAGGTAAGACTTTTCATTAACAAATATATAAATAACTACATAAAGAACTTCTCTAGATTTGTGAACATGCTGCTGCTGATTTTATTGATATCCACAATACCTGTGGAGTATCTTTGATACGTGTAATTTTTTAAGTCTTTGGCCCAATACATCACTTACTCAGAATGACCCTGGTTGTATATTTGAATACTCCTGTATTGCTCTGTGAAACAGCTATGAGGGTGTTTTCCCTTCAAATTGTCAAGGCAGAGATTTCATATTTTTATAACATCAACATTGTTAAAGTACTGGCTTTAGAGACACTTTTGAATTAGAACTTCTAATGGAAAAACCATGGTATAATTTTGCCAAATACTGGAAGTCATTAAACCCAGTAACTGTTAAATTATGCCAGACATGACAGAATTTGCAACTTTGAAGTTACGGCTGTACAAAAAACCCCAACCCTATTTCTAGAAGTTAGCATGCCTTATTAGTAGATGGATTATTTTAGAACACCAGTGAACTTATTTTGAAAACTAGGTTTTGAGGCCTGTTTTCTCTTACTACCACATCTATATTTTATGTATCTCTCGACACAGAGTGTAGCCATCTTTCTGCTCAGGCCCTCAGACCTGCAGTCAATTCTCTCTGATGCCTGGTTCCACTTTGCATTGTAAGTCTGATGTGCACATATATATTTTATACTGTGGGTAAAATGCTTCTGTATCTCACGGTCATGGAGAATGTGCTGCTGTAGCAGATGCTCATCTTTTTCTCTAGGTTATCAGATTTAGAGGGATGGATGTAATCTTACCTGCAGCTTTTCTGTAACAGCTGTTTTGGGGAGAATAGTTCACTTTAATAAATATAATCCTTAAATATTTATATACTTACACCACCCGTACTGATCTAATTTATTGTTAAAAAATAATGGCAACGTTCATTGGGAGAATACAAAGCAGTATGAAATTACAAACCAAGCTTAAAGAGTGAAGAAGTCTTTGTTTTCATATTTTTCCACTGTGTTGTTAGTTTTGTGCTAGTAATTTCTCTTTTACATATATGTGTTTGTTTTTTAACAGTTTTATACAAGCTTTGCTTGTGATCTTCTCTGTCTTTTTGTACTTGTTTTCCTACAAAGAACACCTCGTGTGTCTTGTTTTGGCAATGGCCCTTGGATGGGCCAATATGCTCTATTTCACCAGAGGTTTCCAGTCCATGGGCATTTACAGTGTGATGATTCAAAAGGCAAGTTTTTCTTTTGTTTTACCCCCTTTATAATCCTCACTTGTTCTACAATCCATATCAAGTATATTCAGCAATTTTAGGTGTATTTTGTAGTTCATATCGAAATGTCTCATTGTCAGCTTATACATATTATTTCAGCAGGGCACACTATATAGCTTCAATGGCAGAATCTAATTTATATCTTCAATTTGGCATTTGATTGTATTAAATTATTAAACTAAATATTCTTGTGATTTTTTTCAACTAATGTAGTTCTGCAATTTAATTGCATCATATGCTGTGTAATGTCTGTATTGTACAGAATTAGTCACCCTCACCCAACACATCGGGCTGTCAAGCATGAGATAAAAAAAATCAGACCTTTGTGTTTCTCACTGAGACTAAACCAGTTTACTCAATGAAAGCAATCTAATTCTTTACTCTGTAGCCTCACCTGTAACCCTGCAGAATTCATAAGCATAAAACTAGTCCTCAGTTTTATTTTCTGACAACTATTTCATTTAATTTCTAGGTCATCCTGCAAGATGTGATAAAATTTTTAGTTGTCTATATCGTGTTTTTGCTGGGATTTGGCGTAGGTAAATATTACTGGAGAAAAGCACTGATGCTCTGTGTGAGTAAAAATTTCAGCATTGTTATTGATAAGAACCCTTTTTTCATGATGAGAGCTCATGTTGGGGTTTCTTCTGGATGCGAAGTTTAGATGTGAACAGATGAGTCCTTTGGCTCTTCATTGCCTGCAATTCCACTTGGACCTGGGCTCTTTCAGCTTCCTGGAAATCCCTCATCTGGCTGCCGTGTGCTGCTGGGCAGCTCTGGCTCTCTTTCCCAGAGCACTCCGAATTCTTTAGGATAAAATGCCATGAAGCATGACTGTGATTGAAACTTGCTCCTGCTTTTTCTCCTCAGCTCTGGCTGCCTTGATCGAGACCTGCCACGAGGGAGGTGAATGCCACTCCAACAGCAGCCTGGGACCTGTGCTGATGGATCTCTTCAAGCTCACCCTGGGACTGGGGGACCTGGAGATCCAGCAAAACTCCAAGTATCCTGTCCTGTTCCTTCTGCTCCTAATAACTTTTGTTGTGTTGACTTTTGTACTCCTCTTGAACATGCTGATTGCGCTGATGGGAGAAACAGTGGAGGATATTTCTAAAGAGAGCGAGCACATCTGGAAACTCCAGGTTTGTTTGGGAGTTTTAGGGAAGTACAGATGCTTGGGCTAAAAATCTCTTGAGCTGTGTCTGTGGTAACTCGTGCTGACGGAAGAGGTTAGGCATTAATGAGAATCCCCATTTGTACATGTAGGTGAATAATGGAAATAACTAATTTCAGTATCAGAGAATTGTAATAATATCAGAATTGACAACTTCTAAAGGTAATATTATGGCTTGGATTTCCAACCCAGGCACTGTCACATACCTTTATGACTTTTGCTCTCCTGGATATGGTGTTTCACCCTCTTCCCAGGAATCGGTGAATCCCTATTTTCACACACGAACAGTCAGTGATGTGCCACGTTATTTGGTGTTGGTTGTGGATGGTTGGATGGGGGCTTGGCATGGTATAATGAAGCTGCAGACTGCGTGTGCTGTGGAGTCAGACGACGTTGGGCATGGTTAACCGTACTCATTTATTGTTAACAGAGAGCCAGAACTATTTTGGAATTTGAAAAATTCTTGCCAAAATGTTTGAGGAAAAAATTCCAACTGGGAGAGCGGTGTAAAGTGGCTGAAAACGACACCAGGGTGTGTTTAAGGTAAAGCAAAGCTAAATTACTGTGCTATCAATTCTGCTCTGTAGGCTGCTTCAAGGTTACTTCTCCTCAAAACCCTCTTTAAAATATTTCCAGTATCTCTGCAAATTATACTGGGTGTACAAAAATATAATTTGGGGTGTTTTTTGCAGTTGTGACCAATTGCTTTTAAAAAAGGGAAGGTGTAGATAATTCTTTTGGTAAGAAAACAGATTTTCATCTTCATATGTTTTCACTGTGCAAGTATCAAGTCTGCTTGCAGTAAATGTTACTTGGTCATAATCTCCTTTGAATGTTAGCTTAAAAGTAATTGTATTTAAATTGATTGCTATTGGATGATTACCATATTAAAGGACAATGCTGTTTTATCGAAAATACTCAAGGTGAGTTTCAAGCTGTACTCACAATGTGTTAAATTATGAAGTAATCTTAGTATTATTCTCACCTTCACGTAGTACATAACACTGCAAGGGACAGTCAGCCTTTTAGTCCCAGGAATATAAAGGAATAAAAAGGAAAGTGCAGCAATGTAGCTGGGAGATAAAGCATGGTAGTAACACAACTTATATCCCATATAAACAGGATTAATGAAGTGAAATGGACCGAGTGGAAAACACATGTTTCATTTATTAATGAAGATCCAGGGCCAACAGGTACTGTGGGATTTTATGGCACTGTATTTTTGAAATCTTTTCTTATAAATGCTTTGATGTAGTTTTATACCTTTAAAAACGTAAAATCACGTCATCTACATGTTCAACCACACTTTACTGCTGCAAAAACTAATAGTTTATATGGTAGGGGTGCTAAATTATTTTTAAAGATTGGGAGAGAGGGTTGGTTACAAACATGTAGTGATTTGTGATAGGTGTTGGATGACAAATTGCCCCTCACAAATGTTGACCAGGAAATCCAAGACACCCCTCTGCTGCCAGTGCCGGAGCGTTGCGGAGAAAAGAGCTCAGCCTGAGGTGTCCAGTGTCCCTCTGGCAGGGGTCAGGACACAGCAGGGGCATGTGAGGATCTGGGAGACTTGTTCTGAAGCCAGTTAGCATTCATATTGCTTAAAGAATGAGCTCAGTAATAAGGAAAAGGGGCAGCCAGGACCATTTCTGTCTAAGATATGGTAGTAAACTGACAACTTGCTGTTTAAATAAAAGTGTATTTTTAATAACAACAACAAAAAAATAGATGTGCAACACTTTGATCTTGCATATACAGTTTCTACCATATCCTGTTTTGTTTACAATGCATTTTTTTGCAGATCCAAGCAAAATTCAAGATAATTCAAGAACTAATAGCAAAAACACCCTGAATACGTTTGAAGAAATGGATGATTTGCCTGAAACTTCCGTTTAGCTTGTGCTGTGTTTGATGTGTGGCTGTTCTGAAGGTTAAAAGCATCAGCAGTGGATGCTGAAAGCTTTGTGGGTGTTTTGGACAGCTGTAACCAGCTGGAACACAAACTTTCAGTGACACAGTCTGATGGCTTGAACCCGTTTAATCAGGGCAGCTGAGCTGCAATAAAATGGACTGTTCACTGGTTCAGTTTTGAGCCTCTCAAACCATTGCTGTCCAAGTTTGTGTGACGCTACTCGAACTTGGCTCTAGATGTTTAACTGGATAAAAAAGGTCAAATGTGAGATATTTCTTCCTTCTGTGGAAAATTAAGGTCATCGTGATCCCAATCCGCTGGTTTTTGGAATCTCTAACTCATGAGAAACTCATTTTGTACTCTGAACAAAGTTAAGTTCTTGACACGGAGCAAAGAAAAGCATTTCAGTTCTGAAGACGACTAAATGAAGTATGTTATTTTGAAATAACCAAGCTCTGGATGCATTTGCAGCTTTTGCACTGACTGTCAGTGTTATCGGAGGCTCGGTCCCACAAGCCGGAGAAGCCTCTTCATGTCCCAGTAGCTTTGCCCGATCTGTTTTCCTCTGTGCAGTCCCCAGGGTGTAATGTGGTGTTTACTGCTCTTTATTTATTACCATGTGTATTGTGCCTCCCCATAAAATAATAGGGCAGAAATATCACTCATGATGGAGGATATTTCTGACTTCATCCCACTCACGATGTCTTTACTTTTCCTCCTTGGCTTTTCCATGCTGTTGCATCTTGCTACATAAAATAAGTTATCACCTTGGAAGTTCTTCTGAATTAATTTCTGCATTCAACCACTTCAGGAAAATAAGTCAGTATTTCTTCCCAAAATGAACGGAATACGTTCAGTGCAATGAAATTGCAGACTTGTTTTTATTCAGAGAACTACGTAATGCATTTCTGTAGCACTTTTTATTTCACTACCTGTGATGACCTAGTACTATGAATTATATTTTTAGTTTTCTATTTTGTGTGTATATTTAATAAGAAACATTTGTTCTATGTACTCTTAAATTTCAACCAATACATTATGTGTATTCAGTGTCGTGGCTTTTCATCAGATCTGTTCACGTGGTGCCTGTTTTAAAGGTGCTGTTTTAGGCAAGACTCAGGGGAACTCAGTTCTGTGTTTGAATAACAAGAATTACCTTGGATTTTACAGCCAAGCCTGCTGTGGGCAAAATGATCCCAAGGACTTTCTTACGCCAGAAGAGAGCGTGAGGGAAGGACAGTGCAAAGCTGTTGGCAGGGATTGGGGACGTGGCTCTCGCTGCCCAACCAGCCTCCTACAGATGCTGAATCCTGTGTTTCCTACCATGGATGGATTGGGATCCAGTGGAAAGCTTCAGTTATGTTTGTTCAGGGCAGAGGAATTTGAGGGGAAGGACCCTCATAGATCATGTAATATCTGAGCATTGTTTGCCTTTAGTGGGAAATGGGAGTATGAGAAGAAAAATTCTTGTGGTCTCGGAATCTTTCATCTTTGCTGGTTAATTTTGCATCGAAACTGCCAACGAAGGATTTTGCCTTAGGACTCCACAGTCCTGTTTGGATCCTTTTCAGCGCCAGTTCTCGTACAAAGGGAAAAAAAAAAAGATACCTCTTCAACACGTACTCAGGAGCCAGAGCGAACCGTGTTTCTGTGGGCTGTCACCGAGAACAGGCTGAGACACGTCGGTGCTGTGCTGAGGTGACGCTGGGAAACAGGGATGTGCTGTGCCTGTGTCCAGGGACAAAACTGAATGGACAAACTGAGGAAGAAGCTGTTTCTAAAAGCTCCTACTGAGGAAACACCCTCCTTGTGTGGCCAGAGCTCTGCCAGATCACACAGATTGGCTCCTGTCTCGAGGCTCTCACCCAAGGACACTCTCAATGATGGCCAGAGCAGGTGATTCTGTGCTTTTTATACAATGTTTATTTAAATTAAAGAAATAAACCTTGTAAGTCAATAAACATTCTGTCTTCTGTTTTTATTTTATTGCCATAGGAGTTACACAAAGACAAGGAAAAAATACTTTAAATTTAGTAGTAAATAAGGAAGACCTCACTTTTCAAAAGGTATAATGTGGGAGATACCTGGACAATTAGTCTTTCAGTAAATAGTTGAGTATCCTTATGAAAGGTCTTAATGTTTATCACTAAATTGTCAAATATGTTAAAAACAACTTAAGAAAATAAATTAACCCCCCATTTTCTTCTCTTTCTCAGTTCCTATGACAGACTTTCTCTCTGCAGATACAGAACAAGTCTCGAAATTCTGAGAAGTCTCCCCACATGGAATTCTTCCCAATTTCCATTCTGAAATACCCAGGTATGGTTTGTGCATTGCTCTTCATCAAAACCCAAGTCATTGCTTAAATCTTGCCTTTTCCTCTGGAAACCTCTGGGGTACAACAGCTGATGAAAATTTTGGTTGGAAAATTGTTATAAGCAGTAGGTGGATACATCTAGGAAAAGTTAAAAGGCTGTAAATGTCTCTTTTTTCTATTGCAATAGAAATTTTCTTCTAAAGGTTCACTGGTTAAACACATCTTTTCCTTCTGAATTTTGAATATTGCTCCGGTATGTTTCCAACTACTCAAAATACTTCCTAAAGTCAACCCTTTTTGTCTTTAAATCGATGTTCAACCAGAAAGAGCTCGAATTAATCTTGTAATACTTTAAAAAGCTTTACATTTCATTTTAGTGTGGTTTTTCTCGGGAATCCTGGATTTTTAGCTTATTTTTATCTTTGTAAGTATAAAAAGAATAAGAAAACAAACCCCAAGGCCTCCACTTCAGCACAGTGGGGATTAGTCACATATGCAGATAATATCATTTATTATATACCTTTGCTGTTTCTCTCTCCTCAGCTTTTTTTTTGTCTCTCATTTTGTAAGTTTATCTGAGGAATCAGTTTCAGGGATCTCACCCCATTTTAAAAAATGCTGGCTATTGGAGGCTTGGGGTTATAAAATAGAAAAACTGTAGGTTTTTTTATATATAATGTGGTTTTGTGGATAAGCATCTTCATCAAAACTTCATAAAATATTCTTTACATCTCTAGGAATCCTTTAGAACAAGTAAACAGGAGTCATAATCAGCATTCTGACGGTATGTCTTAAAAGTGCTCAGCGAGGTTAATTAAATTACAATTTAAAATTAGATTCTGCACTTATTTATTTATTCTGTGAATTACTGCTGAATGACCCTGGATTTCACAAAGAAACACACTTTTTAATGGATAATCTGTAGTAAACTCTTAGGAAGTGCTCTGGTTTGAGACTGAGCACCTGAGGTGTTTTGCAGTGAGTTTAATTTTCTCTGTTTTTACGAAAGCTTGTTTCTTTTCATAATATGCAGCTTCATTAATAAATGTTGGATAGACTGTGCAGTTCCCTTGATATGGAATTACTTTTCCATCAAGAGTCAAAAACAGAGGATCCCCGTTGTTCAGTGGCTGCCAGTCTTGATCCTTAGGGAAAGGAAATAAATAGGATTATATTTACTTTCAAGTTTTTTGTATATTCTGTAATTCCTGAGTTCATGCTCAATAATTATAATTTCTGCAGTTTTATGACAAAAGCATTTAGAAGAATTCCTTTTCACCTGCAGCAGGTAATTTTGGGTGTCTGGCCCTCATTTTCAGGCTTGTAGAGAATTCCGTGGTAGAGGTGAACTATAGAAGGAAACTGCAGATACTCACAGCTGATAAAATATATTCTAAAAAATGTTAGAACTCAAAATTAGATTTATATTTTAAAATGCTGTCTTTTTCTTTTCAGTTCATAACTTATTTTAGATTCAGTGATTCCCAAGTCAGTCCCTGAAGCAGTGATGACCTCAGTGAACCATAGGGAATGTCTGCAGTATTCAATAAACCCACTGGGAATATATCGGCATTTTAAATATTTATTACTAAAATATACAACAGTGTAGCAGGAGCAACACAAGAATACAAAATCAATGTCAGAAATAAAAACTATTCTAGCATTTACCTGCAGTTTAGGGTGAATAATAGCAATAATTTCATCATTCTTATTCCTGGGATAATCTACTTTCTCCATTATTTTAAAAACCTCGATTGTACACGGTGGAAATTCCTTTCCTAGAGAGAAAAAATGTAATTTAATGTCAAAATGAACAACTGCCTGTTAAAAAACACATTACATTATTTATTCTCTTTAGAGAATTCTCTCAAACCATCGGGTTGTCCCCTCAAAGCAAGATGCAAAATGATGATCCAGTCACATATTGTGGCATATGAAGCCCAGGCCTAAATTTGCTGCTGAAATGTGACTTTTGCCTATATAATTAAAAAGATCTATTTTGTAGATGAGGAAATCAATGAAAGGGCTGTGTTTGGTAATGCTGCACAGCACAGAATGGTATCAGTGGTATTTAATCTTTACCATTCCAGCACAATAATGGAAATTCTGACATGCAAAACTGCATTATTTTCCTTCTACTTCCAAAAAAACCCCAACCCCCCACTGATAAAATACACTCTGAAAGAATTTTAAACACCTATTTCGTCGGTATGTATTTTAGATATTCCCCAGGTCTAACCAAATCTTACCAGATGTATTGACTTTAATTTTAGAGAACAATTCTCTCCCTATTCCCTTTTTACCTGTTTAAGGGTAAAAATGTCCTCTTAAATATTCTCTTAAAACAGCCCACTGACGACATAGGAGGTTGTAATCTCTCATTACCTTCATTAAAAAGCTGCACAAAGTCAAGGCCATGTTTGACAATCTTCCTCATTTTGTCCAAAATGTCAGCTCTAGCAACACCTTGTGGCTGTGGCCCCACCTCGACACCTGTTTGCAGATGAGGGAGATTATTAATGTTGCAATAATACATCCCATTGCACAGCAAAAACAGCTGTCTGATGGGTTGGTGTTTAATGTTTAAGAGGAATTGTAAAGCACAGTTCTCTGAGTTTTAAGGCAACAGATAATTTAGCTCACCAGTCTGGGTCAGTTAAAGAATGGTATGTACACCTGAAGTGTGCTACGAGGGTAGGAGAAAGGGTCAATATATGTATATTTATTTCTTATTCTTTTCCTCATCCTGTCTATTCATGCTGCATTTTGGAGAATTCATTGTTTAATAGGAAAAGCAAACTAATGATTATTTTTTTGTTATGGTTCTGATTCCATAAATGAAGAAGTTAACCACTTCCATGCAGAACACCAATTCCCCCTTCCTTTATCACATCATCTCTTCCTGACTAACAAACAGTGCTTCAGCCTTATTTAGAGGACATAAACACTGATTTTCTGAAGCTGTTACTTCCTCCTTCTCCTTGTATATTACAAATATTTTCTGCAAAAAGTGAGTTAATTCAGTTTAAGAATTTCCATCTGGCTTCTGTATTTTGCAAGCCAGAACTCTGATTGTGTAAATCAGAACTCTTCAGAAGAATGAGTACAAACTCAATTCAATAAACATATTGCCAAACAAACAATTACTGGTGATCATAACACAGCGAAACGAACACATCTGGAAACAGCCACGTTTCAAATCATTTATGGTGGCTTAAAATAGTCTTTAGTTTTCATATTTACCGACAGGATGTTTTGCTACAGATCGAGTTGTGGCGTATTTCAGGCTGGGGTGTTCGATCAGCAGAGCAGGGCAGCGTCCTGGAGCCAGAGCCTTCTGTGGAGACGGTTTAAAGATGTCCTTGTTATGCAAATGGTTTAAAAATGTTGTGCCACAAAAGCTTACTGATGCAGAAGTGATTTACGCAATGTCTTCAATATGTTGCCTTTGTTTGAAGGCCCTCAAGGAAGTAGGACATCTTTAGAAAATGGACAAAGCCGTGTTTGTTGGTCTCGGTTCCATTAACTCGGGCCAGGCAGCTCCACTGACCCACAGCTGAGCACAGTTCTAGGCTGCGCCTGCCAGCAGAGACAAATCTCCTCAGCAGGGTTCCAAAACTTAGAATCCAAATGCTGTAAAGCAGATTTCAAGTTTGGTTTGGGGTTTTTTGTGTGTGGTTTTTTTTTTTTTTAAATGTTAAATTCTGTTATGAGGACACAGATTGTGAATTAAGCCTTATTTCAATCTTCTGGTTTGCCCTTTTTGCTGGTTTAGGCTTTTTTCCTGACAACTGCCCGCTATTGCTCTTCATGTAATTTTAGTTTTCTGTAGCTGCAAATATCTTAGGAAGATTTACATGGAATACATATAATAAGAAAAAATTAAAATGTTAAAATAGACCTTGTTTCTAAGGAAAAAAAAAAAAAATTAAAATTCCACACCTTTGACCTAACCTGGATTCAGTCAGTCGTTGCCCAGGTCACCAGAATTCAACCAGGTTATGCTTAAACCAGCATTTTTGCAAACCTGACTCTACCAAAATTTAGCAGCTTCAGGAAGAGCAGAATCAAGCAGATTCTAAAGCCATATCACTATTCCTATAAATACTGATGAAGGGAACATTTCTCATTACCCAGTTCCATTATTTTTTACATGTTTTATTTAATGAAATTAATGTTTAACTATTTAGCATGTATGACCCAAATTTATCCAAGTTCCTGACAGACCAGGGTGAAAGCAGATTAAATTACATTAATTTTCATAGATGTTATTATAAGCATTCCTTTTTGCCCATCAGTCTTACTAATGCTCATTTTAATACATGAAGATTATGATGATTTAAAATCTGAATTGCCTGATATTATAATCAAATTATTAATTATCTCTGATTAAAAAACCCCATCCTACGAGTAATTAAATATTTTAAACAGTTTTGCAGAATAAAAAAGTAATATATTTAAAGAAACTACAAAATAATATATATACAACATTACAACTAATAATCTATTTTAATATTTCATTTAAATTAGTTTTACCTTGATATAATGAACCATTTGAATTGTAAAGTCATCCCTGGAGTTTTCAAGAATAAGGGTACCACCCATGTTAGAAGTGGTGTTGTGAAGGTCAAAAATAAGGTCATAGGCATCATCACTACCTTTTGGACCAAATATATGATTGATTTCCTGAGCCCTTCTCACTTCATATGGAATATCTTCCACCACTGGCCTGCTGTTAATATCAGCACAAAGAAATTAGTGAGCTCATTCCATGGCTTTACAGTCAACAAAACACGTATAGCCTTTTCTTTTGACTTTAATTCCACCATTGACTGGAGTTGAAATCACCTGTTTAATTACCGAACGCTTAAAATTGGCTGAATTTGTGCTTGAAAAAAAGCAAGTGGGATTGTTACACAGGTCTTAGTGTTTTGTGTCTTGTGCAGAAGGGTGTTAGAATTATTCAGTCTGATTTTAGCTGGAGACAATTTACTTCTCCCATTTCTTTACATCCCAAAATTTACTCATATGCGTAAAACCAACTAAAAATTTATCAACAACTTGAAGCACTTCCAAGACTGGATCCACCTCCTACTGATGACAATATTCAGACATCAGTCCATGACGTTTTGCCTTGGACATCCCTCTCAAGGTCTTTTGTAACTTGTTTTATTTCTTGCATTCTCATATTCTATTGCAGCCCTCCTGATCTCAGAGCTCACAGAATATTTTGCTGCCTCAAATCTGTTCCTCCGAAGTTTTAATGCTTGTGATTTCAGGTGACTAAGCCTGTATTGTGCTTTAAAAAAAAGTGGTCTCAGCCTAAGGAAAGGTCTGGGATCTGCTTCCAGTCTGTGTGAGGGCTCTGCAGGACACGGGACACATCTATCCTGTGCAGTAACAGTGTATAAAGCTCCTGTGGCCTCAGACCTGGTCCCTATGGACAGTAAATCTGGTTTGGATGACAGGCTTGGGACACCACCCAAGTACAACCCAGACACACCTGCAGTGTTTTGCACTAAATTCAGTTTTCTTTCTCAATACAGCTCAAGCTTTGTCGTATTCGAATTTCGTAAGAAATACTGGTATTATGTTGCATAAAGAAAGTTTTTTGTTAAATGCTAACAAAACACCTTACTAATTGCAAGGGAATTTAAGCATCACAGGAGGTTGCTGAGGAAAATGATGGGATCACCACTGCTGGATCATTAGAAATGGCAAGATACAGTCTGTTAGGAATGTCTACATGCAGTTGATCACTGGTGTGATGGAGGTGGATTAGATTTTTTTTATGTGAGACCCTAAAGCTCTATGTATCACATAATCTACCTTTGTATTCTTTAGTTCTGTCTTTGAAATTCGAGGTTTCTTCACATAAGACTTAAATTTATGCTTCTTCTTGAAGCCAATGGGACTTACACCATTACTTGGAGTGGTATAAGGATTTCACTCTCCTTTCTCTTATTTTGTTAAATCTTGATTTATAATCATGAAGGTTCTACACTGAAAGGGATCAGAGGAAGGTGCTCCAGACAGTCAGTAGTGCTGTAATAGGACCAGGCAACTTCATAGGATTTACTGAGGAGTATTATTTAAAAAATGAAGACAACCTGCAGGTGTCTTAATCTGCTGTTTTTTCAAGTGTTCTATGTTCAAAGCAGCTGAAAGCAAACAAAACCACTTTTGTTTTTTGTATGTTTTTTTCTAAGTAAACAATTAAAAGAATGGCCTCAACACTTATGGGTTAACATCTGTTTATCTTAGATATAATAATCAACAAAAAAATTCTAAGATGAAAAGGCAGATGAAAAGGTGTGCAGGGTAAGAGTAACTATGTTTGCAAAATATATGCAATATGTATTTCCTTCAGTGGTATTCACCTTTACCACTAAAAGTTCTCTGAAACAGAATTACCTGGTTAGCATGCAACTATACCAAGAATAAAAATGTTAATACAGCAAAGTATACCTCTGGAATAGGTATCTCCAGAACACAGAAACTTCAAATCCTCTTAAAAATGTAAAATCAGTTACTATTTTACAGTAATTACAGATTGTAATTCCTCTAAAATAATAAGTCACTTATAGTATTGGGATTTTTGACTATCCTTTTGCTGTAGATTATTTCTAATTTAGCTAATTTCAAGTTTTCATCTTTTACTGTATGTAAGTGGAATTAAATACATTTCCCTGCTTTATGTGCCATTCTTTCAGATACTCAGATGTCAACCCTTAAATTGCTTTTATCTGCCATTTCCTGCAAGTGTAATTGTATTCAGAAGAGCTCCAGAGCTAAATTGCACAAGACGTGAGAAATAATGACTTTGCAACCCAGAACAGTGATACTCTAATTCACACAAATACAGCTGATTTAAAATGCTGTGTTTGAAATAATGTGTTGGCTCGAGAGTCCTTCTACGAGCAATAGGAATGAATCTGTTAACGCTCACGCAATTTGTTCTTTTTTTGGGTTAAAGGTCAGTGATTTCAGTTATGTGACTGCACAGTTAAAACAGCAGTGGAACTTGTGTTAACATTTTAATCTGGAAAGGATTTTAAAAACTACAGTTCTAAAAGTAAAACAGCAGAAAGTCCAACTGTTCTTACCCAAGACTGTCAGGGTCAAAAACCCGGTTGAGATCACAGTCAACGTATCTCGTGCACTTCTCCACAGCTCTGGGGTTGGTGAGAAACGGTTTCACTTCCATTCCAGGTCTTTGGATCTCAGCTCCGTTCTCTTGCCAGTGCCTGACCAGTAACACCCCAGACAACTCATTGCCATGAGTGCCCCCGAAGATACCGACCCGTCTCACCGGAGGTTCAGCGAGAGCAGAGGAGGAGGAGGAAGTCATGCTTTTCAGCAGCTCTAACAATTGCTGAAGGCAAACCAGAAAATAATGGTAAACTAAAACTTTTGCCTCCAAAAAGAAAGGAAAAAAAAAAAATTCTTTTCAGTGGGAGACTCCTTAGGTCAGATGGGAAAGAAAGTGAATGAACACTTCTCTAACAGTTCTCGACTCCCGTTTTGAGGTGGGAGTTGCCAACCTGACCCTCCTCCCTCCCAAGGAGCCTCCCCTCCGGTTTCCGTATTTAGTAACGTCTCCAAGGCTGTTCATGGCACTGTTACACAGTTCAAAAGTTAAATTCTCCAGGAAACCTCTAATAATACATGCTATGTAGGTAAATCCTGTACTAATGACACTATAAAAGACTTTTTTAATGTAAACTTTAATAATGCACTTAAATATCTCTGACATTTTTGCACTGCAAACTACGTGTAACAAGTATTCTCATGTATGTTCGGTTGCATAAATATTACACTATACAAGGACACAATAATTTAAAGGGACCAAAAACAGTAAAATAAGAATCATATCTTGGCTCTAGTCCAGCACATAATACAGAAACATCAAGAATTTTAATCTAAAAAACCAAGAACAGCTGAGTTCCTCAAAGCATGCTGGGGCTTGTACGACCTTTTTTGTTTTAGAAATCTGAAGAACAGTGATTAGAAGGAACACGAGCTGAAATTACAGTGCAATTTATCCATGACTGACTTACCAAGCGTTCCTGGCTCCAGTTCTATCTCGGGATCTGCTAACACAGACCTCTAACACATTGAAACAACTCTGCCAGAGACAACCCTCTAACTTCTGCAGTCTCTTACTAAAAAGGAAACAGATCTAGACCGCGATGGGACAATGGTTGTGTTCTTCCCCCCAAAAAAACGTAGTCAGCAACTTTTCTTCCATTTCCAAAAGCTTTCAAAAAGGCTTCTGAAACTTAAGCCAAAGAGCAGCTGTAACTTCCATCCTGAAGATCAAAGCATTTAGAATAAATGGTCTTAATAACAGAAAAATATGTTTTACTGCTGTCAGTGACAGAAGTATTTGCAATTAGTATCTGACACGCAATATAAGCATAAACAAATGTTACACTGCAAGGGAATAAAGAATGTTTATTGAACAATTCCTTTTTATTAAGATTACACTCCAGTAACTGAGAGAGTGTTTGGCTAGTGCCTGGGAAGAGGCTTTATAACCCAGGCTGACAGACTCTGTAGGTCTAGGAAAAGCTACACAGGATTTATCCAGACAAGTTCTGCCAGGAATATATTTCCTACAGAAGTTGCTCTCTCTGGTTCAGTTTATGCATTCAGATTTGCTGAACCTTACAGCAAGTTAAAATAGAGAGACTGTTTACTTAAACACTCAACTGTATTACTCCTGTACTTAGAAGCTGTCAGATATTTAATCAAAGTAAGTAATTTATTAAACAAAGCAGTAAAGTTGTATTTTACAGCTCTGGACAGTCTGTACTGTCCTTTGACCCGTCTCTTCAGTGGTGGTGCCAAAATGGCCATTGAAACACTGCCTGAAAACACGACTCGTGATCTGTATGTGCGTTTGCTGAATTTAAACACGGCATCAGTTTGAGGAATAAATGGCAAAATGCAAACATGCAGGGCTAGAACATATAGTTTATCTTTTATTGCTGCTGGCACTGTAATGATTATAATTCCTTCCAAAAAGCTGAATGAAACACAGAGATCATCTGTGCACTTACCTCATTTAACATGCAGGAAGTTTGTCTCCTAAGAGCAGCGTTCTTAGGACAGTGACAGTGAATTTCCAAACATGAGTTTAGGAACCAAAGCCATGGAGGAATCTTTTATCCCCTTAGAGCACTTACGGTCCAAACACTTTAACTCCTGCTCTCCCAGGACAGGCACCTGCCAATTTGGGGATAAATGTAGACACTTGGAAAGTTTTCACTCCTCAGAATTAAACACCGGGACCAATCCCTTAGTCCCATGCTTTGCCAATGTTTGCGCTCTGAAAAACGATGTAGGATATTTAGTTTATTAAGAATTCAGATTGGCTTGATGTACTACATACAGATATGTGGGAGAGCATCTGAAAGCTTGGAATGCAAGCCATGAGCTTAAAAACATATGTAATAATAACATGTAAATGAAATGAAGCCAAGCTATTAAGGTCATTAAGGTACGTGTATATATATAGTGTATAGAACTGTAATGTGGCTCTCCGGAGCCTTCCAAGGCTGAAGAAAAAGCCTTACAGCACAGGCTCCAAACATGCCGAGCACTAAGGTTTTACACAGGAACCAGTCAGGAGTTTTACACAGTTGAAACCAGCCAAGTGTAAAAGCCAGAAGAGCAGCTGAAGAGGAAAACAGCGTGAAATTGCGGGTAGTTTTATTTACATCCACGTCTGCGTTCACACATTTGTGGCGATTCAGCTCCTGCCCCGTCTTCTCTCAGGCCGGCGCACGACACCACGTGGGCCGATTTACACGTGGGGCAATTAATTAAGTGCCACCGAGGATTGATTTAATGATTTAATGGTTCCTGGGAGCCGCGCTCCTCGCCCCAGCCCCTCGGCGGGGCTCCCGCCGCGCCTTCCCGCCATTGTCGCACCGCCTGAGGCGCGAGGGCGCGGCCGAGTGTCCATTGTTTTTGGCGGGCTTCGCCTCAGGGCGGACCCTCATCCCTGCCCCTCATCCTTGTCCCTCAGCCCGGTCCCTCAGCCCTGCCCCTCATTTTTGTCCCTCATTTTTGTCCCTCATCCCAGTCCCTCATCTCTGACCCTCATCCTTGTCCCTCAGGGCCGACCCTCGCTCCGCTCCCTCAAGCTCAGAGCCCTCAGCCCGCGGCCGGCGCTGCCGCCTCCGCGTGAGGCGCTGCCGAGGCTCGCCCGGCTCTGCCTGAGCGTACTGTTTTTCTACAGCTTCTCCTCCGGGTTTTGGTTGCTTATCTTCAGAAGAGGCCAGAAAACAACGCACTCTGAACTCCTACGAGGTGCAAAAACTCTTCATAAACTGAAATGTACAGCTTATGCGGTTTTATTTTACAAGTGTGTTACCGGGGGCCATTAGGTTTCATAGTGCTAGGAATGTGCTTTAAATTGTATAACAGCAATGGACTAGAGGCCACTTCAATGTCATCGCACCTGTAATTGATGTATCTCACAGAAGTAAAGACTAAATTGATCTATTAGTCAGCAGTGGTAGAAGCTGCGCTTCGTTCTTATTAACATCTTTAATAGCTGCCTATGGTTAACTGTCAGATCAAAATAAATGTAGAGGGAATGTCTTGTATTATTTATACATCTAAATATGTGGTATTATTCATATGCCACTGAAGGCAATATGCACCAGTAGCTAAATCTGATAAAATGGCAAGTAAAGCTGCATACAGTCTGTGTAGTATCCTCAATGTATACAGTAATACATAAATATTACAAATAGATCAACTAAAAAACAAATATGGCAAACTACCTATACCTAACGTGCTAATATATATTTCTTCTGTTTGTAATATTTGGCTTATAGTAATGTCTTTTTGATTTGTGATGTATTTTATGGATGAGGGAATTGGCTAAAGGTGTTAGGTCTGTTCCATGAAGTACAGAAAATGAATTTATTTTTTAATCATGATGCTATTTTTCACATAATAATTAGATTGATTTTGTCTTCAAAGCTTTGTACCTTGCCATCACCTTTGGCTGCAATGTATAAGTATGTATTTTTTAATTAGTGTTTCATTTTCAGTAATTAAAAAAAAAAAATCCATGTATTTGGGTGTATATATACTTTCAAATTCAGGAGTGAATTTAGTATTTTTCCAGCACTTAAAAAAAGTAGTGACTACAACTCTTACTTAAAAAATGTAATCATTTGGGCCCTTAATCTGCAAAAAACAGTTGCATATTATGTGTGTACCTGTGGATCTTCTAAATGCAGTACAGCTGCTTGTATGTTTTAGGCTTGTGTCTGAAATGATGCCAGTCACTGGGTCTGCAGAGTTCAGAGGAACTGCCATAAAATCACATAAAATTTGGATGTGTTTACAGCATTAATTAGTTTACTTTGCTTGTCTAACTTCCATACAGCAAATTTGGAGTAATCAATACATTTGTTGACACAGCAAAGAAATGAAAAGGAGTTTAGCTGACACCTCAGCTCGCAGCACAGCAGGTACCAGCCCTTGTTTTGTGCTTGACCATTCACACCTCATTATCTTTTTATATATAAATATATTTTTTAATATATGTACACACACATAAATATAGGTGCAGTGTGCACGCAGGATATTCAGTATTCAGCCCTAGATCCCCATTTCCTGAGTGGACTTGAATGGGTTACCTGTTTATTGCAGCACAGGGTGACATTTTGGATGGATTCAAGGAACTGGTCACTCAGGGAAAGATTTCCTTCACAAGATTATGTACAGGACAGAGGGCTGAGAATATGAATTCTGTGAGGGAATGGTCTGTTATGTGTTTATGAAATATAATTCCTATGGGTGATGTAAAATAATTGTTCAGTCATTTTGTTTACTTAAGTGTAGACTGTGTATCCTTTTGCTATTAATATAGTATTATTACTTGAATTTTAATTTTAGGTTGTCTGCCTGTGCTGCTGTTCAATCAGAAAAAAAGAACTAGACAGCCCCTCACTTCAAATCCAATTAAAAATGAGCCAGGTGCCAGTTCTGGGACTCGTCCTTATGGCTTCCCTCCCACATCATTTGGTAAATAAGATATATTTTATTTTTTAGAGGCTCTAAATCAAATAAATCTTAACTTCCTGATTGTAGTCTCTATAATCAGACATTGCCTTCATCAAGAACCAAATACACCCTTTATATCTATTTCTGAAAAGTTCATTATGTAAAAATTGTCCTCCAGGAAACTTCTTTCTCCTCTGTACAATTGAGCTTTTTATACTTTGTGCCTAGAGGGAGTTTGACTCTTTGTGTGTTGGAGAATGAAGCAGCACTGGCATTTAAATCGAGTCTCTTGAAACTGACCTTTTGTTTTCAGTTGATTTCAATCGACATTCAAGTCTTGTGTTACAAGAAGAAACATTTGTAAGATGTCTTTCTTGTAGTCCAGAAAGGAACTTCTGTTCTTCAGTTTGGGCTTGGAAAGAACAGTGTAGAATTGGGCCTTTAGTGCCTTCATTATGGTCTACTTGCAATAAAGTTAAAAAGTTTCCTTATAATACAGTAAAAAAGTCTCTGTTGCTAATAAGTCCAATGTTTGTCAGTGAACCGTTGTCTAGAGAAGCAACCTACTTGTTAGAATTTGCCTTATAATTACAAATATCAAAGGATCACATTCCCTTTTTTTCCCCTCACCTTCTCCTTCCTGTGTGAGCCTGTTTGTGGGACATTAGGCAAATACAGAGTAGGAGCCCTACATAATAGACCTATTACTTTTCAATCTTCTCTGTTTGTACCCATATTCAATCCTTTGCCTTTTGAAAATTAGGCTGGGGAACTGCAAACCCAGAAGTGGCCAAACTGCAGAAAGCAGCAAACAGCGGGTACGTAAAACCAGGTTATTTGTTGCTTTTTGATTTTTATTTGGATACTAATTGTTTCACAAACTATGATCCGTGTGTCTGTCTTACAATAAAGCTGCTACTATGTCACTGATACTTTAAACTTTTATTTGAAAGCCAAACAGAACATCAGATGGCTCCTTCCCTCATGAAACCACCAAATGCATCAAAGCTTAATTTAGCAAATGCTGGAAAAAACTTGGCTGCCTGCAGGTTGGTGGAGTCTTTAATGTCTATTATCCTTCCTTTTTGTTCTCATGTGAAAATACCTCTTACATTTTCTCATATTCCTGTAGCATTCAGAGAGACCCTTTTAATTCTCAGATCATCACTGTAATCCTAAATAATTACGTTGTGCTTATGAGCCAAACCCCACTGAAATGACGTATCTTTTCAGTGTGCCTAATGAGGCCTATTAATTAGACCTAATATCTCACCTTTTTATCAGGCCCATATTTCAGTCTTACCATAAATGATTGAATTTTGCTGGTAACTTTTTGAGACTTGCCTTTACCTGAAGTTTTGCCCACTTCCAACCCAAATTCACCAATAGACTCAAATAAGTTTCTATCTGTTTATTTTATATAGAAACTTTTAATTAAGACTGAACGTAACTGTGCTTTTACAGATTGAGGAAAACTTCCAGCAATGTTACAACTGTCCATTTGCTCTCTTCCCTTTCTCCTGTTCCCTTCCAAGGGCAAAAAGAGAGTGAATGTTTCAAACAAGACAAAATGGAACAGGAGGAATTTCTGAGCTGCCTTTATTAAAGAAGTGTGTTAGAAATAATAATGTCAGCACTGGAGTTTGTTGTAAAATGATTTCCTCGGTGATGGTGGTAGAAGAATTTGGAAACTCTGCTTATTTTATTTTAGACTTATGGGAAAAAAACATGAATCTTGGATCGGGAAAGATCCCTTATAAAGGGCAGGATAATAACTGAACAAAGTTTTAGGGCCTGTTGAAGTCAGCTGGATTTATGCACAGGTGTGATCCCTGCCCTTCATGGGGACTAATTTCAGTGTATACTCAAGTACTTTGAGTGTTTTTAAAGCTAAAGCAACAATACATAATTACTTTTATATACTTTAATTACATATCTGAGTATTCAGAACAGATACTGTGACACTGAACTGTGTCTGATGTTGCATTGCAGGAACAGAAATGAATATACTCCTTTGAGTAACAGAGCAGATTCAAGGTCTGATAGTGGAATTACTCGAAAGGTTGGGAACCTTTCAAATAACTGGAAAACTGTCCAGCAGCAAAAACCCCCTGGTAACCGTAATTCATCTCAGCTCCTCAAACCAGAAACCAGCCAGACAAACACACCTCAAGGACAGTGGCCAGTGAAACCTAACCCTGCATCAAGAAGTCTGCAGGGTCACAGTCCAGCATATAAATTTAACTACAATCTTCAGCAAAATAAAATGAATGAAAACCAATTTGCTTTTGTCCCAGAAGAAAAAAGCCAGGTAAAACTTAACAGGGAGAGTTAATAGGAATACACAATGAAGAAAGCAGTTAAAAAAAAAAAAAAAAAGAAAACTGATTGAAAGATGAAGCTTTTGTCAGCCCAAGCTGCCTTAGTAAACACTTTCTGAAAATTTAAAATTGAGATTTTCATACTATAATAACTGCAATCCTCAGCATTATTTTATAAAATTGCAGGGAGTTGTTTGTATATTCTGAACAAATACTCCAATGTAAATATTGGCTATTTAATGTAATATATAAATGTCTATGTGCCTTTTAAAATTATGAGTGTTTATGTCTAACTTGAGCTTTTGTTTTCCTCTGAAAGGAAGTTCCATCATCTCAAATAAAAATTAGAGAAAAAAGGAATTCTTTGCGAATCCTGTCTGCAGTCATTGAAAGTCTGAGGCACTGGAGTCAATTTTCTTACAAAACTGCTCTGTTATTTGAAGTCTTAGGTAAGCACAGTTGATGGGGCTACAACTGATAATAATGGCAGGGCAACAATGAGAGAGAATTTCATTCACTCTTGGCACAATAGCTGAAATACTTAAACCCATAAAATGCTGCTGTGAGCACCATCTAATTTTCCTTCCGAGAGATCCATTCCGCTATCAAAGGTGACTGAAATAGGTACAAAATTAATAAATCAGTCATCTTCCAACATTTGAGCTTTTTCCATGCTGTTTATTTTCTTTCCTTGTTTTTAGAATGTACTACAGTAAATTTTCCTGTTTTATAGGAACTTTCTGTAGAGAGGTGCAGATTTACAATAATTCTTAATACAATTAATCTAGGAATAGATTCAAGTCTGGGATACTTCTAAATAGACTTTTAGTGTGTTACACTTTGCATTTAATTCGTGTTGTCTGAGAAATGAACATGACAAAAGGCTGAAATGACTACACTTTACAACAAGGTGAATAAGAATATTATCTGTTGTTCAGATAATGAACCTGTTGGCACCTCAGCTATTATTTTGACAAGATTGCAGATATTTAAAGTTGATTTGCATGTGTTCCCACAGAAAGCTGATGCTGACTTGGTATATCTCAGTGTTTTTGTGTGGTAAACAATGTTGTGGTGCCTTGGTGTATCTTAGTACTGCTCTTTGTTTACACCGTGACTCATTTCTGATCGTGGCGCAGGGACGCTGGATTCTGCAGTCACACCTGGAGCTTATGGGGCAAAGAACTTTCTTCTGAGAGATGGAAAGGAGACCCTGCCTTGTGTGTTTTATGAAATTGTGAGTATTCTGTACAGGACACACACACCACCAGCTCCAATCCCTTTTATGAAGTTAATAATACGTTGTTCTGATAAAGCAGAAATATTCTGTGTAAAAGGCAGGCTGGATGGTTATGCCACATTGACCCCAAACTAGAGCAAGAATCCAGTCACTACTTAGGCATCCTTACACTTCTGTTTCAGAAAAAAAGGGGGGACTTTTCAGTTTACCTTTTAAGTAGCTGATAATAACAAAAAAAAAAGCTGATGCAAATTCCTTCTGTTTGATGTTCTTCAGAATCCAGCCATGCAGAAAGCTTTTATGGTAGGTGACATAACTGTTTTATTTGTTTGTTATGCTTTGATGAAGGACCGTGAGCTTCCAAGACTAATCAGAGGCCGAGTGCACAGGTGCATGGGAAACTATGATGCAAAAAGGAACATTTTCAAGTGTGTCTCTGTAAGACCAGCAACTGCTCCAGAACAGAACACCTTCCAAGACTTTGTGAAAATTGCAGACGCTGAAATGACAGCATTTGTAAAAACAATGAATGAAATGTAGAAGTTGAAACGGTTTCTCTAATTTTCACTGATCATTACCCAGAAAGGCTGGACGTGCTAAAGCATTTACCAAAACTGAGAGAATCTGGTCGAATAATTGGAAATATCACTGTGTTGTGTTAGCCAACAGATGTTAGTAACAATGTTTTATTTTCACTATTACTTTCTTTAGCTTTCCCAGTTAAATATGCAATTTAGGGTTTTGTTACATAGTAGATTAAACTTTACTGGAGAAATTCTGAATTAAAATGGTAAAGTTTTGCAGTTTTGCCTTACAATTCAGATTTCCATTGCTTTTCATTATCTTCAGTTTTGATAAATTCCTTCAATACGTGTTTCAAAATGTTGCCTGTATGCTTCTTTTGAGGAGTATTTGGTCATGGTTTAATAGCTAACAAACATCACAAAGTTCTCTTTGGGTAGACAGTAAAAAAACCAGTCTTTATTCCTCTTCAGTTCCAAATAACAGGTGCTCTTTCCTGTGCTGGATGACAAGAACATGTGTAAAAGCTTTGCTAGAAGTGAGCATAACAGGTACTACATAAAGCTTTCACAGGATGCAGCTGTATCTGCCAGGTATTCCTTGGGTTCCCATTTATATGCTATCTGATTCTTTTTCTTTTTTTAAATAAATAGTCAGTATAACACCTGTATAAAACGGCAACAGACCCTGAAGCTGTAGCAAGATTCCTCAAGGACACAGAGGAAGTTGAAAAGAAGGAATTATTTGAAGGCAGAACTTCCTTGCCTTTGCCGTATAAACACCTTTCATGAGGGATGGACCATGTACATGTTTATGTGCCTCTGCCTTCAAACATTGACTTTCACAGGTTATTCCTGCTGTTTCCATTTCCTTTTCCCCCACTTCAAAAGCTTTGTAGCAGATCTGCTGGGAGTTGTAAAACAAAAGACTTGTCAAGAAAATAGCAAACAGGATGAGGGTTTTTTATTATTTTATTATACAGTGTTGGCAATTGGAAATTTCACATTTAAAATAATTGAAATATTGTATCCAACAAGTCAAATACAGAAAACAGTTAATATTCTAAAAAGGAGCCAGCTAGTCAATGCAGAAACACATTAATGGAAAATACAGCTTTCAGTTACACTTAAAAAATTATATATTTAGAATAAAACTTGAACCTGGTCCAGTAAATCGTTCGACTCGCAACAGGAAAACGCTTTTACACAGTTTAACGCGCAGACAGTCTGTGTTTAAAAAAGTGATCTGTCAGTGTCAGCACATGTATTGTCAGCAACAGCCCCCTAATGTTCCAGTCGAGATCTAAGGTATGTGCTTTACTAACTGTGGTAAGAATCACTTGCATTATCACCTCCACCTTCTGTGCTAAGCTGGTTCTGAGCATGGATGTGTCAAGGAGAGCTTTGTCTACCCAGCTGTGGTGGTCACGTACACGTATTTGATTCCCTCTCTTATATTATAAAATGTTGCAGGAAGTTGCACATGGAAGCTTTAGCTTAACTCATAAAAGGTCTAGAATATTACAGGATGCGGAGGTTGACATTCACAACAGAAGCTGAGGTCTAAGGAGTCAAGGATTTGGTACAACAGTGTTGTGAATGGTAAGACTCTGCTGTAACATAAATTAAAAATAACAGAGGAAGCTTGAACTCTGGGCCCAGGCCTGTTATCGACACCACCCCAGAGTTGTAGTTCCACTGATTGCAGTTGAATGATTGATGCTTCCAGTTCTGCACATTGAAAGTTACATTAATAAGTAATGGCAAGAATAGGTCGCTTGTGTCTACTGGGTATGTTATGGCTGTTAATAAAAATCTGAAATGATTTTACTTTCAGTAAGTGTTTAGATCTTTGCGAAAAAAAAAAAAGCTTCTACTTTACACTAACAAATCACTTTTTCTAGTGAAACATTAAGTGAACAGTTGTAAACATTACACAAAACAGAAAAAACCCTACACAATACAGTTTATACACACTACTCAACATTTTTCAGTTGTTGGGTGGTTTGTTTTCTTTTAACCATATTGATCCTGTCTTGTATAATGGTTCTAGTGTAAAGGCACAGGTTGGTTAGGAAAGAAAAGCCTGCATCTCTGTCTCTCTACTTCATGGTGATTATTTTCTTTTTGCATGTTGTTTGTTATTCCTCACTTTTCTGACTCTTGGATGAAAATTATCCATTTCAGCCATTCATTAAAAAAAAGTGTAAGACATTACTGAAAAGCACATTACTGTACAGAAGTGACTGAATTTATTCTTCGTACTTTAGGGCATTCCTTCAACCCATTTTGTTAAATATTTAGAAGATTTAATTTCCTAGTTCCTGTGAGCAGAAGTGCGTAGCACGTGCTCTCTCTTTCTTGGTGTACTTAATTCTGCATTGGAATCTGTATTTTCAAAGATTAATAATGGAAGTTGATACATTTATATGCAGAATTTGCTTTTAGAGTGCCTGGAAATGTAACAACAGGATAATTATTTTGGAAAACAGCACAACTTTCCACTGAAGTTTAGAAGGATGAGGAATGTAAACAAGACTGCAGAAGTCTTTGATGTATATTAAGATAACACAGTGATTGTTCCATCTGTTTGCATTTTCTTGTACATCCTCAACATGTCTCCGTCTGTCCCTTCACATACACCTTCCGTTACAAACAATAAAAATTCGGGAATCACTTGGACTCAGCTAAGTGAAGAATAATAAATTTGATCACCTGGTTTGTGCCAAAACCACAAAACTAAGAAGTACAGCTCTGAATTAAATATAATCTATGTGATTTTTTTCTTTTTTTTTTAAATAAATAATAGAAAATAAAAGATGAGAATAGAATTAGAATTCTATTTTTATTTAAAAGGAAAACCACAACAGGTGGGTGAGATTAGAACCCAACGTTTCTTTTGCTTAAGGCAATCAAGTGCACTTGTTTCAATGCTTGATAGTAATGAATTCAGTGCTATTGTGGAAATCAGACCTCACAAAATTCCCAAACAGACTAATGAAATATGGCCATTTGCTAGTTCTGACACAGCATCAGATTCTTATTAGTTGTGTTCAATAGCATTTCACTTCACTTATGTCTTTTCACAGCAATGGATCTTAACTGTAATGGGAATACTAGGATCTAGTTCACTCTGGCTCGTATTATCACTACACGTAAGGGCCATCGGGCACAGACAGTTTTGTAAACAGAGGTTTTTGTTTTCAGCCTTAAAAAACAAACAATACACCCCAAAATCTAAAGTTGTAATAGTTCGAGGGATTTTGTAACATTCCACCTAAAATCAGAATTTAAGAAACACCAAAACTGAATTCTTAGGATTTTTTTCCCCCTGTTGTTAAAACTATTAAATCATCACGAGGCCTTTGGAAGTAGTTAGATCTCTCAGAAAAAAAAAAAAAAAGTCTAAATTTTATGCAAGTCTTCATGCAGATGACTGAATCTTGGCAATTAGAGCAGCAGTAAAAAGTGTGCCCACAACTTACTGTAGACTAAAAAGAAACTTTTTTTCTTGTATACAATTCTTTTTAGCTATCAAGCTTAATTTTAGGCCGTGGCTACTAGCAGGTGCTTTTTTTCCACTAATCAAAATAATCGTAACAAAATATCATTATTGATTTTAAAGGTATTGGGTTCATAAAAGTTTTGACGTTTAATAATATATCAAAAGTGAATTGAAGCTTTTAAGACTTACGATTTTGAGACACAAAAGAAACTGGGAGGTAGACAGATGTTTTGAGGATAAACTGATTTTTTTTTTTTTTTTGTCTAAGGCATTATGCCACTATGTGTTTAGAGCAGTGTAAAGGCTGCTGATTAATTTATTTCAATTCCAGAGTGTTCTCTGCTCATACTTACGGAAGACTATCAATGCACTTTTGGTCTTTGTGAATCTGACCTTCTCTTCCCCATCTCCTTTCCTCTCTTTAGCAACACAGCTAACTGGAAGTGCTATCATAATTTCTGCCCATTACCTGTAGACAGGAATGTTCTGTTCTTAAAACAGTAATAAAATACTATAAAATAGTAGGTATTGGAGTCGGAGATATGTGCTCTTTTGGTGCATATTTTGCAAAGAATGGTAAAAAGACAGACAACATGACCCCAACAATTGCCAGCATGTACCCCCACCCAATCTGGCAGTCTCCTGCATAGTAGATGTCTGAGTTCTCACAGAATCTCTTCACAGTAGCAGAGTTGAAACCAAAAGGGTAAACCAAAAGCCCAGAAGCCATAATGAACACTGGAGAGGAGAAAGAAAACACACCAATTATTATCGAACGTTCATTCCGTCGGGAAAAAAAAAAATAAAATCCTTATCTTAGAAAGGCAAATCTATACTAAAATCAATGGGAAAAGTCATAGCTTAAAACACCCCTTACGATTGGCAGATTCTCTTCCTTTTCATAATTACCTCTTGTGCACAGCAGTGGTGGGACATGGCAGCAAGGTGGCATTGGGATTTTTTCATGAGAGCTCTTGCCATTACAGAACTTCAGAAACGCTGCAATCCAAATTATGAAGCCATGCCAAAAGTATGATGATTCAGATATAATGGAATCCAGAGGAGAATTCCTAAGTTTGCAGATTCCAAACCAGCTCCATTTTCTTCTCAACAGCATTTTTGTGCTTGAGACAAACAATTACTTTGTTCTGCCAAATAAAAACTTTCAGTGAAAGAGTTCAAATGTAGTTTTTCAGATTCTGCTTGTGAGATTATGGTAATGTGAGCACTTTCTCATTATTCTCATTAGCACAGACTCAAATTGTTTAAAAAATCCCAAAGATTGTGAGATAAAAAAACAATACAATAACTTTTAGCAGTGGAGTCTGTCACTATAGGGTTTTGAATTCTCTCTGTAAACTTAAGGATTAGAAAAGTTTTCAATCTAAGGTTGTGACCTAAAACACTAAGACATAAAGTTCTTATATTACCTAATTTTGACAGCTTGGGCTCCAAAAGCACCAAATAAATATAACAGGACATGCTGTAGAAATCTAAAGGTTCAGGATGTAAAGGCACAGAGCTGAAGAAGGAAATTTCTCCAAGTGAGGCATCTTTTACTCCTTCTACCCAAAGAGGTCTAAAATACAAGCAAAGCTTAAGCCACCCCTTGATGTTGGAAGGGCCAGACTTGCCTCCTGCAATTACCCTGCGTTGTCCATTAGCTTTTAATAGACCTGCACAGATTTTACAGTCCTTAATGCATATAACAGGTTACATTTAAAGATCATGGCCTACGCAATTAATTTAATGAACACCAGGACCACTGTTCCAACTTTGAAAATAAGACAGCCCAAGGTATAAATCATGGCTACGATAAAGATGCACTGAAATCCTCCAGGAGCAGCTCCTGGAGCCTGTTTCTGCCCACCTTCGGAGAGAAGAGGGGCTGAGCCAGGCTGATGTGAGGGGGTTACACCATCCTGGCACTGCGTGGTTGAGAGAACACCGAGAAACAGCGTTCTCTTCTCTATCCTTTCTGCTCATGAATTAGCACTGAATTTTAAATCTATATTGTATTTTAAAAGGCTTTGTCTTATGTACTGAAAAGATACCATGGAGCAGTCCCTTTTCCTGCCTTCCCATTCTTCCAGGGTATTGTTCTGTTCAAATTCAGGGTAGTGATTCAAGAATAGCAGCAATCAGAATTAACAGTTATGTTTGAGCTGATAGATAATTCATCACCAGCAAACATCTAATGAAACATTAGGATTATAAAACAAACACTACATGCTATTCTCTGTGTTTGTAATTGCCTTGCAGGTAGGGCATGTGCATATGACTCCAATTATAATACTGGAGAGGCTTAATCTTAAAAGTATCCACTAAAAACAGGCAATCACTCATTAATCTTTTTTTAATTAAAAACCACTTTAATAAGCTTGAGGGCTGGATGAAGTCAAAAAGTTTAACACACTCAGCCTGTAAAGTCCCTGAATAATTTGAATTAAACCTTTCCTTCTAGTCTAAATAGAACTGCTGAGTTAGTCCCTTGCAGAAAACAGTAAGGCGAAGGAAATGGAAGCTAAAAGGAGAGAAACTGGAGCAGCAGCAAACCTGCCAGTGTGTTCCCCTGTGGGTATCTCACGGAGGGGCACAAAGAGGAGCTCCTGCCAAGAGGTGGAGCTGCCAGAGCCAAGTGTTTCACCTGCCCTTGCTCCCACAAACACCCTCTTTCCTTTAAGCCTCATGAATAATTGTTCAGTGGTTGCTGTGGCCTCCCTCTCTTTCCAGGCACAAGGCAAGGTGATGCTGCAGGAGCCAGTGAAGGGAAAAGTCCTTCCCAGCACAAGCAACGTGCCCAGCACATCTCACACTCCCTGATCCTCAACCAGCCGGCCCTGCTGGGGGTGCCCAGCACAGGAGGGAGCCCACAGACCTGGACACTGAGTTCTTGGCAGCTGTGTTTCTGCACTTGGGGTCTGACGTTACCCAAACATGCAGGAGCTGAAGCTAAATACAAAGAAGTAAGTTGTGTTATGCAGATCTCCCCTCGCTACACACGTATGACACCACTAAAAGCAATATAAAATGAAAACATAGTAAAAATGGAGCTAAACTAGACACACACACACGTCTCTTGCAACAGGACAAGGGGTAATAGCTTTAAATTAAAAGAGGGAAGATATAAGGAGGAGACATAAGACACTTTCCATGACGAGTGCGGTAAAACACCAGCATGGATTGCCCAGAGCGGCGGATGCCCCATCCCTGGAAGCATCCAAGGTCATGTTGGACAGGGCTCTGAGCAACCTGATCTAGTTGGAGACATCCCTGCTCCCTTTTGAAGGTCCCTTCCAGCCCGAACTATTCTATGATTCTGCCACCTTATTTAGCAAAGGTCACTGAGCTTTCCCAAAAGAAGAAATGGAGCTAAGGGCCAGCACAGCCCAAAGTCATGTGGCACTCTTGCACACGCAGGAACATGGAGCACCACCTCTGCAGGCAAAAACATGAGAAACAACCTTGGAGAATGACCAGGAAAAAGGGAGAGTTTTCCTACTGCTGTCGTAAACTGTGAGAGTGTTAAACCACTGAGCTGATGAACAAACTAAACCCTGCTAATCCATGGACCTGTGCATTGTAGAGTCACTCCTGGGATGACGCAGCTGGGGAGTGGAGCAGTGGGATGCCTGAGAGACTGTGGTGTCCAGTGGGTGCACAGCACGGCCCCACTGCCACCCAGACTGCTCAATGGCATGAGGAATCTGGAAACAGCCCCGGGGTGCACAACCTTCTGTAAAATGCTGGCAAAGTGAGCCGGTTTTAAGAGAAACAGCCACTGCCCTAAGCAACAATCAGGTCTAAAACTAAAATTTCAGTTTGTTCATCTTTTCAAAGCCAAAACAGTCCTTGCATCTCATTTGGTGAAAAAAAAAAAGTGATGCAGAATTGGAAACAATCTTTTATATCATATAATCCTCTTCTGTTTAACCTCACTGTTTTTCTGATACTGTCTCAACCCCTTGCTCTGCTTCACATATCTGTCCATACATGTTTTCTTTTTGATTGGGTTACACAGAATTATTCTGAAGGTTGTGCTTGACAGTGACACCAGTGTTTTGATTACCACTTGGTGCTGATGTTGCATGCTGTGATTTGACGGAAGGAGCTTTATTTTTTTGAAGGCTACAAACAATCTGTCACAGCTGAATGTATGTATGTGTTCACATATCAAAAAGGCTAAAAAGTTACCCATGGTTTCATATCCTCAGGCATGTCATAGAATGACCTCATTATTCTCATTTAGGTGCCCTCTTTCTTTCAAAGGCTCCAAATATTGAATAGCCCGTTATTATCCGCAGAAGCCAAGCTTTCAGGCATGGTGCTAATGACTCCTTAATGGGGCTGTCTGTCAGCAGCACAGTGAGCTGGGAGAGCACACAAAGAAACACTGGGGTTCCATTTAGGCTCCTCGTGGAACACTTACGCCTCTGCACGGCTTTCCAACAACAAACAGCACTTTGAGAGGTGTCAGAATACAGCAGTGAGTGCATTTCACCCTCCCGTGCGGTGTAATCCTGCTGTCATACAGGGTGACAAGGCCAGACAACATACTGGGGTCTGTTCTACAGCACGAAGCCAATTGAGTGTGAGGGGACTTCTGGCAAAATGGGGAGTTGAGTTCTTTCTGTACCATGGCTTGACTGATCATTTGATTCATCTCCCATCGGGTACCAGCCCCTGTTAACAACACGCTTTTCTTTGTTTGGTTTCTTTTCATCTGACACACAGTGTTTTTTATTTCTGGCTCTGCATCACCTGAGATCTCACACGTGGTGTTTGTTATTGCTGAGTCCTCAGCACCTGAGTCCTCCCCAGTAACTCCCAGCTGACTGCAGGGCAGCCCAAAGGCAAGTCCAGCACAGGGGGTCACCAGTAAGTCATATTTTATTTCTACATTATAATCTCCCGCCCTCCCAGACCGTTACAGCCTCACCCTTGTCCTTTTTGCTTCCTTGGTGTCCTCCAGCCAGCTGGTAAATGGCAGTTTTTTCCCCTGAAGGGTTTGAGAGGCCAAGGCTTGGTTTTATTTTTACAAAGCAGATTTCTGAATTTGTTTGGTTTCTAAAGAAAACAAAGGAGGCCACTTCTTCCAGGGGAAATGGGGCTTTTTGTAGCAAAAAATATTGTTGGTGATAATACTGAGTCAATGACACTTCTACTCCAGGAAAAAAGATTTTGCTGCTATTTTAAAAGCTAATAATCTATATCTCTTTATCACTGCAATGGTTTATTCATTTCATTAAGCTCCCGTAAAACTGTTTAATTATTTAAATCCATCACATACCATTTTCCAGTTTATTTTAAACCAAAGCAAAGCACTGCAGTTCTCAGGAGCGTGTGCAGAGGGCACCAATGTACAACGCTCTCAGATACCATGACAAAAAAAGGTTATTTCCACTTCTTTTGGCAAGACCGATGGAGTTTTCAACATATGAAACACAATAATTGAATAGTTTTCTATGTTGTGAATCAGGAATGTTTAAACTTGGCTAAGCCTGTGTTTATCCTTCCATGCTGGTGTCGAAATGGATGGAAATCCAGAGGTGGATCACAAATACAGAGAACAGAAGAAGCTGTTTTATTTTATTGTGTTTGTTAGTGTCTTTAGATGATTTGTTGTAGTAATACTGATCACCAGTAGTAAAATATGATGTGTGCATGAATTTTCTTCCTGGAATCACCTGCTGTAAGGGGATTAGTTTGTCTTAGAAGTTTAATTTGCTTACTTTAGGAGTATATTATATACCTGATACTTGTGACAATGACAGATTAATTGCAAGCCTGTGGGACATATCAGAAAATCATTAGAATTAGGGCTGAATCATAGGCAAACAAGAGTATTAGAGATTATCACAGTCTTATGTCTTCTTGCAAGATTTTTATTGACAGAGCTTAATCTACCAAAGCAATTTTCACTCATCTCATCAAGAAGTTTCCTCTTACGTATAATCCATTACCTCCCTTATTAAAGCTGGCGGTTCTTCTTATGCACAGTCAGCTGACTTTGAATAACACATTTTGTCTCAGTTTCATACGTTTTATTAACCTAATAATTTTATTGGCTCCTCTTCAGCTTTTTTTTATGTTTATGTGATTTTACTTATGTAATTTAAAGCAAGCAGATGCTGATATTTTTGTAGCATGCCTGAAGGGTTTCTACATTTGGGGTATTTTGGGCATAGGTGGTTTAAATTCTCTTGTAGAGGAAGGAGGTACCTATATATCCCTTCCATGTATATCTCTTCCAACAACTGGAAACCTAAAGACAAGGCTAAATAAGATCCAAGGTTATTGTTGGCAATAGCTGCACATGAATGTACAAACAGAAACAAGATGGAATTCTGGGCTATCAGCAAACTTTGAAATTTCCTTTTAACTACTTCAGAAAAGGAGGAATTCCCTAGATCTGGGGAGAGCTGAAACGGATCTAAAATCAGCAGGCATCACTTTAAATGCCTGTTACATATAAATAAAATAAACAGGAAAGTGACTGTGAAATAAACAGGAAAGTGACCTGTCAAAGATAAAAGAAACCAAACAAAATCCTACTGTTACAGAAACAAAACTTTGGGAGGGATGAGGCAAACAGGGGCCGCTGTTAAATGCCATTCTGCTCTGCTGAGCTCCTGGCAGGTGCATGGCAGGTACCTGCAGTTCAAACCCTTGGAAGCAGCCCTGGCAATCATTCCCTCCAAGGCAACCAAAATGAAGAGCAGGGAAAAGGGATAATAGTGCCCATATACTTGGTATCAAGATGTAGCTGCCTCCCTTTGTAGCCGAACAAAGAGCTGGAACTCATAATAATGGCACAGCCACTCCTGACACATCACAGTTTAGCTCTTCTTTGGAAAGAATTATTCCATTGGCGTCATTTCAGTCAAACGTGGTGATTTGAGGAGCATCTATCAGTGCTGGACTGTTGCCAAATAAGTAGATTATAGCAGTTCCTTTTCTGGCTTCTCTAAATGGTGCAACACACGAGCTCACACTTAGCAGCTGTAATATAAATGTAGTTGTAAGGAAAGCTGTGTAGCTTGTCAAACCCCTTTGTAGCTAACAAAGGAAATGGATTCGTTTGTACAATGTCTCCAAACTCTGTGTTTAAATAAATGCTGAGTATTGTGACTCCAGCTCACAAGATAAGGAGCAGCATCAGATATAGTGACTTGTATTTTTATATATATACATATATGCAAAACTATGGGGGAAATATATCAAAAGCCAGGAAGTGTTTTCCATTTCAGTTTATTTGGATTTAGCTGGGGTGGAATAGGAACAGGTCATTTTAAATAAAGCTAGCACTGAAATAACGGTGCCCATTCACCTTTTTTACAGATCTTTTTAGTGCCCCTTCAATACCCTGTTCAGATTCTGTTGGCACAACTCCCACACTCAGACAGACCCTCATTCCACAAATAGCCTGCTTCAGAAATGTCCAACAATTGTAGGAACAGCTGAATCTACCTCACTTGTTAACTGAAGGGAGCGGAATCTCACTATCCAGACTTTGGAACAGAAATTCTCTGAAGCCATCACAGAGGTAATTGGGCTTGGTAATTACTGCATTAGCTGCAGGTTTATTAAGGGCTACAAAAGGAAATGCCATCCCAGTGACCTTTGAGGCTGCGTTTCACGGCGTGTTTTCTACGTGAGAACAAATGATGAAACTTGACTATTTCTGCCAAGTGAGTGGTAGCTTTGGTGAAGATTTATGGCTGTAATCTGGTAATCTATGGGCCTAATCATGCAGTTATAGAGTTGCGTGTCATTTACTCAAAAAGGCTGAAATGATCTAGCACTGTGTAGACTGTGGTGAAGGAGTGCATTTTGTCATCTGCAAGGTTAGAAGAAATACAGCCTCTTTAGCAGACTGTAAAAGAGAGACAAGAGCTAATGTTTCTCAAAATAGCAGCCTGTTACACAAAATTTTATAAGAGTCAGAGGGCTAAGAAATGGGGACTGTCAGATGCACTCTCATTTGGAAACCATTATGATTTTCCTCTTTTGTACCGCTTCAATAATTATATAGATTTTCTTTTCTTTTTTCTTTTGAAATTATTTAAGGCATGCTCACTTCATCTCTTTCAGAGGAGCAAACACAGAAGAGACTAATAATGTAATATTGACATCTTTAAGTGTTGGATTCTTTAGATGAGAGCAGCATGTTCAGAATGTATCGTGCCTGTAGTGTGCCTGTATTCCCTTATCTCTGTGTTACGTTCTCCTCAGCAGTTAAGAAGTGCTAATAAAAAAGTGTATATTTCAGTTGTTCTATTTTAGGTAAACATAACATGGTACACATTTCCTAAGCAATGCACATTGGTTAACTGTGCAACTCCGTTTCCGCAAATAGAAATAAGGGTGGCAAACGCTTTGCTTCTCTTCCTAATTAACCTACCCATGCCAAATCCAGTATGTTCTTCAGCACAAGCAGGGAGTTAAATTGATGCCTGAAAATTTAAATTAACGCTTCTTTTTGTGATCTTTTGGCTGAGAACAAGAGGAGCTTCAGTTTAGCATCTGATGCACTCATCTGATGCAAGGAAGAGTGTCAGCCCGGGTCCATGTGCAGCTGGAAGCAGTGAGGGAGCGGACACATTTTACTTGTCTTTGCTTTGGAGCCAGCTCACCTGGGAAGGGGAGATGCTGCCCAGCCTGCAGCAGGTCTTGGCTCCTGCTCTGCCTGTCAAATCCAAGTTCTTAAATAGCTATTTAGAACAGGGGCTGAGGTCCAAAAGACAGGCAGTGATGTGTAGATCACCTGAAATGTCACGATTCGACATGACACATTTGCTCCCTTCTCCTCCCCACCTGCTCACCCCACAGGTCTGCTCTAAATCAATCTTCTCGCCTCTCCCAAGACTCACAATTTAAGCAGAGCAGACGCTGATGAAAACAGATTTATAATGAAGCTGGTGGCCATTAAACACCAGCCTTACACCAGAGGTGACCTTATTGTAAAGCGTTGTACAGTGAATTTATTGTGACTTTGCACATTCTATACCTTGTCTGGCACGCTGCAGACGTGGCAGCCGAGGCAGTGGTGGCAGGAGGTCTGAGAATAATGCCCACGTCTCACTTCATTACAGCTGCACTTCACATCCCAGCAGTCTTCAAGCCTCAGGGACAGCGCATTCATTACCTCTTTCAGAGACATGTATTTTACATATATGGCTGAAAGGTGATTAGAATCCCTGACAGAACAGCATTTTATCTGGAATGCAACCATGAGAAATCCGCGCCTAAAACAAAAAAGACATCCTACATCCCTCTCCTAATTGATTTAAGCTACAAAGACCAGCCTCAGTTTTCCCAGGGCGCAGGAACTACCAGTGAGACACAAATTGCATGTTTTCAAATCTCCTTATAAAAACTCCTTGACAGGGGGTTGAAACGGGAGTTTTGTGTTTCTCAGATGTCCTGGTGCTGTGAATGTCATCAGTCAGCAGAAGCACACGTGCTGCCACCTGATCATAAAGAGCAGTTCTGTAACAACCCTCATTTCACGCTGCTGATTCCAGCCCTCCATAAATCAGCAACACCACAAGTAATGTTGGAAATCATCGTGTGCTCCCGAGCTCCCCTCTTTTACGGCCCAGGTGCCACACAGCTGTAGCCATATGGTAGAACACATCCTGCTGAAGTGGGTTTTAGCAGCACCTCCAGCAGTGATGCTCCCCGAGCGCTTGGAAGCTTTTTAAGGCTGCAAACTGGAGAAGTGCAGGTGTGCTCAGTGGCACCACTGCAGTGGTTTTCCTAACCTTTAAAAACGTTATAAATGGAAGCAACTCTGGCTTAAACCAGATGCTCTGCAGCTGAGAAATGGGGCAGCAACAGCTACTTCACTGAAAGCTACCTGGAAATGCAGCAGGTGAGCCCAGGGCTGATCCTCAGGCAAGTCTGCTGCGTGTTGCACCCCGACACACCCTCCCTCAGTCAGTGCACCCTCTTTCTGCCATCCAGCTTTCTTTTCCTGAGCAGGGTTTGCTCACACTGGTTGCTGTCAGTGCAGATGAATCAGCACAGCACACCTCGTATTTTGACTTCAGCGATGTTTGACCCCTGTGCTCCTCAGCCAGGTCTCACACAGCAGCTCTGAGGAACGCGTCCTCTTAAAGCACGTGGTCAAAACAGTGCCAGGCTGGTTGTGCTGGTCCAGCCACCACTCAGCTGGCAGCAGACAGGTCTACTCTAGAGAAGCCACAGCCACATCGCACACGGGAGGCTGATTTAGTCCAAGGCTGCTGGAAGAAATGAGCCAAAACTCAGGTGGCATCTCAGTGCTGAGCACACTGTGGGGCTGCCAGTGGGAAGGACCAGGATTCTCTTCACCTCCCGCTGTGGACACTGCTTACAGGCACCTGAGCAAGTCACTGCTTGCAATGGCCTCTGCCACCTGCAAGTTTGCCATTCTAGTGCACTTCAAAGGTGGGTTTGGGCTCATGTCCCCTCTCTGCTGCACAGAGCAAGAAACCCAACACTCACTGATGTGTCCTTCAGTTCCCAGCTTGTAAGCATACAAATTAACTTCAGGGCACAGTAAAACAACAAAAAAAAAGAGTTGAGTTCTGAGGCAGAGCTACCTAGATTAGAAAAATCATGTAGAAATCCAGAGTAGTGATAGAAATGCCCCAAATTACAAGCTGAATAAAAGTGATTTGGGATATCTGATCATGCTTATCAGGTTGGCCCAGCTGCACAATTTCCCATCTCCAATTAAACCAAAAGGCCCAGACTTCCTCCTTCATTAATGCCTTTGAAGGATTTAATGAGTTACCTCATCAGGTTAATAAATCCCTTCAATAACTTTATTACACTTTGATACAATTATTCACGTGGTGCAGCTAACAAATGATCATCATTTATATTTCCTGACAGAAGAACTTAGTTAATATATTTGGACCATGAAATACAAAATCCATAAATAAACTATGGGGACAATTGAATGTCTGTGGGGGGGAGGGGTTTTTTCCTATCTCCAGTTAAGGCTGCATTGGAAATCCCTGTCCCTTGTGCACGTAACTTCAGGCAATGCTAAGGAGAACTGCAGGAGGTTGGTGCCTGCTGGCAATGTCCTGCTTCCCACCGAGTGTTTAGAGGGGAGATGAGCTGCTGCAGCACATGTGCCACTGGACACAACCCATATTTATTTCCTCCAGCACTCTATCAGGTTTAAAATCCAGCTTCGTAAAGGCTGTTCCATTCCCCGAGGTTAAAATCTTCGGCTGATTCTGACGAGGCGCAGTGACACCATCAGAAAATAGCATTCTATTCTGGAAATTATTTTAAAACTGAATTGAATTGGCTGTGCCATTTGTTTTTCCTGTGGCATCACAGTAAATGACATCGTCAACAAAATAACCTTAGGGGCAAGGGTGTTTGCAGAATCTTAACCTTCGAATAGCCAGCAGTATTACAGCTTCCTATTACCAGATTAATAATATTTATGGTAGGTAGACTGCAAGAATGGGACCACACCATTTATTTACTTACACTTGATAGCCACCTCTGGCAAGAACAAATTTCCCATTAATCACCATCTTATCTCTGTAAGAAACAGTTACTCTCAAGGACATCTGTATTATTCCCATTGTTTTATTAATACAAGAATAGCTTGGCTATGGATCTTTTGACATTGAACTTTATTTGTTTTCTGGATTTTCTTTTTTAGGGCAAGCTGAAATACTTAAATAAACATTGAACTTTCTTAATAAAAAAGCTACTTAATACCCCAACCATAGCGAGGGACATATTTCTCTGAATATATTTTTATGTAAAGAAACTGCAAATCAGTATCTCTTTCTTCTCTTTTTCATCTGCTGGAACTCCAGTTATGAATTCTGAGTTTCTCCTGGGAGTGCAGATGACCTTGTTAACTTGTGAGTGTGCCAGAAAAGCAGTGCCCTCCAGTCCGGGGGGTTAGGGAAGTGCAGCCAGTTTCTAAGCTCAGATCTTGTAATCAAATAATGTATATTTCTCTCCCCCTTTCACGCAGTCTATAGGTAGCATTTCGGACATTACATATTCTATTGGGCTCCAGGATAATTTTTTTTCTAATTTTCCAAAAGCACTGCGTCATATACTTTAATCTTTAAAAAAGAAACCAATACAGACCCAGCAGGGGACAATATCAGACGCCCAAATTCTCTTTCATGTGAGAAAAGCATTAGTGGAAAGACTTCCATGAGCTCAGATTTGTAGAAGTTTCTCCCAGTTTGGCTCTGCTTAGTTTCCCAAACCAGAAGATGGTTCCAGATAAGCACAGGTCTCAGGACAGCTGGAGGGACCAGGGCTCTTCCCGCTAGCCCTGGACTGACTTCTGCGCAATTTGCTCTGAAATAATGAAGCCGCAGATTCCCATTCCCTTTCCTTTGGGCTCCAAGTGCCACACAGAACTCAGGGCAGCAGGGACTGTGACTGCAGAGGAGACACGAGCAGCATTTAACAGCTGCTTTCCCCTGCAGCCCCCTGAGCCCTGGCTGGGGGAGTGACGGCTGTTGGCAGCACGAGCTCCTGTGATTTACGCAGAGCAAAGCAAAGGGCTCTGCCACCAGCCAGCCCTGTGCCCCCTCTCTCTCCGTCTGTCTCAGCCAGGGCACAGCAGACAGCCTCACACTGGTTGTCCTGATCCACCCTGCAGGCCAGAGTGTCCTTTCCATGGAAACCAGAGCCTGGAGATGGAGGGAAAAATGGCCCGTCTTCAGAAGTGGCCAAGAGCTTGGCAGGAAGGACATACACCCTGTTGCCTAAACCCAAATAATTTATCTTGCACTAAAGCCTTATGCAGTACCAGAATTAGGTGTTTGTGATAGTGGAAGGGGGGCCTATTAGTGTTAATTTGCTGTTTAATTAGGTGTCTGATACCATACAATGGTGAGACGCTCGGATGGGACGAGCCCCCTAATTGTCAGGTGAACACACATCACGGCTGCCTCCTAAAATGAAGCATTGCTCACACAGCAATTACTCTGGAGTCTGTCAGATGTGATTTAACCGGTAATTTGTTTGCAAAGTGAAAGGTGTGCTTTCAAATATAGCAAAGGACCCTGTCCTCCTCCTGTCCCTGTGCTGCTGCTGGGCCCAAGCCACGCTGGTCCTGCCCCAGCACATCTCTCCTAGGGGAAGTGTCAGGGGTGGGTGGGGTTGGCTGAGCCAGGACTGACAAAAACAACCCCACAGCATTTCCATCTTCTTGCATTTAAATGTTCGAGTTAATAACATTTATGGGGCAGCACGGAGAAATGAACTTAAATACATCATTTGTCATCTCGGGATACTGAATTACACCATTACTGAAAAGAGATACAGAGAAATGTGCCCAATAAACAGAGTGTAGTTTGTACAATTTGCTTTGCATTTTCCATATCCTGGAACAAGCACAGGATAGTCAGGCTCCTTAATGATCATAATATATGTGCAGAAAGAGCAGTTCCCTGAGGGCTCCTGATTAATCAGGAAAACGCTCATTTGTTCTGGCAGAGGTGATGTGCATCTAGGCAGGGCAAATGATGAACCCTAAGTGCACAGAGCAGCCATCAGGGGCCACAAGTTTCCATCCATTTAACTCATTTTCCCTCTAAGAAGAAGAAAAAAAGAAAACAGCACGAGGACACAACGGCACTTGTTCTTGATCCCAGTTCCTTTAGGGTTTTGTCTTGCAAGGGCAGAAAGAGGTCCCACGTTCATTTCAGAGACTTCCAAACCAAGACATCCCTGCTGCTTCCTTACATAAACCATTCAGGGGAGGAGGACACGGGGTCTCAGCTGTAGGATCTGATTACTGTGTGAGGGACTTGGGAACAAGTTATAAGATTTGAAAGATTTTTCACCAGCTGATCTAAATCCCTGCCTGGATTTTCAGTACCCAAGAAGTGTGCCCGCTGATTGCAATCCTTCCTACGCTCCAGCAGAGCCATTAATTTTGTGGTTTGGCAGAGTTGTTGCCACCTAGAAGTTTGCAGGGCGGTGTTTGGTAGGGAGGAGGTGAATCCTCTGTGCTGTTACACGTTTTTCTCTGGTGTTCATTTTCAGATTAGCCACAGAAAGGCCAAACTAAAAGCAGATGTGTCATACTTTTCTCTGTACGTCTGGAAGTTCAGTCATGGAAATATCTTTGTCAGATAAATGAATTCCAGGTCACTGGGATAAACAGATGCAATAAAATACTCGTGCGTAGAAGAAACCCTGGACAAAAATGTGATCCAACAACTCTTCAAGGAAATTGCTGTGTAAGAGATCCAGCTTTGAGGCTTACCCCAGGCTTCTGCATAACATGATAGTTAGTACTTTAAACTGGAGAAAATGTGATGGGATCTGTTGATATTTTTCCACTTGCTTTCTCAAATTCATGGGATCAGCAGAAAGGGAAGGAAACCAAAGCTGAACTAATGCTGCGCTTTTGCCTCCACCACTGCCTGAACACACAGTGGGGATCTCTTGGTGGAGAACCTTCTTATGGGCATCCCAAAATTGCCAGGAAATGTGGCTCTTTGACTTGTTTTCAACGTAACATGAGAAAGAGGAAAACCAGAAATAAATGGGAAGGCCGAAATATAATTGGGGAAAAGTGGTTATTTAGTTTGGCTACTGATTTATTAATGCATGACGGTGACTCACTGAGGAATAAACCCTCACTTAAAAATGTTCCTCAGCTCTAGCTGGGATTATTTACAGGAAATAAAAGCAGTTAAAGAATTAGAATGAAATCCTGCGCATACTGAGTCAATAGAAATGTTGCCACCGACCTCATTAGGCCAGGTTTTGGCCCCAGATATCTACAAAGAACCACAATTCTCTTGCAGTGTGACTAGCAGATTAGTATTTGACAACACCAGTTTATCTTTCCCTACAGAATCCTTCATTTTTATGCAGCCAGCCTAAAAACTATGCTCCACAAGTTTGTGTTTCAGTGCAAGACAGACAGTGTTCCATGTTCCTTTTAGGCTGTTTGCCCAGCGTTGCTGTTCCCATTTGGCTTAAGCACTTTCTGAAATTATTATTTTGCCTCCATGTCCCTTATAAGAATTTTTTTCCTCTGAGGTATCAGCAGCAATTTTAAGGCATTTCAAACTACAGAAGTAATATAAAATGGACACTGTGCTCATATATATCATAAAGAACACGATCCTTTAACCCTGGCCTTCTAAACCCATAAGCACTCGCTTTACTTCAGTGATTCACCATATGCTTTTGCAAGGAACATTTTGCACCTGCCACCACAACACAGGACAAATGCCAGCTTTGCAGGAGGAAACATTAACTCATTTACACAAAGCCTTAGGTGGTCTATTAGCCCTGCATAAAAACAAGAACTTGTAATTACTGGATCCACGGACAAAATTAAACTTGATTGACTACAAAGAAGCAACAAGTGGAACAATTAACAACAAAGCCCCAGTAAACTCCTCTGTTGGGACGCCATGGCCTGGCTGAGTGAGTCTGACAGCTCCATGTCTACCTCTGCTGTCCCAAGGGCTGTGTCCACACCAAACCTTTAACTCAGTGCAGACGGGTGAGCTCCTGTCAGAATCACTGTTCAGCTCTCTGCTGATCTGCTGTGGATTGTGCGAGACACAACCAAGAACTCACTGAGCACAGAAAGGGCCTTCTAGCATCATTAATTTTGTCCATTCATTCTTTCCCCTGTGTTTCTGGACGTGGCGATTGCTCCTCCCTGGCTGATCCCATTTTAAAAGGACACAGCTCCGTGGAGCACCATGAGCCCAACCAGGCAGCTCGGCAGATCCTGTCCTGCAAACCCCATGGAATTGTTGCTCCGTAGCCTTAAGCGCATTAAGGTAATTGCAACCGGTCAGTGTCACAGGTGCACAGTTAAATTTGGGATGGCAAAACCCATCCCAAAGAAAAGCACCTCCGCTTTCCAGCTCCCCAGCCACGCAGGTTAATTTTAAGTTCTCTGCCAGTGCCTGAGGTAGGGTGGGAACCTGGGGGGTTCTGTCACAGCTTCCCTCCACAGTTTGATTTAATGCCCTCTCTGAGCAATTGCATCTCAGTGCTTGCAATAAGGAAATGTCATAAAGGTACCTGCTGCCTGGTCCAATACCTTTTGGCTCTGACAGTTCAAATTTACAGCTTTAATTCAGGAGCCTGGAAGCCTTGTATTATGTACACACTTAGTGGAGGGCTGAAGGAACAATATTTTATGGAGTTCACCTGTGATCAGTGATGTGATCAGTGACCCATGGAGGACATAACGCCTCGGACCCTGTGAAATGACTTGCAGACAAAGTCATGGTCCAGATTGTCCAGTGGCAAATTACGAAGTCCTAATCAAACCCCAGCGCATCTGGATGGACTGACTGGAAGGTTTTGCCTCCGTACAATAAAGAGTTGAACTTCCAGCAGCTTGAACAAGTGCTCAACTGGGTTCTCTCACCCCTGAGCACCCAGAACTGAGTCAGGGAGTGTTTAAGCAGAGGTGAAGGGAGGCAGCCACTGCCTGGACTGCTCCCCCATCCCAGGGGGAGACCCACTTGGACATTCCTGCTCTTTTTGCAATCCAATTTACATCCCACGTCTCTGTTACCTCTGTGTTCCCAGGGGTCATGTCAGGGGGTGTTATGAACTGCAGGCACAGCAGCAGTGCAAACATCCCCAGTGTGTGCAGGAGATGCAGCTGTTTAATGAGCCCTGCTGTCATTACAGCAAAATGACTCAAGGACTTCCTTAAAAAAGCCTCTTATTTATAGTATCATACATTACCTTAATGTCTTTTTACTGGGAGGTGCTTTGAAATACTGCGCAAACATTACGAGGTGGTCCTGAAATAATGGGAATTTAAACACAATCTAACAAGGAAAACATAAATATCGGATGGAACAGAAAGAATTTGTTGAAAGTTTGCTGAAATCCTCAGCAAACGAGTATACTTAGGAAAAGTATGCACTTCTGAGCTGGAGTTTTACAGCACATCTTGCACATGGGAGTCAGTGCAAGTGTGTGCTCTGGCACAACTTCCTGATGGAGAGTGTAAAAATTAGCAAGAATTTCCTCCTACCAGTAAAGCTGCCTAAACCCCAACATTATGAAACGATGCTATTATTTACCTGTAATACTCAGAAAGCAAGAGCTACTTTCTCCAGGCAGTGTCTCCGTTTCTCAAGAGAATGTCAAAACCCTGTACTGATGTCCAGTCCTCTTCAAAGCTTTACATAATGCTGACTACAATTAACCTTCTACCTCTGCCACCCCGCTCTGAAGTTTTCCTTCTCACTGAGTTTCATGTATTTTCCCTCTGCTGTCAGTTTTATACCTGCTGCTATCCCATGACTTACCAAGAATTATCTCTGACTTCACCTGGCCCATCGAACTCCTTCCATCCCTTCCGTCACGTTTCAATGACATCTTCACTTTTTTTGCCCCCTTTTTTTTTTTGGTAAAATATAGATTAAACTTTTATATTGCGCCCAGTTTATATTTTAAGGCATTAGTTTTAGTTTGTGCTTTAATCTGTAGCGGAGAGATGGGAAGTTTGATTTGTACCGACCTCTGCGTGTGGTGTTAGAACAGCCTTTGTTTTGCCAGATAAACATGGTCTAGATGAGCCCTCCATGAACTATCTCTGGGCATCCCTTGTTTGAACAAGAAAAATAATCCAAAGTACCTCTGTGGTGAATAAAGGAGATATCCGGGGTGTGCTTATTTAAACCTGGCCAGGTCCTCATGTTCCTACAGGGGATAATTACAGGAGAAATCTTAAACGGAAACGTATTAATCCAAGTGGGATCATCTGCCAGTGCCCTTCCCGTCAAAACTCAAGCAGCAGCCAGGAAATGAAGTGGTAATGACAGGGCTTCCACTTAGCCTCTAAATCTTTTATTCTTAGGTATCCATATTTTAATGAAATTTATATGCTTTTTAATGCAGGAGACGTTTTGATGATCTTAGATACAGTCTCTAATTAAACATTCTGTAATTAAACTTGGTTGATCTATGTAAAACGCCCAGGAATTGGAGCAAGCCGGGTTAAGCCCTCCTTTAACTCCACGACATGCAGGGAAGAGAGTGTCTAACACCAGGCTTTACGAAGCTCTCACGGGAGCAGAAGGGTGGCTGTTGGTGCTGTGTTGAGGCTGGATGTGCTCCCAGCCCAGCAGCCCACGAGCCTCTTGCCTCTCTGGACTATTTACTCCATCATTTCCCCCCAGCCTTTGATGAGATTCCCACATGGGATGTGGCATTTACGAAGCCACAGATTACTTTAACCTGAAAAGAACGTTTTGGGAAACACGCAGCTGACATAAGCACACCGAGTTTTGAATGTCTTTGTTCTCGCAAATGTGTAGCATTGCATCCCAGAAAAATACATTTTAAATAATAATTTTAATTAATTTGTGGAGGGTCTGGCTCCTGTCCTGTAAACAGATCTATGCCATCCTTGCCTTTGTTTGCTACATCCGTGGAACATCCATTATTTTTCCAATGATCTCATTTCTGTTGCTTTCCCTGCGACACGGTGCCATGCTCATTCCTCCTTCGAAAATTTCAGGAAGAGAAGCAATTTGTAAGAATGACAGGAAAATGGCTTCTCATCTGTGTACACCACAGCAATCTGACACAGAGAGAGAGAGGCTCTGGTGAGATTGACAAATCCTAATTCCCACTGAGTTTCAAGCAGTCCAGATTAGCCAAAAAAAAAAATAAAAAATTCACATCGACCAATTTGATCATAAAGATTCTAATTCAGCACAGGTTAATTGAGAAGTCAGATTTACAGCTATCACTTCTGGAGAGGAGGGAGATAAGCGAACACAATGACTCTTTATCAACAATATGGAGACTTCATTTAAAGAGAGAGCATTAGGTTACAGGCTGGAAGATTAGTAGCAATCAGCCTGCTCTCAGGAAAGAAAATGCACTGGGTGATAAAGATAGAAGGCATGAAGCTGGGTGCATAGAAATGAGGTTCGATGCCAAATATTACAGGTCAGATCGGAGCTATCTGTCAAGCTGGCACTGATCGTTGCTGATGCACAATTATTATTACTCACCTGTGATCAGGTCATTTACCACTATCAAGGCAACGGCTCCTCCCACCCATTTCATTTGCTAATGGCATTTTAATGAAAAAAAAAAGTCCATCTAATATCTCTTGGAGATGACTAACCATTGTATAATAGTACATAATGGTATATGAAATACATTTACTTTTTCCCAATCACCCATAAAAAGGTATCAGCTGTTATTCTGTTCCTTAGCCACAACCCCATAAATCTGAGTGCAGTTCTGCCTTTAAAGGTGGCAGGCTTATTTTTCCTTTTTCTTTGTGTGCCATGTGTTTTCCATACCAAAAAGTGCCTGTTTTGTTGCAAATGACAGAAGGAGAATTTAAAGGGGTGCTGGAGGATCATAAAGACTCCCTTCTATCCAATCCCAAGCAGGCATTCACCTTATTGTTCTGCTGACTAAAGAATTAGAAACTATTAATATTGTCTCTGCTGGCAGGTCAGAAAAATACTTATTCTGTAGTCGAGCAGATTAATCCAAAGGGGGAAATAACCCTGCAAAGCCCTGCACAAGCTGGGTCTCTAACCAATCCACTTTCTAAAGCCAGATGTTTTCAATCTGTTCCAAGTGTTAATCTCCCGATACATCTTTTGATGCCTAGTGAAATGATTTCAACATGTATTGAACTATTAGAGAATTCATGTGATTAGTGCAGTTATTATTCCTTATGAAGGAGAAGGGATGAAGCCCTACCAGTGAGTTTTCAGTCATATGCTCATATTAATTATCGAGGTGTGTTGGGACCTCTTGCCATTAGGTTTTTTGATGGGCTCTGGGCGCTGCCCAACTTTAGCTGCTCTTTTCAAAGAAACTTACAGTGAAGTCAGACACAGGATAATACTGGGTCAGGGGGCAGGGCTGAGGTCAGAGGTACTGCTTTGCAGAGCCCATGACGGGCATGAAAATAGATTTACCAACGAAGGCACTGGACCCCAGTCTCTGATATTTACTCCGGCAAAAACTGGGTAACCATGAAATGTAGTTATTCCTGAAAAAGGGAGATTTCTATTTTTTTTTTCCTTCTTACACACACCTTCTTAGGTCTTTTCTTGGCATGACTTTGGTCTCCTCTGATAAGGAGCTGGTTTGAAATACGGCAGCCAGGCTGTGAGCTTTAAGCCGGGGTCCCTTCCGTGGCAGGTGCTGATGGGATCTGCTGTCAGGGCCCACTGTGTGAAGAATAATGGCTTGTGAGAGGAAGGTTACAAGTGAGGTCAGGAGGCAGCTCAGGAAGCCTCGTGTTTCATGTCAAGGATCTTAAAGGGTCTGGGAGGGCTGCGAAAACCTTCCTCTGGGGCTGCTGACTGACAGATCGGTGTTGCGATTGCAAACTGATTTGGATAAATCACGTTGATCTACCATTTGCAAAAGGCTGTAAGAGGGCTGTTGGCAAGTCATCTGTCCCTGGGACATACTAGATCAAATCCACAGGGGACAAAAAGGAGCTTATGCCGTCCTCTGTGTCCTGCTGGCATCCCAGAGCAGCACCTCCACGCCAGGGAGCTGCCCAGCCTTAAAGTGCCTCTTCCTCTCTTGTGAGTCTCCACAGACATCCCAGTTCCCCAAGGGCCATTTAGCCCCTAAATCCTTCAGCAAAGTCCCTTTGCCTCACAAGCAGACAGTGGCTTTTGTCTGTGGGAACTGGCTGGCAGAGAATACGTGCAGTTGCAGACGTCTGCGTTACCCACACAGGGTGAGGAGTTTATCGCGGGGCTTAAGGGAGTGTGGTGTGAGCTGAGGAAGAGGAATAGGTTTAAAATTAAAATGAGGATTTTTCAACTCGTCCTTAATATTTATAAGGCTTCTCTTGCCTCACAGACAAATCCTCCAAGAGGAGACGGAAAGCTGCTCATCCTTATTTCTTGTGCCTTTAGTTCAGCTCCTCATTGTTTATACTACTCTAAGCAAAATAAGTGTTCTGGAAACGCAGTCATTTACAAAATGCAGCCTACTAAGCCTTAAACAGCAGAGACATGTCCTGCTATGTTTGTTCCTTTGTTGTTGCTATGGCATTACCACACATTTTTCCATGTAGGAAAGGAAATCCCATGGAGACCAGAGAATAAAGGCTTGAATTTCCAGGGCACAGTGTCCGTCTCGCCTCTTGACCTGTTTGACACCCTCTTTCACCAAACCCGCATTCACTGAATCCAAATAAACAGCCAGCCATCAAAGGAGACACTTTAAAAGGATTGCTCATGGTTGGCCTTGATGAAATATACATTGGAAAACCTGCATTTTAATCACCTTTGGAGTTCTGCATTTCAAGAATGGTTTTGTTTAACTACATCAGACTTGTCATTCAGGGAAGTTTCCTTCCGTAGGATGCCTGCATTTAGAAGTCAAGTTAACCAAACCCAGACAAATTTCCCAGGAGGCTGTAACAAACCAGACAAGCGTCTCACACAGTCGGCTCTGACCTCTGCGCTGTGCCAGGTGTATCCCTGCTATCTGCAAGGGTCTGAGATGCTGCCTGTTTATACAACACCACCAATTCTCAACAGGGTGTCTGAGGATTCATCAGAACCACTCCATGTTGCTTGTTGGAACAACCTTGGCTTAAACTCTCCACTTGCCTTGACATTAGCCTGCAAAGATGAATCCTGTGCCCCAGCCAGCCTGCTCTGCCTAAGGCCCCTGATCATTCCGGGTTGCACAGAGTCATTGTGCCTTGTTCTATCTTAGAAGTAACTATTTCATGGTGTTACCTGGAATTACCTTTTGCATACATGTTAAAATTAACCGTGTGTTAATTCACGGCTGTGAAATGCCCCAGCTCATTCATCCTATGTGAATTTTCTTTCGGGCCAATATACAAGGAAGTTTTCATACTCAGAACAAACATCTTCAACTTATTGTAATGTATATGTAGTTATAATTTAAGTAAGTGTCACCTGTTCATGTAGTTATAAGGGAAGACTGTGCAGCTCACAACTGACTAACGAGCAAATATCTCAGACTTAGAAATTGTTCTGATGCAAAATAACATGGTTGTTTTGGGCCAAGCTTTTTGGGCTCCATTGTTGTCTGTCTTCCACTGCTGTCACTTTTCTGTGACATAGTTCAGAGGCACTGGCCTGGCCATCCAGGGCCTTGTATCCTCTCATCTTTCCAAACCACATATCCATATTGCACACAGGATATTGCAGCCAGAAGACAACGCCAGCCAGCACGGGATAATCTGCCACAGGCAACAAACATACAGCTTGTGGCCTTGCAGATTCTTCAGGCAACACAGGCAAACAAACAGCAGCTTTGCAGACTTAATGGACTTTTAATGGATTTGATGGATTCTGCATCAGCAGTTTCTAATGGAACATCTAAAGAGGAAAAGTTTCCTTCCCATAGAGATTCTGAGGAGAACTGAACTGACAGTGCAAAGGCTCCTCTTTGCAACACTTGGATGCTGTGAAAGAGAACTCAATGGCCAGATTCAAAATCTTCATCTGTTCTGAAATGTCACAGAGTTTTCCAGGGATGGGAACTGAGCTGTGTCTATACCATGGGCTTGTCACGTTCCACGGTACTTAATAATGGCAAAAAGCACCAGTAAACCATGACCTCCTTGATCAAGGCCATTTAACTCAACTCCCCAGAGCTGGTGAAGAGAAAGCACAGAAACTGGGGCTGGAAGTCTGCTCCCATGTCCAGAGGGAAGCTGTGGCTTTAGATGGAGAGTTGTTCTGCAGTTACCAGAAAGAAGACAAAGCCTCAAATGCCTTTGTTGAATCCAGACACATTCCTCCTAGTCACATATCCTTGACTTTGTTACTTTTGCGTAATCTTTGAACTTCAGCTATTGATAAATAAATTGGTTTACAAACCAGAGAGTAAATCGCCCTTCACTGCTGAGCTACTATTGTGCCACTCATTTGTAAGGCAGCTTTCAAGCTTGTTTTTAAATCAGTTTGGCTTGACATTTTGTTTTCCTACTATTATTTATGAGCTCTATCTTATGAATGGATTATGTAAAATAGTTTAATTCCAGTTGTAGCAATTTCTCAGATGCCATCACACAAAAGCTTGCTTTGAGTAGAACACTCAGGTCCAGATTTTGTTCTCAGCTGTGCTGATACAAATTAGACCATCATCCACAGAGATCAGAAAGGCTTTCCTCAGATTTACAACTGTTGTGAGCATTTAGGAAAAACTCTAAACAGTGCTTTTCTCAGAGTAAGCAAAGGCACATCGCTGCCTCTCAGCAACAAGTTCTGCAGATGGGGTCAACCGCTCAGCCACTGTCCTCTGCTCAGACACTGAACCTGGTGATTCTTCTTGCAAGGAATTATCACTGCATTCAGCTGTGACTTGACTGCTGCTGTTGGAATGGCAGAAATGTGGATGGGTGGATTTTAGAACAATTGTTTTCTAAGATTTTGGATGCACTTGGTGGTTTTCAAGCACCTAAACCCTCGGTGGCTAATTAAAGCAACCACATTAGTTCCCTTTTGATGGCAGGTCTTAGCTCTCCTCTGTGAGAGAACAGGCTTCTACTGTAGCCAACCAACAGCCCTTGAGCCTTTGCACATAAAAACTATCTCCAGATGCCAAAAACCTTGCCAATTATTACTCTCCATTTCACAGGTTTCTCTGATCTCTCAGCACCTGACTTTGCACCTGAGTGTGGAGCAGAGAACATGTGAAAACAAGAGCTTTGTTGCTAAGGAGCACTTGGTCTCTGTACCTCAGCAGTTTATTTCCCTGTACTAAATGCAGGTTCATTCCCCGGGATGAAGCTCGTGCTGTGTCCCGCAGCGGCTGTAGCTGAGGTGCAGTGTCACGCAAAGGAGAGAGAAAGGACAGGAACTACAAAGTTCTGCTGTGTGGTGGCTCACTCAGGTTATTGCTCTGTGGTTTTCTGGACTCAGGTGCCTCGGTTAAGGCCCAGCTCTGCACCCACCCAGTGCTGTGTGAGAGCAGGAGCCTCCCAAGGAGGCAGCCTGTGCTCTGCCGCTCGCACGCCAAACGGGTCACATTTGTCACCTCAGCACACGGAACGAGGAATGGTTCATTTGTATGACATCCTTGTGACAACACGGAGCCATGAAGATGATGGATATCACACAAACCATTGCAGGGCACTTTTTCAATGACTGCAAACACAGAGCAAGGCAAAAGGAATGTGGTTTTTTGCGCGTAAATGGAGCAATTACAACCAGAGGCACGAGGACTGAATGTCTGCAACCAGTCCCTTGGTTGAGGGCCTCTCAGCTGAGCTCCCCAGGGCTTTCCAGGTGTGCCTGGTTTGCATCCAGGCAAGGAGAGCAGGCAGGACTTGCATGGCCCAGGCTGATGCCTGAGGCGTCACACAGCGTGGCCAACGAGTTTTGCTGGTGCTCTGCTGCACCCAACACAACTCTTCCCTGTTTGAACTCCAGAGGTCCCAAACACCAGCCTTTCCTATCCAGCACAAGGTCAGTAACAGTTAGTTCAGCCTTATTTAGAGAGGCATGTTATTCTAATGGCATCCCATGCTACGCATGATACAGTTTAAAGGTTCCTCCTTGGTTACAAATGTGACCTTCATTAACTTGTCTTTGTGCGCCGAAATCTACAGGAACAGCTCATTGCATTTTCAATTTAATTTAATTTGAATGATAATTTAAAAGTTGTTTGATGCAAATGCGACCATCTGCATCCTCACAGCTGACACAGTTTTTAAAGATGAGTTTGTCAGCAGGGGCGGGGGGGCTTGATGGGAAACAAGAGCCACGAGCTGCCAGGAGTAAACTGTGAGTGCCTGGGGCTGAGTCAAGCAAGTGCTGGTTATCAAAGTTGTACGTGACTATTTAAGTTTGGAGCAGTGATCACGAGTCATCAGACCATCCCAGCTTGTGGCACTGCTTGTCTGAGCTGTGGTAACTGCCCCAGGTGTGTGCTCGCCGGACCTGTTGTGACACACAACACGTGGAAACTTGGCTGCCAGCAGGGGCTGAGCCAGGTTCTGCGCTGCCCTGTGCACAGAACTCCAGTGCCTGGCAAAGACACTGGCTGTGCCTCTTGTTATGGTTTTAATTACTGTCAGTAACAGCAGTGTCCTCAAACTAAGAGCTCACAGTGGCTGTGTGTGATGTAGAAAACAGCACTTGTTTTGCTCTGACTAAATCCAAGCTGTAGGTTTCTGGGAACAAGTGCTTGCCTATTCCTTCCCTCTGCTGTGCACCCTGCTCTTACTGGATGCTTGAGGATGGTAAATAATAATAATAATAACAGCAGTGCTAATGGCTGTTTGTTCACACTTGCTACTTGGCTGCCAAACTTTGAGTAATTTGATAAAACTGTAACCCTGAAGTGTTGTGCTGACTCTTCTAGAACTTGGTCTGGGTTGACTCCAGATTTCCTCCTCGAGTAGTCTGATAAAATGGGCTGTGTCCAATTCAGGCTTTTGAAAAGGAACCAGTGGAAACATTTTGCCCCTAATGCTTCCCTGGCAGCCTTGGTCAGGTAGGATGGAAAGGAGCTCCTTGCTGAGCCCTCACTCGGCAGCAACAGTGCTTCCACCCCAGGGAACCCTGCTCAGAGACTGGCATCCCAGGAGGCTCCAACAAAACCTACAGGAACTCTGCTGCAAGGGCGAGCAAAGGGAAGGGAGCTGGGGAGGGAATTAAATCACTTTCTGCCCTGCACCCTGAAAATCTTCTGTACTTCCAATAATTCTTTTTTTGGCACCTGTGTGCAACAGCCATTGCACCGGTGCTCTGGGAATGTGGTTGAAAGCTTTTAGCTAAATTTGCAAGCATCATCTCCCTTGCCAGTGCGAGTCAGAACGAGGGAAATGAGAAAAATGACCCTTTCCAATCAGGAGGGGTGATTGGCTTGGCACTGTCTGTGGCTGCGGAGACCTGGTTTTAATTCTTAGCACAACCCTGTGTTCCTGAGAGGCTGAATTCTCTCTTCTAGTGAAACTCAAACTTTCCTGCTCCCCAAGAGCAGGCCATACCCATCTCTGCTCTGTTTGGGGTGCTGCTCTCCTCTCAACAGAAAAATATGAGCACGTGCTACTTCAGCACAGTGGAGCTGTGAGCACAGGCTACGCCACAGAAGCCCTGAGGAGCACAGATCCTTATTAAAATGGGAGTGCAGGTTATGAACTGTAGGGTTTATTTAAACCCAGGAACTGGGTGAAATATTGTTGGAGAAGCAGCACTTGCTGTTGCAGAGACTTAACTACTGATGCATTAACCTAATATTTTTCTCACCCTTCATTTAAACGCATGCTTTCGGCTATTTCTTTTGAGATCCTTAGATAGGGACATGAGAGATCACGACATCTTTGACAGCAGTTGCCTAGAATTCCCCATGTGGCTCAGGTGTCTTATTTTCCCCATGTCTCAGGCGCCCCTGAGAGCTGTGTTAGCAGTCACTCAGGAATACCAAAGCTTGGAGCTACTCGTGTGGCTGCATCTGGGAGGGCGGGATGCACAAATGGCTTTGTTAAAACTCGGTCCCATTTGAAGTTCACTTCACAAGCAGCCCGTCGGCATCCCTGGCTCTCTATCCAACAGGAGAAAACTAAATGCAGCAACCTGATTTCTAATGGATGGCTTGCTCTGCAAATGTTATTTTGACTGTATTTATGGGCACTAAAATGTTATTTAAGTCAGTTTTTGGGAACAAGCAAGAGAGTTCCCTGGTCTTCTTACGAGAGAACAGACTGAGTGAATGAGGTGAACAGAGAAGCTGAGAAGATGGTTGGGAACAGAAGCTTTAAATTGCGACTGTGAGGCTGATTTCTGCTCCTTCTGCTCCGTGTCAGTGCTTCTCTTCTCCAAACCCATTAGAGAAACACTTAACAGAAAAAGGCAACCCCCCGGGAGAGCTTTCCGCCTCCTGTAGAGATTTGGAAGAGAGCTTGCATCTACCCATTAGAGAAAAAGTACTTTTAGCTTTTAAGTTCAAATGATGGATCCAAACAACATATGCTAGAACTGAACACAGTCTTGCTGGGAGGGGACTTGCCAAATCTAAGGCTGCTCAAGCAATAAATAATAATGCTAATTAGGCTCCTTCCCTTAGGAGCACCCAGTTTTGTGATAGTGATACAACAGGGCATCGGAGCCTCTCTTATTAACAGATATTCAGAACATCATTGAAATGTTAAAAAACCCCCCAAACAACACACACACAAAACCACTTTTTTTGAAAACAGCCAGTTATAGACAGTCACGTTACTTGCGACTGTGTTTTCCTATCACTATATATCAGCCACTTCTGAAAAAAAAAGGAAAAAAAATGAAACAGCAGCTGGTCTGACTATTGCATTGCCATGCAAGACAGGGAAAGCAGCTATTTTATACGAACACTGATTGCAACATGAGAAAACTATGGCCACTCTTTAATTTTCTCACAATACTTAGTTTCCTGGTATCAAACATCTCTGTGATAGAAATCTTATAGTTTGGCTTTCAAGAGGCAAAATCACTTTAACTGGTGTGTTAGAAGGACTGCAGATTTCATCTGTCACTGAAAATCCTTCTGTGCTTCCTCTACAAACACACAAACATCAAATGGTGGAGCTCTTCCAAGGCTGTCAGCTCAAATATCCTTTACTGGCCTGGAAGATGCTTAAAAAGGGAAGTTTCAGAAACAGAGATGAGAAGACTCATGTTTCAGCTCCTCCAGGCTTGTTGCAAAAACTCCCACTACAGGCATTGCCCCTTGCTGCTAGTTCAGCTGCAGGGCTGGGAATTCAGCTGTTTTTTCCCTCTGGATGTCTAAGCTTCGGCTTTTCCCTCTGCCTAAACCTCGAAACGAGTGAGAGGAAATGAACGGTGCTTTTCCAGCGGCAGCTCTGCCAAGCCCAGCTGGAAAGCCGTGGCTGCTGTGCCATTTAGTGCCATGAGCAGCCAGCAGTACTGGTGCAGGGGGGGCTGTTAGTGCCTTTGTTGTAGGAGAATTTTAGCACTGCTGGGCTAGGAACCCCCCAACAGCTTGGTAACTAGGCCCTCACCCCCTCGTGTCCTCATAAATTAAACATAACAGCAGCTCCTGCAGACAACCGTGTTCTAATAAATCATGTAAATAGTCTGGGAGATTCGCTGCCCTTTATTTCACTTGAGTCCCGTAACTCAGCTGTTAATTGGATCCGAGATAAAATCTGTTTTACCGCATGTTCCCTACGCAGGATTCTGTAAAGTTCTTTCCAGAATAATAACCTATAGCGTTGCCCTCTTTGTTTTGCTCCCCTCTGGCACCAAGGAGAGCAGTAAGTCAGCATGGCCAAGCTCAGGAGAATTTCCCTTCCTCGTGGCTCTCCCAGTTGGTCCATCAGCTCCAGTGTCCCAGGGAGGGCTCACCCTGGGTTTGGCGATGGCAGCACAGCTGCTGACACCGGGCTGCTCCTGCCTCCAGTCCCAAAGCAGTGGTTTCCAAGGGGCCTGGCCAAGCAAAACCCCTTTGGAGCAATTATCCAAGGCTGTTCTATCCAGCAAATACTTTATCCTAATGGTAAGCTTGTTTTTCAGAAAGATATTAGAAAGTTTTGGTGGTTTAATTGGCGTAATGCACCTTTTCAGCCGGGAGATGTGGGATGTACAACCAAAAATGGCTTTTGCGGGTTTCTTTTTCCTTGGGAAAGGGAACCCCAGATATTTGCTCCTTGCTTTCCACTAATTGCATCACAGAAGAAATTTGATGCCTTTTTAGGATAGCCGATTAAAGAGACGAATAAATCTTTCACCTGTGGGACTGAGAAAAGAGGAGCTTTTTTCCCAGGATGTTCTCCCAAAACTCAAATGCTTTTAGCAAGAAGATTTTGCGGGGAGGTCTCTTGCCTGGAAGTTGTCACCTCCCTGGTCCTGTCCTGTACGGAATGTGTGTCACCAACTCGGGGTGTGGCCCCTTTTCCCTGTAAAGCACCTTGCCCGTGCCTTGCTGTGCGCTGAAAGCATCGAGGGCGCAGAGGTGACACAGCACATCAGCGGAGCTACAGCCGTCTGGGTACTGGGTTTATTGTTTATAGACCTAACCTGAACCGGTATCTCGCAGCAACAGCAACATAATTAGCTTTAGCAATTAACACTGCTTAACTGAAGCTAGTGCAGGACCAAAGGCGCTTTTTTAGACTGCAGAAGCAGCAATTAGCATTTCATTAAGGTAACAAGCCTGGAGAGGCTCCTGAGCCTGCTGGGGTCTGCTGATCTAATTTTGGGAGCCATCTATAAGCCCTAGGGGCGTTAAAGTGAGATGCATCAAGTCTTTCATCACCACGTTTGGCAAGCTGACTGGAAAGTGGCATTTGCTTGGTTAAGGGTCACCTCAGTGTACAGGTGAGGTGGCACTGGGCAGCGCTAACTCCGAAAAGCAGGTGGGTGCAGTTGGGTCTGCACAGCCCAAAAACTGAATCTGGGGCCTCATGGGACCCCAGGAGGCAGAGGTGGTTCAGGGAGGCTCTTCCACCTCCAGCTTTCAGGTTCTACCTCTAATTTCCTGTCTCATCAGTACCCCCAAGCAAACATCCTTTTTGTTAGCGTTCTGGAGGAGAATATATCTGTGCACCAGTTTCACGTTCAGTTCTTTGGCTGGTTGTGTTTGAAACATAACACATGTGCTGGGAAACAGACACTTTTATTTTTGCTGGGTTTGTGGGGTTTTTTTAAGTCTTGCCTGCAGCTGAGCCTTGGTGGTTTGTTCACCTTAAATCTGAGGTCAGTTGTGCCTTGAGGAGAAGGGGCTGACACCACACAGCCAGGTGTTAGTGCTCTGGGTCAGAGTGACCAGGTAGAGTCACCCCTGGGCATTGGGGAATTGGGATGTTTGGGAATCATCCGATGTATATACAGCTTTGGAGCAGCAGGTTTCAAACCCCATTAGCTGTAATACACTGCATGTCCCTCCCTACCATCATTTGTGCATACTGAACTCCAGCTAACACAGCAAACAGTGTTTAGTGGTTTTTCTGGGAAATACCACCATAGAATCAGCAGAACATACCTTTTTTTTTTTTTTTACTGTTCTTTGGCATAACACAGGGAAAAAAACCCATCCTGCTATGAATCTCTCTGATATTGTAAGGGTTACTACTCAATGCAGCTGTTAATGGAGCCTCTTTTCCTTGCAATCTGCTTTGCTTTTCTGTCTGCTTTATGTAACCAGTAATTGCCAGTAATCTGGAAGTTTGCTAAAAAGATAGGCACAGAGCTGTATACTTCTGGGAAAGGGACTGATATGATAAAGTCAGGAACTTTCTAAATAGCAGTTTTATTGGAAGGTGTTTCCGTTGCAGCCAACAAGGAGAGCTTTGGTGTCTCTCCTCTGAATCAACGCTGTTGGGGTTTGGAGAAACATTCCTATGGGATATCCATTTTTTATTTCCCTAAGGGCTTTCTCAAAAGAGCCTGTTTCTGGACATGCTAGAAAAGTCAGAAGGCTTTCCTGTTTCCTGAAGATCAAAACTTACTAAGGAGGAGAAAGTGTGTTGCCCCATTCGCTCGTTACTTTGATTAAGTGAGAAGGTTTTATTTATGACTGTAAGTCAGGCTTGGGATTTTGGAGGGGGAAGAATTAGAAAAGAGTCTCTAATCTGGCTTCCGTTGAGCTTCTGCCACTGGGCTGCTCGGAAGGGAAGGAGCTTGGCAATGGGACACCCATTCACAGGCTGGGGACAGGCTCCCTCCCGGTGACGTTGGTGTTCAACGCCCTCTGAAACTCTGTGACCCCAGCACTGGTCACCAGCGTTTGTCACAGCTCATTACACAGCAGGAATGTGGAAGCCCAGTGACCTTTCCCAGAGGGACAGGCAGAAAAGCAATGGCACAAAAGAGGGAAGAAAATGTTGTACACTTCAGAAGGGAAATAACTGAATGTTATTGTGATGGAAAACACTGGGCTGACAACGGGCAGGGACAAAAATGTTCCTTTTAGGGTGTTGGTTGTGGGCTTTGGACTTCTGTTCAGCTGGGTGCAGCTTCCCTTGCTGTAACCCTTGGCTACCAGGGAATTTTGGCAGGCTGGGGGATAGCTCTCAGATCCCAGTGACAGTGGGGCACAGGGAATTGGAGCATTTTGGTGATGCCCTGGAGCAAGGATCAGAGGTGGGAGAGCTGGGGATGTCCTGTGTGGCTGCCAGGCAAAGGAAGGGGGAGGCCCAAAAGGGACACTTCTAAACCTATTAAAAAGTCAAGGCAAACTTTCAGGCTTTGTCCTCAAAGCTCTCCAGCTTCTGTAGTGGGAGATTCGAGCCCCTGGGACTGCTTCCAGCTGTGACTCCAGAGCTGCTCCTTCAAACGGGTCCGTGTTTCCAACCAACTTGTTCCCCCCTTCATTTTACTCCCAGTTTTTATTTAATCTGACTTCGCCTGTCTCCTGAGACAAACTGATTAATTCTTTTCCCCTCCGTAGTCCCCTGAGTCCCTTGTTCAATCTTTCCTGCCTCAGTGAGATCTTAATAAATGCTGCCTGTGGCTGGAAGTGGGATTGGGTCTTGGCACTGTAATTAATTCTTTACTTCCTCCATGGCTTCAATATGCTATTTACAGCCATCAGCCCCTGCAGGAGGGGAGGTTTGCAGACTGCCTCCAACTTTTCCCTCTGATTAATGTGTTTTATCCACCTTGCTTTCTTCCTTGCTCTTTTGCATTTTTTTGCTTTGCCCTATATCCAGTTTACTGTTGACATATGAAAACACTGACAGACTTCCAGTTAAAATGCAATCTCAGAGACAATTGCCAGGCTTTTCTGTTTGCTCATGCTCTGTTATTTAAAAGCCTCTTAGTCCAGGCTGGCTGCTTGTGGCAGGACATCCAGACCCGTTGCAGCAGCATGACCGTGGTCTGACTGTAATCTAATTGCTTTCTGTAGCCTCCAGCAGCAGCTTGCAGGATTTTAACTCCAGCAGACTGGCTGTCAGTCCAGGGAGTGCTCTGGAGGCACTGCACAGGAGGAGGAGGATGGAAGCGACTTGGAGGGAGGGTGAGATGCAGCAGAAATCTCTAGGAGGTTTGGAAGGCCGGAATGAGGAAAGTGTTTGTGGCTGCTGACAGATCAGCAGAGGGGAGCACAATGAATGCTTAAAGCCTGCAAACACTACAGAATTATGTAGGCTGATACCATGGAATATAAATAGGAGTGGATAGAAATTAATCTAGGGATAATTGGGCTGAGGGGGGGAGCTGCTCCTTGCTGGCTGTGGGAGCCTCCAGCAGGGAAGGAAGCCCCTGTCTGATATTGAGGGAAGTGCCCCAGCCTTCTGCCTGGGACCTGCTCAGGGTTTCAGCAGTGAGCTGGAAAGCTGCATTCAATATGCCAGTGAGGAAGCAAATGCAAATATCCTCTTTCTCTCTCTTTTGGGTGAGATTTATGCCACCTCCACATGCACAGCCTCCTGGCAGCAATAAATCACAGAGGGGGAGGGAACGCTGCAAGGAAACCCTCAGTTTCTGCATCTGCTCCTGGACATGGAGCCCCAGCAGGGCAATCCTGGTGCAGCACACCATGTCCCACTGCTACACTGGAGACCACCCTCCAGAGCCTGAGGATTTGCTTTTTTAGTCATCTGCCTTCTCTCCCTCTGGTGCAAGAGTTGCCTGTGTGCCCCGGCTGGGAGGGGGCCCATCGACCCCGTCTTGGCAGACGGGTCTGTTAGAGATGAGCCCTTTGCCAAAGTCCTGCCCAGCCTGTGGTGAGCTGGGCACCCCCCGAACTCCAGGCCTGGGCTGCACCGCAGACCTAAAACTAGTGGTGTTTCAGCAGTGCCCTCACCCATTTGTACCCATCACAAATCCACGAGGGCCGGAGGGCCTGGTCCAGCCCAAATCGTGGCCGTGCCCAGCTCTGCCTGTAACTGGTGTGGGTGGCTCTGCTCCATCCCAATTAGCATTAGCTGTGCTCACCCTGCAGGTCTGGTACAGCTTCCTTGACCCCTCTGTCACCTGACAGAGTGTCTGGGTTCAGCTCAGGGAAAGCAGAAGAGCCATAGAAGCAAAATCAGGAAATGTGCTCTAAGAGTATCTTTCATGTGGGGACTAGAGAAGCTCCGGCACACCCCATCTCCTTGGGCACTCTCAGCTGTCACCTCTGCACTGCAGAAATGGAGGCAGGGCAGGGCCACAGACAGGAAAGCTCTCGGCACTCGTGCTAACCCTGCAGGGCAGTAGCTCGGTGCTCTGCTCCAGTTTGCAATTCCTGGCAAAAACACCCAGCTGATCTGATAAACCTTGTCTCTCCCCAGTAGCCTCAGCCACCTCCTGGCCTTACCTTGCAGCCCCCGTGCTCCTGGGACTCTGGCTGGGCAGCTCAGGACTGGAGGCACAGGAGATGCTGATCCCCCTCACACTGGCCACGAGCAGAAAGCACAGGAAGACACAGAAGGGACAAGTTCCCTCCAGTGCATCGTTCTGAGCCCAACACGCTCCGCTCCCCGCCACCCCTGCAGCTCTGCAGGGCTCAGCCAGAGGAATGAGCCCTGCTCCGGGGGAATCCGGGTTCAGCCTCTGGGAAAGGCATTTGGCTGCCGCCTGGGAGCACCTGACTGTGGTTTAATCCCCTCTCAGGGCAGAGGTGTGACCAGCCCCCAGCACAACTAGGGCAGCTAAAAATACTCGGTGCACAAAGGAAGTAGTAATTTGGGCAGGACTGAGGCAAAGTGATTTATCTCAAATCGAAAGGTTCAAGAGGTGCAAAACGTGGTCTCATCAGGTCAAGCATCAGAAAAGGAGCAAAGATGTGACGCAGTCACAGGGCTTCAGGAAAGCAGCAAAATCTAAGGATTTTGCTAAACTTCACAGCAAGAGCAGCGGAGCCTGTAGCAGCAGTGCAGGGAGGTACCTGCTGATTTCTCCACCATATGCTGACTTTACCTTTACTGTCAGTCTAAATTCTGCCAATTATTAAATTATCCAACTTGCAGCAGGAACGCAGTTAGATGTGATCCAAATGGTGTCACTACAATTATGGTAATTATCTGAAAACAAGCCAATTACTTCCCTCCTCCTCATGCCAGTTGGTACCAAGATAGCAGCTGTTCGAGGCAAATTTGTTATCACATTACTGTACATTTGTTAAAGGTTGAGGTTATAGATTCTAGCCTTTTAAATATTAAAAATGCTATAAAGTCATGGAGTGTATAACATATTAGGATTTTTTTTTTAAATGTCGTGAAGGGAGAAATTTCTTTTATATGCCAAGAGAGCTGGTGGGGAAGTGATTTACTCATGATGGCTGGCTGGAAACGTGTAGTTTGCAATCAGCATACAACCAAGCTATAAATTAACCTGTGACAGCTTGTTACCTCTACCCATGTAAAATGAACTAAACGCAGAAGCTTTCTGAGGATCTTTTACATTTCTCTTGCTTCAGTTCTTGGCATTTGGGGTGCTCAACACATCCAGAGGCATCTTGCAGGATTGGCCCCTCTACTGGCTGCACTTTCAGCAGCTCGTTCAGTTTGTCAAGTGTTTTGGCTCATTTAGTCCTGTGAGAAGCGGCACCACTCCCTGATGGAGAGTGAAGCAAAGGAGAGCTCAGCTCTGCCCAGGCTAAGTGAGTTGGGCCAACGCTGGGCAGAGCCATGGGAAACACTTCAGCCAGGGGAAGAGGCTCCTGAAAACTCGTGCTGTCGAGCCATCTTTTACTTTTGAACCTGTTCATACTAAGGACAGCCTTGCTCAAATTGCTGAAGGTGTCAAACATGCAAAGCCCACCACTTGCAGCTACTGCCAGAGGTGCAAAGGAAGTGCCCTCGGAGCACAGATCACAGTGACCTCTTGTTTTCCACAGCCCTTCCTTGGAGAAACTGGAGTCTTTCATCTCGTGTTAGCCACCATATCCTTGCTTGGACTGACCTTAAGTTTTTTTTCCATGTGATGTTTTGAAATCTTTGGCTTTGATGTGCGTAAAACACTTCTTTCAATAAATGTCAAGAGCAGATTAGAGAAAATTAAATGGCAGAAAGAAGAGATTCTGCCTTTTGGCTTTAACAGCGTTTTCATGACAACTGAATGAATCTGCTATGAAAAATGTGAATTTTCCTCTCCGTGCTCAAGGTACATGCCAGTGGGATCTGTTTATATCTGTGAGCTTAACATACATCCCCCACGCATCCATAATTCCCTGCAGCTTGTGTGCAGCCACAGAGCCAAGGCACAGGGCAGAGCCCAGCTCCCGGGAGCAGGTTAGTGGCATTATCCTGCTGCTTTGCTTGAAATAATTAGCTGTGCTCACAGATGACCTTCTCAGCGAGCCCTAAAGGCTGACAGATTTGGGTTATATTGGAGCAGTGGAGAGCAGCACGTGTCAGAGTGCCCCTCCTGGAGAAATCCGGCTGCTCACTCCACCGCCAGCCCCAGGAGCTGGAGCTGGGCATCGCAGTGCCCACGCAGCTGCAGCAGGGGGGCTTCTCGCTCCCACAGACAGAGGATGCTGGGCTCCACCACTTCCCTGGGCATCCCTGGTACCTTCCACCATTCTTAACTGATACCATCTGCTTTCCTTTTCCTTTCCCAGGAAGTTCTTGTGGCTGTCAGAGCGATGTGCCAGGACTCTCATTTGGGGTTGTGTCCAGTTCCTACCCCCTTGGCAACATGTGAAACACCATCTCCCACAGGAGAGTGCAGGTATGCTCTTCCCTACTGATCACTCATTTCTTCCTTATTATCATTTAAGATTTAGTTATTACCTTTATCCTTTTGCTTCACATGAAGTTATTTTCATGTTTGTTGCCCGTTCAAACTGCCCAGTTCAGATTTCTCCCTGTTAAGCAGCAAAACATTCAACCACAAGGATCACAGTTGATAGTGTTTTTTAAAAGAAAAATGTAAAAAAAGTAATCCAGGCAGTCTCCTGCTCAGTCACAGCACTAGATATGAGTGAGTGTGTAAACAGGTTTCTGCTTATCAGTCCTGCTGCTATCTGCTGCACACAAACTGCTCAGCCTCACAAAATCCAATTTCCAAGAGGTTAGAGGAGGGAACTATTTGCAGAAACACAGCAATACAAATCTCCCAAGCCACAGCCCTCATTATGCTGATGCTGAAGAGAGAAATGATCCTTGACGACTCCTGGCACCCAAAGGTGACATTTACTTTTGTGGCTTTGATTAGAATCAGCCACGGGGTTGTTGCCTCCTGTTTTTCCATGCTTTTGTGGTGGGTCAGAGGAAGTGGTTGAGCCCCCACTGTGGCCCGAGCAGGCAGTGGGCATGGGAGGTCTGCAGTGCACCCTGGGCTGGCAGCACAACCATCACCTTCTGTTTTCCCCTAAAAACCTTGCAAACTCAACTTGGAAACAGTGACACACCAGCAGGAGAGACGGGAACACAGCCACTGCCTCCCGTGGGGTGCCTGTACCAGGCGTGGAGTGGGCAGGAGAGGTTGTGTGTTGAAGGTACAATGTTTTGAGCTTTTGGCCAAAACCTGGATGTGGGCAGATGCTGCAGCTCAGTCCTGGAGGAGCGGAGCCCTCCAAGTGCCCACTGGCACTGGGGAGGAAGGAGCACAGCACTGGGGATGCCACTGCGGGTGGACCTTCTGACCTGGCTGCTGTAGGTGACAGCAGGAAGGATACAGCAGCATCCCGTGGCAGCAGGGATGTGAGGTATAAAAGGAAAATGTCCCTCAGCCCCTGTCACAGACACGAGCTCTTTGTTATTCCGTGATAGAGTGATCAGGCAGCAGCCAGCCCACCTCTGCTCCCAGCACCTCCTGTGAAGGGCTGTTGCCCAGAAGTTCACCACATCAGTAAAAATGCAAACTGTGAGCTGATTAGATATTCATAGATAGTCTTTCTTGATTAGCTCACCATTAATATTTCAATGTCAGAACTGGATGCATACTGCCTCCCTGCTCTCTTCCTTCCTGCTTAATTAATTTTGACCATCACCAACAACAGTCTCCGACAGATAGCAGAAATTGAAGTGGGCTGTTCCGTGACTTTGCTTGCTGTAAACAGCTATTTGCAATTCCTGTTCATACATCACCCACCCGTGACAAAGAGATCACGGTAGCAGAAAATGAGTCTCCCTCGTAAGCACTTCAGAGCTCTGAGAGAACATTTGCTTATTCAATAAAAATAATCAAATAGACAATGCAGTAGGCACAACTTGGCAACAAGATTTGTGTCTCACCTAGTAATCAGCTGGCTGTTATGCCATTATATAAAAAGAAAGGGAGGGAATTGTTAATTTATCTTTACGAAGAGAGGGCCTTTGATGTAGGGTAGCTCATAAAAGCCGTGATGTGGCCCAGCTGTGAGGGGGTGTGATAATCGCTGCAGCCCCAGCAGTGGTATGAGCAGCTCACTTCATAAAATGCAGGTTGCATGGCTGCCTGATGCCCAGCAAACACATCCATGGCTGATAACAGGACGTGCTGCTAATAGTCTGTTTGATTTTATTGATGTGCTCAAGATATATGGGGGCAGGAGGAGCAGTGAGGCAGAAATTATACAGCAGTGTTTGTTCCACCCCGGCCCAGGGGACTGGCTGCCTTCATCCTCCTGGGCCTGGAGGGATGGGGAGCTCTCCTGCATGACAGGAGGGCACTTGCCACCTTACAGGTCCACGGAGTCCTGACACAACAGACACACTGGGACTGCTGTCACCATGTGCCTGCCTGGGACCAAAGCAGCACTGGGTTTGCAGAAACAGTATTTTTGTCTTTCTCTGCTGTCTTTTTGTCCTGCTGAGCTGCAAAATAAGCCCTCTGCTACTGGACATGCTCCACAACTCCATCCATTGCTGCAAATCACCCTGCCCCAAGCTCCAGCCTCTCCTTTCCCCGGGAATACACCGTGATGGTGACCCAAAGCAAGCAGAAAGGCAGGAGCAGCATGTTGCAGCCTTGTTTAGCTCCATCCCCTCCACACCATAACTCAGGCTGTTAAATGCCTGGCCAGAGCTCACCATCTGCTTCCAGTCTTCTAGGAATACCACTGAGTAATTCAATCAAAAAGGAGAAGATCCTTGTTTCACTGAATCGTAAGTCACTCTTCAAGTAATTATAATTTTATACCCCTATCAGGAGCAACAGGGGCTGTTCATTTTATGGGCTTTAGCAGCCAGAGCTGTGCTTCTGCCAAGGTTACGGCTGGGAGGAGAACACAATTTAACATTTCCTCAGCCATCCAAGGCTTATCCATGTTTTTAGCTTTCTGGTTAGGCAAGTGAATAAAGCCCTGAAGGACCAAGGCCTTTGTCCAGGAGTGCTGTTACTACAGAGCATAGAAAATGCGCTGGCTTGGACCAGAAAAGCCAACCAAACCATCAGCATGAAGCCGATTCCCAGTGGTGTGAACATGCCAGGTCTGCCCTTCCACGGTGCAGCTTCTGCAGCACAGTGATTGCTGCCTAACCAGGGAGCAAAATCCTACTTTATCCCAGCAGCTGGAGGACACCCGGGGCTCCATCCCTCTCACACTGCCTTAGAGAGCTCAGATGAGATTAGTCCAGGGGAAAAACCCTACCCACTTGTTCCATCCAAAGTGCCTGGGATGCAAGTCAGAGGACTCAAAAAAAAAAAAAAATAGTCTTACAAAAAGATCCAAAAAGGAGCCTTTTGTCCTGTCTGGAGCCTTCTGATGATCTTTGGGGTAATTTCCCCACTTAGACACTTGCCCTATCCTGTCTCCCCAGCAGCCATCCCTTAGCACCACTGTCCTTTCCAGGGCCAGTGCTCCACCAGATGTTCAGTCTTTTAAACAAATTTATTCCCTTGACTTTGAAAAGGACTTCACCGTGTTTCCATCTGTGTTTACACTCCGTGCGGGGTAGATTTCTCCTCTGAGCAGATCTGTTCCTCACCAGCAAAGGAATCCGACTCAGCACAGACCCAGACAGGAAGGCAGAGCAAAACATTTCCGAGCCAGCGCTCGCCTGGGAGCTGTGCTACGTGTCCACGCGGGGACCGAGCCCTCTGCCAGACTCCCTGCATTGTCAGGCTGTGCAAAAAGGAAGTGGATGTGGCCCAGAGCCACTGCTCCTGTGTCCGCTCCCAGGGCTGGCTCCCCAGCTCACCCAGCACCCCCCTCCCAGTTATCCAGGATGCTGAAATCCAGCGCTCTTCAGAGCAAGCAAAGCAGGACTGACACGCCCCACGTCCCACCCAGGCAGCCAGGAGCCCACAGTCAGCTGGGACCCTCATGGTCCAGGTGTTGGAAAGGCTCATTTTGGTTCTGTTCTCAGGGAAATCCTCTCTCTGTGCATCCCTGCTCCCAAAGCCAGACTGGCTGCTACAGGGACACAGCCGTTTTTAACTGCCTGGGCAGTCTGTGACACCAAGGACAGTGAGCAGCTGCCACCCAGATTTATCACTGTGCTCACCAGGGATGGGCCAACACATCTCTGCTGTACAGGAATAGCAAGGTCCTGTAAAGACTTCCAAGGTGGATCTACAGATAACATGAGCCTCGTCTAATCTCAGGTACACAGATTTTGAGGCACTTGGGGGGTTACTTCTTCACCCTAAATTGATATCAACCTTCAGGTTTCGGGGCAGAATCTTGGTGCTGGCAGACAAGTGTATGAGCTGATGGCATCTCTATAAACTGTCCTGCTCTGTGTCCTGAAAGCTCCTTGTCCCCACGTTCAGATGCCTGTTAAATTACAGCCGGGATCCAACCAGCCCAGCAAACATTTATGTCTCCCACCCAGGCTGTCTTCTTGCTGCTCATTTGGTTTAGAACATCTCAATAGGCCAAAAAACTTGCAATACACTCAGACAGAGAGAGCTGAGAACGGGGGTTGACCAAAGCTCCCTGAAATGCACCCTTGAGCAGACTGAACTGCAAACTGCCCCTGGCAGTCCCGAGCTCCCTGTCAGCATTAGAGAGGACAGGGGGGCTTTTTTACCTCAGCATCACACCCTGCACTCAGTCCAGACAGATGAGCCAATAAAGATGACGAGATCTCCACACAATTGCTCCAGGATGCAGAAATTCACCTATGAGCTCCCTCCCCACAGCAAGGGAGGATGTTCAGGTGGTCCTGGAGGGGGTTTGCAGGGGTCTGTCTGCATCTTCCCAGCCAACAAACATGAGCCAAGCAAGTGGAGGGGGAGGGAAAAGTCAAACTGTTTATGAAAAGAAACATCAGCCGAACACATAATCACATCGCAAGGAGGTCAGGAGACAGGATCCATCTCAGCACTGTGGGCATGCAACAGGCAGGCTGGGCAGCCACTAATCACAGCTATTAAATGATAAATGCTCTGAAGCTTTGCAGGATCTGGTTTGTTATGCAATCTGAACTTGCCAGAGAAGAGGGACCCTCTCCTTCAGTGGTTTTGTCCTGCAACAACCAACAAGCACAGTTAAAGCTTCATGAAAGCTGCTATCAAAGCCACCTCTTGCCAAAAATTCATGCGGGGCCCTGCTTGGAAAGATATGGCTTGAGAAGCCTTCCAGTAACACCCCTGAGCTCCACCCTGGTGCTTTGAAAATGAGAGTAAATGTCCTGTGTTGTAAAAGAAGGAACTGCCTGTAAACTGAATGGAGAGTCAGAGGGAAGCAAATGAAATATGGATTTTCCTATCTGAAGCACGTGGCTCTGGCACAGTGCTGGGCTCTTTGGGGCTTGTATTTCCTCAGGGGCAGCAGAGTTGGAGTCCCAGTGGCACTTGTTATTTGTAGTTTCCATTTATTACAAAGCACTGTTATTATTTACAAAATATACTTTTTTATGGACTGCTACTGCATCCAAGTGCAATAACTGGTCTAAGCTCAAATCCCTAGGAGAACTGTTGAAAGAAAAGCAATTCAGCCACATATTAATATGACAAGGATTTCCCCAGGTTTAAAGGAATTGAAAATATGTTTTGTACAAGTGAAATAGTTCTTTCTTGCAGTACAAAGCTGCTCTTTTGCAATGATAGCAATGAAAGGATATTGCTTCTGTCACTGATGCCACTGGAAACGTATTGCCCCTCTCCAAAAAACCAGTGAAAGGACATGGCTGGTTTATTCTCTAAATGAGGCTACTGAGAAATACCCTGCTCCTGGCATTAGCCCAGGGAGCTGCTGCTGCTGAGACCCGAGCCTGGAGGGAGGGCAAAGGCACCAAGTCAGTAGGTTTATGCCAAAAAGCATCTGGAGAAAATCAAAGCGTAGTTTGAGAACTAAGCAGAGGAAAGAAAACTGTTCAAAAGTCATCTGGAAATGAATCCCTACCTCCCCTCACCGGGGTGGAGCAGGGCTCAGCTGTACAGCACAGCGAGGATCTGGCCCCTTCTCCTTCAGCAGCTCTGCACCTTATATGAAATGAGCTTAAACCCTGGGGAAGGCTGATCTACGCTCAAGCTGTGGCAGGGAGCCTGGCCGTGAGCAGAGTTGCCAGCCCCTCTCCCTTTCGCTTCTATTGTTTAATGGTCTGGCTCTCCAGTGAAGATTTTAGGTTTTGGAAGTAAAAATCAGGAAATGGTTCTCTAAACCAAGATGTTCTGTCACTCGAATGTATGCACTGAAGTGAGCACAGAGAAATTACTGCTTCAGCAAAGCAAAGGCTTCCTCCGGTGAAAGGCTGAAGTGGAGTCGATGTTTGCGGTTCCACTTTGGTGCTCATCGATCTGCAGATCTGACAAGTTCATTTTGCTCCCCTGCAACATCCTCCCAGGTGGCACCTCCCAGTTGGAAGGCAGGTGGCAAAAAAGTCAATTGTTGTTTTTAACATAGGAGTTCATAAAATTCTTAAACACGCAGAGACTGGTGGAGTAACATCTGGGCTTTGGCACTGGTGCCCAGCATCTCCACGGGGTTCAGAGCAGTCCCTGCTCCAGGACACACTGGCCCAGGGCCCAGTATGGTCATGGCTTTTACTGAGTTGAATTCTGGAGGAAATTGGCAAAAAATGCAGCAGAAGAGGACTTGTTTCAGTGAAAGTGAAAAAAATGAGAGTGCAGGTAAGTCAGGTTTAAGCAATCCTGGTGCTGGAGTGAAGCACCTCTCGGGCTGGGCTGTGACTGAGCCCCTCTCCAGCGCCCTGGCAGCAGGCTCGTACCCTCAGATATTTATTAATTGTGTCAGGAATTAGTGAGAGCTCACTGACTGAATAATAATGTGCCAGAGGCAGTTTTTTGACTTCGCTAATGTAATTAAAGAAAGCAGTGAGGAAAGCCTGGCACCAGGGAAGGAACCAGGGCTGCCGACGGTGCGAGTCGCTGTCTCTACTACAAGGACAAGATGTGAAATGCAGAGGGGAGAGGGTGAGGATGGCAGGGAGGACCTGAGCAGGGAGGAGGATCGTGCAGTTACTCCCAGCTGTGATGGGAGCATTGCTCTCTCCAGGGAAAGACAAGGGGAAAACAGAAGAGCTGCCCTTGCAACTCAGGAGTTGGATTCATCTCCAGGCTCAGGTTTTATGCTGCTGTGTTTTACTTTCATGCCCAAGGACCTTGCACCAAAGCTGGACTTGGGTTATTTTTGGCACTGCTTCTCTTGCTTAGCCAAATCTTGCAGTTTCAAGGGACCTTTCCTAAATGGCTGGAAACAGCTTTATGGCAACGTTTTTTTAATGCTGCTCTGATGATTGAACACATCCAGCAACATCACTGCATCAGGACTGAGCATGTTTTTCAAGACTGCCACAAGAAGAGGGACCACGTGGGCCCTGCGATAAAAGCCACAATACTATTTTTAAACAGGGATGGGGGAAGCTTTGGGTGCTTTTAAATCAAATCAGTGCCTGGACAACAGGGCTCTGCTTCCCCCCTGCCTCCGCTGCCAAGTTCCTCTTCCCAATCCCAGGGATGTCTTGTGACAAACAACCCTCAGCTTCAACAGGATGGGGCTCCGGGGCTGCCGCAGCCACAAACACATCCATCAGGAAACCGGCTGTGGGTCAGCCCCGGTCTGGGCTGGGTGGGAGGGGGTGGGAAAGGCTGCACAGCCTGGGAACAGCTCCCACCCTCTTCTCCTCAGCCATCCCTGAACGTTTTTAGTGTTGGTTGCAGTGCTGGCCTCCCAACCTCAAACTGTCTCCTGCCCTGGGGACGTGTCTGCTCCATTTATGTCCCCTCACAGAGGTGCTGCGGGGGCCGTGCTGTGCCACTGCTGCACCCGGGAGCACTGGGCACGTCCCCACCGCCCCCGGTGGCCCCTGCAGCATCCTTGGACATTGCTCTCCAGCATCCCCAGGAGCTGCTGGTGCCACAAGTCCTTCAATGCAGTGGAAGGTGGTACTTGGCAGAGTGCCTTCCCCTGGCTGTTATTTCAATCATGATTTCTTGGGGAGGGATCCAAGACCGCGCAGGCAACTGCATGGGAGTGATGGCTGCAGGGAAGGGAAGACTTTCACAGGGTCCTAATGGCAGGTCAGTAATTACCAGGCAGCCACGACCCCACTATTTGCTGCTCTGTGGCTACACCAGCAAAGGTCAGAGTATCCAGGCAGCTTGGTCGTACACCCTCCTGGTGCTGTTTTTATCTAAGTTACTAATTACACATTACCTGTATGTCACCAGGCTGATCGATAGGAGTCTGAGGAATCAATATGGATGTGGATGACAGTGCTGTTTGCCATTCAGAGCTTGCATACGCTGGGAAAAACAGGGCACCATCGATCCCAAAGGTGGGCTGAGATGCAGGGCTGGATGGAAGGCACAGTGAGGGGGGAGGACCACACTGCCTTCCTGAATGATGGTGACACAGCCACTAGGACAGTGTCCTGGCCAGGGATCTGCCATGGCTGTGCTGCCCCCAGCATGTGCCTGCATCTCAAGGCTGGGGCAAGCCTCCCACCCTTCAGCTCTCCCTTGGGAATGGCACGAGCCACTTTCATCTAGGTTGCTTTTCAGTCCCTGGGACTTGGTACACTGAAAAGGTTCACACTGATCTGAAAATGGACAATTCTCCCTCTTTATGTGTTCTTACTGGGTGATCAGTGCCTGAAGCAATCACAGGCTACTTCAAAAATCACAAGGTCTCCTGCATTTTGCTTTGCTGCTGAACTGACCAAAAACTGAGGCCACCTCTGTAATGCCATCACGTTGCTGCCAGCAAGAGAGGTCTTGGCTGCAGAATGCAATCAAATTTTGCAGGAAGAAGCTCTTGGGACTACCATGAAATTTGGGATTACAGCGTGGCTAAATGAGGGAATTGCATAACTGGGGCTTTCTGCCTGTCTTGCTGGAGTTCTGTGACTGTTCTGATTCTGTCATAGCGATGCTGGGAAATTGCTCTTTGAAACCAAAAGAGCCCTAGAAAGGCATAGGCAGGTCAGGATCATTTGCCCTCAGCACTGGGTTTGTCGTGAGCAGTGAGTTGATGGTGGTAGGATCAGACAGAGAGCAGTGTGGGGTGAAAGCAAAACTCTCCCCGAAGGCTTCCTCACGCTTGACTGTGCCTGTGCCCTCAACAAGGTGCAAAGCTCTGCAGCCCTCTCCTGTCAGGCCACTTCCCAGGCACTTCTTGGAGACCAGGGAATGGATCAGCAGCCATGGGGCAGCTGAGGTGTTGGGTCAGCCACCCCTGGCCAGCCAAGCAAGAGCCCTTTGCCGGAAAGGTATGCGGTGAAAAGCTTTGAAAAAGCAACCCAACCCTGGGTTTATTGAGGCTTTTAGGGTAGCAAAAGGAGCTTTGGAGGGAGGCTGCTAGTCCTGCCTATGAAGACTTGTTGCCTTTCCTAAGCAGCAGATGGAATCGACTCCAGTGTTAGAATAGTCACCAGCAGCTTAATCCTACAGAAGACCCATAATCCTTTCCTTAGTCCCACCAGCCCCAAAAGCAGAAAGCTGCCCAGATTTGCTGTTTGGTGGGGTTTACTCAGCCTCAGTTACAATCTCAGTTGTCACAGTAGCGAGCCTCACTCCCTTGGAAAGGCCATTCCCATGGGAGTGCGGATGCTCCTGGGCCAGGGAGCAGACACGGTCCATGCTGGAAATGTGGCAGAGGCGTCCCTGGCTCCCAGCCACCCCAGCCTTCAGGACACTCCTCTAACTCAGTGACACTGCTGGGGCTGTGTGGGCTGTGACAGCTCAGAGCAGAGCCTTGGGGCTCCCCAGGGCGTCACTGACAGGTCCCGTGGGCGAAGCCAGTGCCTGAGACACCGAGATGGCCCCATATTCCTTCCAGCCACTGGAAGGAGCAGTCACTGGCAGTCACTCGAAATCTGGTCTAAGAGCTGTGCAAAGGTGACCTTTAATGTCCAGCTATAAACCACAGGCCCTTGGCCAACACCTGGAAGCCACCAGAGAGGTTGTACAGGCACAACCAGCCCTGGAGAACATTCTCTGCCCTTCCCATACAGCCCCATACAGTAGGAGACGTTTCTCCCTGGAATTAACTCCTATTTTTAAAATCCCTGCAAAGAGGCTTTTGGTGAAGAATGACTGTGGCAGGATTTCAGCAGTGCCCCCATTTGCCCTCCCTGTCCCTGGGCTCGGCCCCAGGACCCCTCTCCATCAGCAGCGACGGGCTGCAGCTGGGGATTGGGGCAGCCCACCAACCCACACAGAAATGGGCCAGCTTGGCTGCCCCAACTTCTTTGGAGGGGCTGCTCTGCAGGTTTGGGAGGAGGGTTCCTCCCAGAAATTTAGTTTCGGTGAGCTGACACCACAAATGGGGAGTGAGTCCTATCTCTAATTTCTCAGGAGCAGCTTTGACTTTGTGAGAGCTGAGCAAATGTTCTTTTATCCTTCCCCCTCTCCCTATTGCTTGTTTACTCTTCCATTACTCTTGCCATTTGTGTGGATGTGTTGGTTTGTTTATTTTCTATGGGGTGGATGCCAGGCATCAGGAATCATGTGTTCAATGTATGGTGGCAATTAGCCCAGCTCTGAACCCTGATGACATGTCTGCATCTGTAATTAGTGCTCTGCTCTGTCTGCGTGAGGTTTTTATCTTCCTGCGTTCTGGGGCTGGAAAAGGCACAACTTGATCTCTAAAAAAATTACAGGACGGTGTTAAAGCTGTAGCTTGACTGCCCTTGCTGTGGGGCTGCTCTCAGGATTGATTCCTGTTTGGTTCAGGAATCAATCCTTGGCCTCTGCACCTGGATTTATGCAAGTGCAGCTCAGGGCATCTGTCTGAGACAGTGCAGAGCCCGTGGGGACTGATTCTGGCTCTGCTGGTGCCACTGCTCACGTACTTTATGGCCTGTTTCATGCTCCTGGCTGAATGCACCTGGCTCTTTATTAGGACATGAGATTGCCCGAGTCAATGTTTTATAGTATTAACCTTATTTACTTGTGCCTTTGGTGGTCTGCAAAAATACTTCAAATTGGATTTGTGGGATGGGAAAATGTGAGCAAAATTTGGATTTTGGCGGGGGGAAAATGTCAGGCCAGGCAGAGGGAAGGTGCCTGTAGGACCTGATGTGCTTCAGGGAGACTTGGGGTTTGGGAAGAACATGGTCCCTTCCTCCTTCCCAGTGCTCTGCCAGCATCTCATGGGGTTCCCCTGGCAGAGCTGCACATCCCCAACCATCAGAAAGCTGCTGTACTAAACCTCATGGGCTTGCTCTGCTTTCCTTCTCTCCCATATAAATTCACCTGTCCTAAAATCCCTGTTTTTCTCTGAGATAATGTGATTTTTGGGGAGGAGTTTCTCTCCCTGTTACCTGCAACTGATTTCTATTGAAGAGCTTCCTCCTGGGGTGGGGAGTAGAAAACAGGGAGAGAAATTATGGAGGGGCAGCATTTCTGAATCCAAATACATTAAACCATTTAATTCTGTTGACTCAGGGCTGCCTGGCTCTGAATGGGAATTAATCCACAGTGCACAAAATTAAAAAGCACATGACAAAATGCTTAGCAAGGCACTGCCAGGGTTTAAAGCAGCCCATTAGCTTGCTCCAACGTACCCAGTAAATTTTCATTTGTCAATAACGCTTAGAGCCTACAGTTTATTTACAGCCTGTTCAATATTACCAGCACCCCTCGGAGCGCCTCATTTGTATTTATCTGCCACAGTCACTTTCCTTTCCAAGGACTCTTCCTAATCCCTTGCTTTGTATCTGCTTGTCTTGTTGCAGAGCCAGACGCAGCAGGAATGTGCCCCCCCCACCCCAGGCAAAGGTAATGTGGGGTTACCCCTTTCCATCCCAGTTATCCCCTGCATGGGAGGCCACCTGCAAGGCCACCCTGAGCCGCCTCCCAGTGACCCACCCTATCCCCAGGATGGGGCTGGGACCTGCTGCCATGGGGCTCCACCAGTGTCCTGCACCCAGGGGACCCACTGGCTGCAGCCACCAGCCAGCATAGAGGGGTGATGGGAATCCCCAAACTGGGAGATGGGGACAGGCACAAGCAGCTGCCTCAATGGACCCACAGCCTGGCTGAGCTGGAGCAGCCACAGCTCCTCCATCTGTCCCAAATCAGCTCCCGTGGGATGAGCCCTGGTGAGGAGAGTGTGTAACAGGATTTCCCCCCAAAGCTGCTTGAATGCTGCCAGGCAGATAACAAAGCCTGGCTGACCCTGAGGATTTCTCCAAGGAAAGGAGTTTATTCTTGGGCACAGACATGAACGGGGCAGTTTAATCTCCTGTCGCGGCTCATGTCCAGTTGGGGTGGTTTGGTCCAACACTTCAGCTCACAGAGATGTGGAGAACCAGTCTTGGGTGGAGTTTGCCCCTCCACAGGGAGGGCAGCAGGAGGACAGACCTTCCCCAGATGCCTGCCTTCTCCCCTCTGCACTAGCGCTCCTCTGAGGCAAAGGTATAGGCAACTCAATGCAACTATAAGTAGATGCAGCATCAAGAGGAGGAGCAGGGGAGACCAGAGGAGATACAGGACAGGTTGGGCAACCACCTGTCTCAGGTGTAAATCTCAGAGAGGAAGACCCCTCCATTAGCAAAATGGCCCAAATGGAACTCCAGACTTCACAGGGGACATCTACTAGACACCAGGAGGTGCAGCAGCACCCTGCCAGCAGCCGGCTTGGTCTCCACCACTCACCACAGCCCCCTGTCCTACACAGGATCCTGAGCCAGGAGCAGTGAGCAGGACCCACAGCTCAGGCTCTGCCACAGACCTGTGTGTGTGGTGGGAGGTGATGTTAATAGATTTTACAAGGATGGATGCAGGAGGCGATTCCTGAAGAGCCACTAGCTTTTCTCCCAGTGTTAGTAGGGTTTCCAATCACCTCTTGCTGCTGAGATCCAACATTCCAGACACCCCATCTTCCCACCCCAAAGAGCCAAGGCCCCGTCACTTGCCTGCTGCTGTCTGCATGTATCCAGCCAGGGTGCAGAGCCGCCGCTCGCAGGCTCCGCCGGGCAGCAGGACAGCGACGATGGCCAGCAGGGAGCTGAGGGCCAGCAGGGCACAGCCGCCCGCACACAGCACGGCGCTCGTCTGCAAGGACACAGGGGCCGTCAGCGAGTCACCCCCACCTCTGTCCCCACCACACCTCCCCACAAAGCCCCCCTCTGCAAGGGGGAAGTGGGGCCATGTCACGGGCGGCTTCTCCCGCCTTCTCCCCCTTGTGTTGCTTAAATTCACCGTCACGTCTGAGCCCACGGTTCACCCATCCCCTGGTCCCAAGGGTTATCGGTATTTGGGCTACAGTGGTAATAGCAAATGTATTACATGCACGAGGGGCTGTGTCACTATTACATGTGCCATTAGATGTCTGTGATGTGTGTCAGTGCCTCTGCTGAGAGTGAAATGTGTCTTGTGTCAGTGCCCACCCCAGCAGGCCGGGCAGTGAGGGGGGATTTTGCCACTGGTGCTCCATGGTGGGCATCCCACTGTGCTGCAAAGGTTCCATTGCAGCTCTGCCAATACAGCTCTGGCAATACACCCCTTGCCCAGCTCACCTCCAGCAGCCTAAAAACTGGGAAAAGCACTAATTTATGGCAAAACAGCTCACCCTTGGGTATAGGTGCCCAGTCACTTCACCGTTGCTGTTTCTGTCTCCATTGCAGGTGATGTTTCCACCTCTGCCAACAGGATGGCACTGGCAGCAGGGTGGTCCCTGTACCATCAGGGGCACGTGCCAGCCCAGCCACGGGCACGGTGTGGCCAGGGATGGTGAGGGGACCTGTGACCCTCCTCCTCCAGCACCCAGCTCGTAGCAGCAATCAAACAGTGTGAGGCCACCTCGGCCCCAGCACTGCGGCAGCCACATCAACTCCTGTCACTTCACAGCAAATTCCAGGGAGCGCTTCTGGCTTTGGTGAGTCACCCTGCAGTAACATCCGCCTCAGCTCCCTACGGCACTACAGCTCTAAGACAGGTCTCATTCCCATCTCTCTGACAGGCCTTGCTTTTATAACCTGGGCAGGCGCTGCCCTGAGGAGCTCAGGTCCCGTTTCCACCCTCGTCCATCCCTCTTGTCCTGCTGAGACATCCTGGTTAGTAGTGCATCATTTTCCTTCTTTATGCTTCCCCCTATATTTGAGCTTTTGGGCAGCCGTGGTTACTACAGGGACAAACCCAATATGTGTTTCCATTTGGCCCCTCTCACCAAAGCTGTTACAAATCAGGAGCAAATAATCTGCAAAATGTAAGTTATCCTGCAGGAACTGGATTTACCCCTGGCTATGGGGGCTCCAAACAGCTAGAAAAACTCCTCCCACTAGTGGTGCTGCCCCACAGGTCTGGCACTGCCCTACATCTACCTGTGTTATTCACTGCTGAGCTGGTTTTCAGCAGCTGGACTGGATGGTGCTGGGTGGCACAGCCACTGCCTGCAGGATCCTGCTCAGGAGCTGCCTCTGTTCCAAAAAGGGACACACTGGTTCTGGTGAGGGACAGGCCAGGGGAGCACGGCCACCGTCCTGTCACCCTGGTGTGAGTGTTTCCCTCCATGCTGTGCAGTGATTAGAAATCAGCATCTTATTTATAGCCTATTTATGCACTGCACAAGCAATGCAAATGCTGTCCCAGCAATAAATTAATTCCTGACATGCAACATAAAAGGCACAGCAGTGCAAACAGCTACCCAGAGAAATGGAGAGGCTGTTCCAGCAGGGATATCTGCTCCTCTCTGTGCCTTCCAAGTCGCTGAGACCTGAACAGACAAGTGCTGCTTCAGGGCAAAAGATACCAAGTCGGGACACTGGATCCATACCCCAGGAGGGATCCACAGGTTTTGGGGTGGGGTGAGATGGGTGACCCCATTGCACAGACACCCTCCCAGCACAGTGCCCTGTGGGGAGAGCAGCCCCAGCCCTGCTCCCCACCACTCCCAAGGCAGCAGCGTGGTGAGGAAATCAGGATTCATAAGAAAAAAAAGGATTACTCTGCCTGACATCTGCATTTCACCTTCCGCCCGGCAAAACCATCCTCCTTTGCAAGGACCATTAATAATTTAGAACAATGAATTTTTCAGCAGAAAGGGGTCTTGTGAAGCAGGCTGGTTCCTCTCTCGTGTGAAGCATATTATTTTTAATGATCTAGGTTTTCCTTAATTGTGGTAGCACAAATCCCCTAAAAACTCACAGCTCCTGCTGGAAACAACCGATGAGCCGCTCAGGCTGCTAATCCCCATGGAGAGGTGTGACGATGTTTTTCAGGACAAAGTGACAAGAAAAAAGGTACAAACAGGATGGGTGCAGGTGAGTGTTACACTGATGGAAGAGCTGGGTCTGGTTTGGGACCTGCCATGAGGGTTTGGAAACAAGACTGTGGAGTTCCAGGGTCACAGCACCCTGATGTGCACAGTGGTGGCCAAAGAACCATCAAATCCAACCAGGCACTGGCAGAGGGAACTAAGGTCTCGTTGTGAATAAATGTGAGAAAATTCATGTGGGCAGGAGGTGTAGGTAAATGGTGAGGGTTGGTTTCTGCCACGTGGGCCAGGAATGCTGGAACACCGAATGGCCACGGGGCAGAAGGGGCAATGCCACTGAGCAGGTTTATGTGGGGCACAAGGGGTGGCAGGGGAACAGCTGTCCCAGAACAGGTGACAATGGAAAAGGCACAGCACAGGGCAGATGGCAGGAGACCCTGCTGCACACTGACAGTCTTGGTCCGGTTTCCACGTTATGCTGGGACACCACAACCAGAGCTGCCTGAACACAAGGTGTGTGCTGTTGTCACCTCCCAAAACACTGGATATGCTCTTGGAAACCAGAAATTTTGCTTTTGTCATAACCTTTCCAGGGCTTCAGCTGGGAACTATTCCAAATGCTCCTGCCCTGTCCTGGAGTCGCACCTGCAGACAAAACAGCTGCTTTCAAAGGGGAATAATATGGCTTAAGTTTGAAGAAGTCCACGGGGCAAAGGTACGAAACAGCAGCAGCTAAAACCCTCTCCTTCCCACTGAGTAGCAGCTCCCTCTCTCTCTTCCCTGTTTGTGCCTGTTGCATCTTGAGCGGAAAGGAGAGGATGCAGGAAACAGGATGCAAAGGCTGAAACCCAAAAATAGACCGGGGTGGGGGTTAAAAACGGGATGCACGGAGGCCGCCTCTGAGAGCCCAGTCAGGGGCAGGGAAAAGCCCATTCCTCTCAGCACAGAGCACAGCTCCCAGTGGAAGTCCTGCCAGGGAGGAGCAGGACTGGGTGAGCTGCCCACCCCTGGGCACTGCAGACCCTCGAAGGTGCCAGGGAGACCCCCGGGAGGAGCCCAGGGCTGTGAGCAATCCTGCCTCTGCCACGCAGGGAGAAGACATAAAACCGTGTCAGATTTTCTGCTCCCACTCCCAGGGAGATTAATTGTTTATCCCCAAACAAATTAATCGTCCCCTGGTGGGACTGTAAATATGCCTTTATGTGGCGTAATAAATTCCGATTAACAACAATCCCCTGCCCGTTATTTTAATGTGTTACAGGTCTGACATGAGCCGTGGCTGTGCCATTCACTGAGCGATAAATCTGCTGAAGATGCTGTTTCATTCACCAAAAAAAAAAAAAAAAAAAATTAAGATGTCACATAATGACTGCCCTGGGAAGAATTCCTTAATATTCCTAATGAAAACTTTTTAAAAATTAACTTATCCTTTGAAACCAGAATCCATGGGCTTTCCTGCTTAAAGTGGAAAGGGAAAAAAATCTGTCCAGTCCAATGAGTTAGTGCTGAGAAATGTTACATGGTGTTTGGCTTGGCAGAGATAAACCGAGTTGGCAAAGCATCCTGTGAACTGGGTCACACCACGATGCACATTAGTTTATTAATGCAATTTATTAATTGGAACTTGACCACCCCCAACAGCTGCCATGCTGGACGGGTCCTGTGGTACCCAGAGCCGTAGGCTGAGGGAAGCATTACAGACTGCTCGGGTGTTTCCGCCCTGCTCAGATGCTTAAGCATCTTTGGAAATCGGGGCATAAAATAAATACCCTAAATAACTAGGAAATAAAGCCACAGGGTAAGTGAAAAAAAGAAAGTGAGGGTCACAGCATGTCTGGCTTTCTAGGGATGTCTGTTGAGGCAGAAAATGTTTGAGAAACCCCAAATGAGGTGGAAAAAAAGGGTAAATTCAATTGTAAGAGAAGAGGGGGGAAAATTAATCAAACCATTTTCATTTTTACAGGCTGTCCCTTCCCATCAGAGCTCTGTGTGATTAAATACTCATTATAGGAATATGTTTTGGGGTTAAACTGGGTAGTGCTGTACCTGGAGAGGTAGCAACCAAATGGACACCAAGGTTTTACACTTGTTAAAAAAATAAATCAGTGCTGGGTGGAGGTGCTGAGAGGTGACCGGGGGGCTGGGTTTTGCAGCAGTGCTGGCAGAGACCCAGGTGCCTTCTCCTTGGGCAGAGGTGCAAGGGATCTTGGTAAAATCAGGGAATATCCACCTGGGCACAGCAGAGAGGCTCGTGCCTCGGCGGGAGACGCTGCCTGTGCAGGGTGGGTGGATGGAGCCTTGCAGCTTGTTCATATTTCCCCCACACAAGTCACAGAAACAAACATCCGCCATCTGGTCGGCATTAAAGCGACGGCCAGGAAGAGGATCCCACACGTCCCCGTCTTCTCCTCCCCGGCAATTACCTTCCTTTCAGCGCCATCTGAGAGCTCTCTGCTTCCTATTTGATCTTCCCTCTCCTTCATCCTGGCTCCCATGCAAATGACATCCCCTGCCCAGGAGGGCTGGGAAGTGCCCACTGTTATCCGATGGGGGTGGTGGGAGTGGGTCCAACAATCCCCAAACCAGCCCAACAATAACGTGGAGCCCCAGGGGTGATGCTGCCGGGGAGGTGGCTGATGTCCCACTCCCCTGAGCTGGGATGTTTTGGGCTGGGACACAGGGAGAAGGAGAGGAGCTAACAAGGCTCCAGTCCTCGTTTCTTCCTCTTCAAATGCAGGATTTGGTTGATGGGGACCTGCCCACACCACAGCACGCACAGGGGGTACCTCTTCCCAGCCCAGATTTAGCTGCTTGTGCACAAAATTCAGCACCACCTCCACCAAGACACAGCTCAGCCAGTTCCGGCCTTCCAGGTAACTTTCCCACTTCCCAGCTAATCAGGGTATTCATCAAAATACCAGAGGGGTTAATGCCCAAACTGATTCAAGGGCAGGGAGGGGGAAGGCATTTTTTTAATTAGAGAGAAAATAAGAGACAGATAATATGTCTGGTGAATTATGGCTGTCTCTCTTTCAGTGCCATTGCATCTGGGGATGCTGGAAAGCAGTTCCTAATGGCACTGCTTTATCTAAGAGGATGATGGATAGTGGTGAAAGAGAGAAAAAAGGGAAAAAGTAAGACATTAGCACATCAATGCTGTGCCTGTGACCTCCATCAAGGGATGTGAACCAACTTAATGAAATTTTAATTAGGCAGCAAGCAGTGCACTGTCGCTGGGTACCAGATCAGCCCTTCTTACCCAGGCTCTGTTATTATCCTTCCTTGGGATAAGCCCTTTCCTGGCGCTGGCAGCAAAGCTGGGCTCATCGCCTCGGCCAGGGAATGCCCTGCAGGTCACACCGCTCTCCCATCTGGCTTCTCCTCACACAGCCAGTGGAGAGGAGCCTGAAGGGAGTGGGACTTGCAGCCTCAAGAGGATGGGGGGAATGTCCCACTGCCAAAATGTCCCTGCCGTGTCCCTGCCACCCTGTGCCAGACTCTGCTCTGGGCCCTGCAAAAGGGAAATGCAACGTTCACCCCAAAATGTCTCTGGTGCACCGGGACAATGCCCTTCCCAAGGCACGGGGTTCAGGATTTGCTCTTTGTCGAGCAGGTGTGTGGGCAGGTGACCCCGTGTGAACTGACCATCACTGTCACCAGTGGCCACACCTCAGCTGAGCCCCAGGCCCTGCCCAGCCCCTGCAGCCCAAGCAGCAGCCCCAGGGCTGGCACCTGCCTCTCCCTGCTTTTGTTTAAGTAAGGCAGCTTCCATCTCCCTTTGAGAGCAGTGGATAGAATTAACCCTGAGAGCAGCCTGTCTGCATTTTCAATCAACTTGACCTCCCATGGCCCACCCATAAGCTGGTCCTGTCTCAGCACCCCTTTCAGCCCAGCTTAGCGGTGAGCAGGTCACTGGTCAGTGAGACTTGGTGGTTGTTTGTGACTCAGGCACTGAAACATGGGGCCACAGCCCAGGAATTACAGGTTTCCCCAACACTGGGTGTTTTCTGTCCTGTTAATGTAGGTCAAAAAACTCTAGGTGGTTGATGAAACGAGATAAAGTCTACTGCCAGGCAAATGTGCACGAAGGGAAAGGTGGTGATTTCAAGAATTCCTTACACTTAGCACTTAATAACTCTTGCCAACGCTGTGTAAAGTGCAATTAAAAATCAAATGGACTGGTAGAGTGAGCTGGGAAGGATCTGTTCTCTTGGGAAGTTCTTAGGTTGAAGAGCTAAAAGGTGATTTCCTGATAATCCCAAATTAACATGTTGGCTTGATACACGACTGGAGGTAGAGCAGACCCTGCCCAAGAGCCAGCACACTCACGGCTCCCTGCTTGAGTCACATTGCAAGCCAGGGACTCCCAAAACGCTCATCTCTCCCTTGTGCCAGAGCCTGTGCCAGAAGAGGAGTGACAGATTTTCCAAATATCTTCCCATCTCCATGAGCGGCCTCCTGATTCACTGGGATCAGGGCTGCTGGGTAACTACTCTGCAAACCTGACCCCAGCCGGCAAACCTCAGGTGACATCGGGGACCCAGGGCTGGACTGACACGGCGAGAAAACAGCAACGAAGGTGTATGAAACCCTTCAGCATTTCCCAATGAAAGGGTAAGCAGGTTTACTTTACATTTTCACTAAGCTCTGCTGAATCTTTTCAAGTCCTGCTTGAAAAACCAGGAAAGACCCACTTGAGGAACTCCTGGGGTCGTACAAAGCCTTTCCCTCTGTCCTGAGCAGGTTGTTTTGGGCTCTGCCCCAGCATGGCATCACTGGCTCCACAGGCAAATGGTCGATGTGGTTTTACCCTAACTATCATGGGCTGATCAGCTTCTTTGTTATTTTAGATTACATGCTTGGCAAAGCTTGAAAATAATTGGAGACTATCTGGAGAAATAAAAATAGAAATTTGAAATGTGGCAGCACTATCTTCCCCGAAGTGCAGCACTGAGACAGGAACCCATGAGCCAAATGCTCCCACTGAAGGAGAAGATAAATTAGCTCAGGATGAAGCACTACTTTGCATGTACACATGGGCACAGAGCGATCTGGCACCAGCAAAAAGAAGACTACTGAGATGCAGTGAAACAGCTCAGAGCTCGAAAGTTCACCTGTTTCTCCCAGCTCTACCAGTTGGCCTCCCAAAGCAATCTCCTCTCCCCACAGCACCTGCACCCCTTGGGATAACCATCTCCAGCCCTCACAGCTCCAAGGCTTCCCACAATGGATCCTCCTTTCCATTAATTGTCTGTTTAAGGGCCTCACTCATAAATTGGCTGGGCAATATCACCATCCTTTCTCCTCATCTGGCTCCAGCCAGACCCTCTCCAGTTCCCATCAGCTCCTCCATGGTCTCAGCCTGTCCTCAACATCTCCAGCCATCAGGAATATTTTATTATATTGTAATCCATCAAATAACCATCATGATGCTTAGCATGGTGCAAAGCCTCAGCAGCCTGAGCACTGACAGGGTTAAATTAAAGGTACCCGTGATATTAGAGAGCTGCAAAGTAATTATGAAAGGAAGCAGAAAAAAGCCAGCAACTCTAAGCAGACATGAAGGCCCTCTTAAGAGAAGAAAGGCATGTTAATTAACCTCCAGACATGATTCAAAGCATCATTTGTAGCATGATTAACATAATCCCCCAAGTGCACACACACAAACGGCATTAACGATCATTTGCGGGACTGAACGGCTCCCCCACCCCTTCAACAAATCGGCACATTTGAGCAGGGAAACGCTGGAAACGTGCACGTTTCAGGAAACAAAAAGAACAATGTTCCCCGGGGACGGACACCTCAGCTGTGGGCTGGTCCCACCCCGTGTGCTGCAGGTGGGCATCCTCCCCCAGGTGTGCTCTCAGCATCCTCCCCAGGTGTGCTCTCAGCATCCCCTCAGATGTGCCACCAGCTTCACTCTAGGAGAGCTCTTCACTGACTCTGTGTCACCTTTTGCTCCCTTTGCCAGCCACAGCCACAGCTCACACCCTCCTCACCAGCCTCTGCCACTTCAGCAAACGCTGGGGGCTGTTTTCAGAAGCTCCCGGATTCCTGTCAACGCTTGGCTCGTGGCTTTCGTTTAAAAAAGGAGCTGCCCACCAGATTGCTTGAAAGATTGGAAATGAACGCCACAGTTCTGAAAGCAAAGGAAAAAAGAGCCACAATTTCCCCATCTCTCCAAAAAGGAGAATCTCCTGCTTGAACTCGTGGACAGGGTTCCCAGCACTCGGCTCCCCCCGTCCTGAGCACCGAGGCGTGTGAGCTCGGAGGCTGCTCATGCAAGAAAGCCAAAGCTGTCACCTGCCTCAGCAAAGCTGTCAGGGATATTTTATTATATTCCACCCCATCAAATAACCATCACAACAGGTATTCCCACCATCATCACAGCAGAAAGCTAGTAGGGGAGCATTTTCCTCTGAAAGCGACCACACTGCTTGTTGTTCACTAATTATCTGGGCGGTATTAATAAGGTGACATGAACATGTCACCAAAATCCCCTGTAAACTCCACTCAGTACTGTGATATTCATCCTTCCACAGCCCAAGCTCAGAGGCTTTGCACTACTTTGTATTCTGGATGTTAGTGTTTTCAGAGGCTGAAGCTTGTTCAAATGAGTCACTGCTGAGCTTCGTTATCTTTAAAGTTTGTTATTACTTGGGAGTGTTTATCTGCATCACATTTGCAAAAACATCTGAACAAAGGCCAGCCCATGAAAACAAGAGCATTTTTGCACCTTTTTGTATAAATAGGAAGGATTTTATACAGCTGGTTCTTTTCTTTGCAGTTCACAATATTTGCCTTTAATGCCAGTTTTAAGGACCATGATGGGATTTAGGCAATCACAGGCAGACCTGGTGTCCTGGGAGAGATAACAGCGCAGCTCCATGGCAGGCTGAGAAACCCAGCTGCTGACACCCTTTGTGCCAGGCACAGCCACGACCTCTCGGGGATGGTGCCCTGTGCTGTGACCCAGAGCAAGTCCAAGCAGCAGCAGTGAAATCACACTCACAACCTCGGGGTAAGAAGCTAGGAATGAAGGGAGAGGAGGAAGAAAGGGCAGGGGCAAGCAGGGGGCAGGATACTGGGACCCAGCTTTGTGTGGTCCCAGTGTGACGAGCAGCTCTTTGTCACCCTGGGACACCACACCAACCCCAGGCCCCATGGGGCAAGCGGGGAGGCCTTGGCCTCCTTCCTCCCAAAATCTGGTAAGGGCATCACCCCGGGGGGCTGGGCAGGGGGCAACCGCAGTCCCCCAGTCCAGGCTCAATTTCTGGATCCACGTGTCCCAGAGGCAGCGGTTTCAGCCACCTCTGTGCTCCCTCCTGCTCAGCAAACTCAGCTGGCAAGTCATGCTCAATACCCCGCTGGGAAGCCCTCCAGCTTCTCCCCCAGCTCCCGGCAGGGCGGGGTGGCCGGGTCAGACCTGCGGCACAGCCGGGACATGGCCACGGCCACACTCGGGCTGCAGTGACCCCCACACCAGCACGAGGCTTCCCTGCAGCACCCCAGGCACAGCCAGGCATCCCGAAGTGGGATGTGACCCCACAGGGACCATGGGATGTCCAGGGGGTGCCGAGGGGTTACTCAGAGGCAGGACATGGGGGGATGCAGGGGATGAAAGGGATGCTGGAGAGCAGCACAGGAAGATGCAGATGAAGCTCGAGGGCAGCATGGGGGATGCAGGGGATGCCCAGGATTCTCAGGGCAGGACAGGGATGCTGGAATACGTCTGGAGGACAGGACAGGGGATGCTGGAGTGATGACAGGGGGTCCTCAGGGACGCAAGGAGGACCGAGAGATACTGGAGAGCCTGGAGCAGGTCTGGGGGGATGCCAGGAGGTGATGGGGTAACGCTGGGGAGCCCAAAGCAGGCAAGGGAGGATGCAGAGGAGGTGATGGGGGATGCAGGGGAACCCGAACCAGGCAGGGGAGGATTCTGGGGATGCCGGGAAGCTCGAAGCAAACAGGGGGACTACCGAGGAGGTGATGGGTGATGACGGAGAGCCGAGGGAAGGGCAGGCGGGATGCTGGGGAGGTGACAGAGGATGCCAGGGAACTGATGGGGGATGCCGGAGAGCTCGAAGCAGGCAGGGGGGGATGCCGGATCGGTGATG
>VZRE01001681.1:606838-639568 GCA_013396775.1 Cephalopterus ornatus
CTCTGAGGGGATGGCGGGGTCTCGGCCCCCGGTGAGCGGCCCCGAGCGCTGCCCCCGGCGGGGAGGGGGCTGTGACACCCCCACACCGCTCGCGGGGGGCCGAGCCTTTTAGGAGTTTACAGGTCATTCTGTCACGATGCTGACGTACGTGGTTTTTTTGTGTTTTTTTTTTTTTAATACAAAAATACGGTAGGCTAGAAATGTACAGCGGCAGCTGAAAACCCCAGCTGAAAAGGGAGCTCATTGCAGCGAGCTCTTCGTGAAAGCCGGAGGAGTCACTTGGCAGTTTATCTTGTCATCGTTATGGGAGCGCAGGATTTGAAATTTAGGAGTCCTGAATTATTTACGGCGCTCCAGTGGCACGAATGGAGGTGGTTTAAGTGTTGCTGGAGAGCGGAGCGTTTCGAGGGTGCTCGTGCTGCAGCGAGGGGCACTTGTGCCTTCCAGCCCCCGCAGCTGTGCTTTGGGTGGTCTTTGTAGAAAGCGGCACCTTTTAGGAAGGGCCTCTCGGGACAGTTCTTGTCACCTCCTGACTCCGTAGCTCGAGCAGTGCGACCTCTGATTTTGGGCAGTGGCGGGCGCAGCGCTGTCCTAAAGCCTTCCTCGATTACTGAACCCAGAACGCGCCTCTCGGGAGGGAAGAACGCGGGTATCTGAGGCGGTGATGTTTCTCTTGGCTGACCACGTCCTCTGGAGCTTGCTCCCCCAAAAGCAGCAGCACTGAAAATGTCATTCCTCGTGGAGATTAGTTCTGGAAGAAACGAGTCTTAACTGTTCTTGGCAGATATGAAGGATCTGAAAGTCCACTGAGGGCTTTGTAAGTGCCATAATCCTTTTTGGGGTGTTTACATGCAAACACTGAGCTGCAGAATGAAACTTTGGTAGTGGTTATAAACTCTTCAAAACAAGCTTTTGCTGGTGAGAATTGCGGAGCTGATGTTTCATCCTGGTGTGTGATCATAGGGACAAGGTCAGCTTGGGTGGAAGTTTTCTCAGGGAGAAAGGAACGAAATGCCTGATTATCTGAGATGTGTAATTGAGGATCTGTGTTCCTTTGATTAAAGGATCTTTGGTCAGAGAGGCAAATCAGCACTAAATGCCCGAGAGAGACGCTGTGAAGGAGAGAAGAGGACTAACCTTTCATCTGGGCTGTACATAAAATACTGCTTTGTGTGATCTCCGTCTTTAGATTTGGCTTTTAGGGAAGATTTAAACTGCAGCTGGGAGAAAAGCAGCACTTTAAAGCCTAGGATAAAACCGTAGACCCACGCGGTCCAAAATCACGCAAGCACCAGGGTTCTTGGGGTGAGCTGCCATTTAGGAGGATGCTGCACTGGCTAAAAATTAAAACTGTTTTTACATTAATTCACGACAAGGATCAAAAAACAAGAGCGAAATGTTTTTATAGCTTGGGCCTTAAAATAAAGGCCTGGGAGACTGAGGGTGGATAATGGGTTGAGAAATCAAGGTGTAACAGTTGAAGCAGCAGCCCGAGGGCAGGTTATGAAACTGCTGCCACTGGATCAGACAGGTGACACGCTCATCCCTGGGGACACCTTGGGAATAATGTGCAGCCCCACTGCTTGGCCGATCCTTGGAAGGTTGTACACTGTTTTTTGTGCACTGTCTCCTGGGTTTGCTCGTTCTTGAGCATTTCGGGATGTGAATTGAAATTCCCGAACGTCACGTGAGGAGGGTTTGGCGCGTGACCCCTTCGGAATGGGGTTGGCCGCGGGAAACCTCACGCACCCTCAGCCCTTGGCCTCACCCAGACACCGCGGGACATCCGCTTTTTGAGGGAAGTGAAAGTAAATTCACTCTCTGAAATTTGGTGTTGCCACAGATGGGAGTTTGCGTTGTCCTCTGGTGTTAAAGACATTCCTTTGTTGGGCTCCAAGCTGCTGGGGACAGAGGCACCCTGTGTGTAAAGGGTTTGGAGCTGGAACCTGGAGTTTGTATTACCGGTAGTAAGTAGGTAATTAGAGAGGAACTGAGTAGTTGGTAAGAAGGAATAGGCGTATTTAGACTGAAAATAGGCTTACGGAGGGCTCTTGTGTGAAACTTGGCAATTACTGCTGATGGTTAGGCACGGGTTTGATGAAATGTTGGAATAATTTTGGAAAGAGAAGGGTTTGTAGTACCGTGTAGAGCTTACCTCGTTCCCTTTGTACCTCAGTGCTACCTCAGACATGCAGATTTTCCTCAGGGATTTCTCTCCTGCCCGTCAGCTCCCAGTTACGTAAAGGCTGGTTACTCTGTCCGGGCTGCAGGAGGTCAGTTTGTGAAGAATCTGCCTCTTTTAATGGACACTGAAATGTCTCTGTCAGAGAACGTGCTCGCTGGTAGCTTAAATTTGAAGCCCCGAGTTGCCAGTTTGCAGCCCTGCAGCGTTTCTCCTGGCAGGGGAGGCTGGCAGGCAGCGCTGCAGCCACCCGGGCAGGGCAATTATGTAACCCGAGACTGGAGTTTCCCTTTAAAATATTTAAAATCCCTAAGTCAGGATAGGAAAGGGTTGGGTTTTGGGTTTTGTGTGTTTGGGTTTTTGTTTTGTTTTTTTTTAATCTGCTCGTGTTTTGTGATGTAAATGTGGTGATTGGGCTGGGCTGTGAGTTGTGGTTGTGTTTGGGAGGACTCCACGGTCGGTGTTCAGGGATGACCTATTTGTAGTTAATAATCCTCGCCTGGAGCAGCAGGAGAAGGTTTCTCTGGTAGATCATGTTCTCCAATATCACCACTTCATTTTTTTTTTTCCCTCGTGCCATCCTGTTTATGTACTGCTTGGGTTCCTTTATTTTTGTTTTAAACAGATCTCCTCATTCACTTCCTTTCGGAGCTTCCTTTAAAAAATAATAATATTTTTTAAAACATCCCCCAAACGCTTTTCCATGGCAGCCTTTTAAACTATTATCTCCATGTCAGTTGCTTGCCCGAGGTTTGGTGATGGTTAAGCAATACTATCTGTGAGAGAATTAAGTGTTGGCAGTGTGTTCCCAGAACATTTCCGTGGTATCCATTGTGGCTGAGGAGTCAGGAGGCTCTGGCTTTGTGGAGCTGGTTCCATGTCATCTCTTCAGTGGTGTGAGTTGTGCTGCTCCGGTAGTAATACTGTTTTTAGGAGTTTGATTTCCATTTCATAGCATGCGTCAGTTAGTCCCAACACATAGAACACCCCTTTCCCATTCTTCCCAGAGCCTGGCTTTAGTCCTGTAGACAGCAGACATCTTCCTCCATGGAAATTTTAACATACTATTAGTTCATGGATGATAAGGTTTTGCTTTTGAAAATAAACCAGCAGGAAAGCTTTGAAAGCCTCTGTCAGTTACTGGGTGCGCAGATTTAAGGGAGAGATCAGCTTTAACAAAAGCATGGCTTACATCTCCCTCTGAGACTTGCTGAATTTGGGAATTCTGTGTCCATTCTCAGGTAAATGCCACTAGTCACCCAAAATAGCATTAACATTTTCCCTTGTATTTTACAGTGAAAGGCAAAGAACAAGAAAACACCACAGATGTGAAAGCAATTAAAAGTAAGATCAATATTTTGTCTATGAATTCAGATCTCTCCTGTCATCTGCCATTTTTATCTTACCCAGCAGGATCATTTCCTTACACTGAGCGCAGATTTGACCTGTGCATCAAACCCAAAACAAACCCAAAACTTAATTCTGTTCCTGAGTATTTATAGTAACTAATCTTTCCTACTCATCTTGCTGCATCTGTAGGTGCAGAGGGTTATTAAATTATGTCAGCCGCGAGCTTTAATTCAAAGTGATCAGGCAAGTCGGTCACCTTGCGCTTGGTGGTTCTTCCTCATCTGCAACGAATTGCTCCTGCAGCTTCTTGCTCACACGTAGTGTCCTTTGGAGTTTGGAAAATGCAGCTTCACTGTGTCTGCAGGATGTGATTTAACTCTTGTCTGATGTGGCTTGTGAGGCTGAAGATGCAAATCCTGGTGAGAAGGAATAGCTGTTCTGCTGCTGCTCCTCCGTGTGGTGCAGAGATCTCGCTGCTAAATCTGTTAGGAAAGGAAAAAAAGCCTTGATGGAAGAGAAATGTATAAACTGTGGGAAAACAAGTTTGCTTATCCTGACAGTTTTTATTGCAGTACTGAAAGGAGATGAGGTAAATCATAGAATCTGATCTGTTACTTTTATACCCTCAGACAAAATCCTGTTTCTGTACTTATTAGTGTGTTATCTGCCTATCAAGAGAGAATTAAAGGCTTTTTTCACCTTGGTGGTCTATCTTTCAAATCAAATATGGGAAACAGTAAGTTGTGTATGATGTGATGTGGTGCTGGCCTGAGGCTTTGGAACAGGTGTTTGACCATTAGATGAAGTAGAATAATTTTTTCTCAAATGTCCGTAATATAAAATTAAACTTGAATCTAATTTACAAAAGCCTGAAGCGTTGTGAGGAGTGTGGCTCTGGTTCTACATGAGTAGCCTCCACCAAGTTCTCCCACTGCTGCCCTCCCTTGACCTTGGAAAAAAAAGGTATTTTCTCCATCATTGCTGGTATGAAACACCAAAGGCTTTGTAAGAAGCAGCAAGTGGTGTCTTGGAACCAAACACTTTGCAATAACTCAAATGTTTTAACTCTCCTGTACCGTTGCTCCTGAGGGATCTGTTACTGTGACGTGCGAGTCTGCAATTGCCAACTTCTGCCAGCATGTGTCATAAAATTGTGAATAAAAATAAAGTGATGCATCATGGAAGTCATAAACCCCAAGTTTCTTGACACCTTGATGAAACATATCACTGGGAAGTGGTGTGCTGAGATAACGTGTCATCTGACGTGCTTTATTTTTGAGTCAGAGGTGTAAGATGTCCCTGCATGACATCCCAGTCTAAGGCAGCTTCCTGAGAGCTTTGGAAATTGCTGTGAGCATGTTTTGTTATTTTCAGCTTTGTCATCAGTTGACAATTAGTTAATGCCTTTTCCCTGGCAGAGGTTTGTGTGAGGAAGTTCTTCTTTGTTCTCTTTCGGCTCCTACAGTCGTGTCCTAAAACAGCCAGAAGGGGGTTAAGCTCATGTGGGTTTCACGGAGGTATTTCTTTACTGCTTTTTTACCTCTTAAAACCGAGTGGAGACAACAAAAATATTTTTGAAAAATCCTCTTGTTAAAACTCACAGATAGCTTTGTAGTTTCAGGGGTTTGTAACACACCTTAGCCTTCAAAAAGGCATGGAAATGGATTGGCAGGAGCATTGGAATGAAACTAAATTGTTGACAGAGTATTGAGCTGTTACGATAGTGCTTATCAAGGAAGCAGGAAGACTCAGGAGTAATATTTCACGTGTGAACTTAGACTTGGCCTCTCTTGATTTGCTGCTGAATAAGGCAAATCGATGTGGGTGGGAGTGAGTTTATTCTTGCTGTAATAAAACTCGTGGTCTTTCCTCTTATCAGAGCCTTGATCAGAGATAACACACAGTGGTACAACAAGGTTGAGTCTTGCAAACTCCCTGGCTCGTTTTGGGGTGCTTAGCGTCGGGTTCTCTTTAAAAGAGGTGGTGGGGCCCTTGTGTTTTAATCATTCCTGTCTTGATTCCAGCTCCAATCCCAGCACATTCCCCTCAGAGAAGCACTAGAAATCATGCCTTGCTGGAGGCTGCAGGACCAAGCCATGTGGCCATTAATGCCATCTCTGCCAACATGGACTCTTTTTCTAGCAGCCGGACAGCTGCCCTTAAGAAGCAGCCAAGTCACATGGAAGCTGCTCATTTTGGAGACTTAGGTAAGGCCTCATCACCTCTGTAATAATGTCAAGCATTTCTTTTTTATTCTATGTGTGTTCCTGGTACGCTCACCATCCCTTGCTTTTCAGGCAAGTAGATGGGTAATAAGAATGTGGCTGCTGTTACAGCAGCATCTGTGTTACCCCGGGAGGGTTTTGAATGGGGGCAGCAGTTTGTTTGTTTAAAGAGGTTCCTTTATTTTGTGTTCCACTGGTTTTTTTTGGAGTTGTCCTGCAATGTAACTGTGAAGAGGCACTTTTGTATCCAACGCCCGCCCCTGCAGTACAGTCTGGAGTCATTCCCCCTGTGTTTTCCTTTAGGCAGATCGTGTCTGAATTACCAGGCTGAAGAGACCAAATCAAGCCTTTCGAAGACCCTTGAACAAGTCCTGCAGGACAGTGTAGCCCTCCCTTATTTCATCCAGTTCATGGAGCTGCGCAGGATGGAACACTTGGTGAAGTTTTGGTTAGAGGCCGAGAGCTTCCACTCCACAACGTGGTCCCGCATCCGCGCACACAGCCTGAACACCGTGAAGCAGAGCTCCCTGGCAGAGCCAGTGTCACCCTCCAAACAGCAGGAATTGGCATCATCTCCTCCAACTGGATTGCTTGAGGAGAGACTGGAGGATTCTGGCGCAGCCCGGCTGCTCCGGGCCGAGCCCACGGCCTCAGGCAGGAAGGACAGAACTGGGAACAGCCAGAACCACGTGCTCCCGGGGCAGGAGTGTGACAGTGCCAGTGTTCTTTGTCTAAGAAAGTCGGAGACAGGGACTCACTCTCTTCCAGCTGATCAGCAAGAATCTTCCAAGCTTTCAGTATCAAATAGAAACAGCCCCTCCTCTGCACTAAAGGACTTGTCAGGAAAACTCATGAAAAGTAAGTGCTGTGTGTTCCCTTCCGTTGAAAAGGTGGGAAATGGGGAATGTGCAGGGAGCTGCCTCAGCTCTCATATTCTTAGCAAGTTATGGTGGGATGTTGGAAGGAAAAAAATCTATGTATCAGTGATATTAACTTGCTGTATCAGCTGCTAGTCAGTTTGAGCTGTGTATTGTTTGTCTCAATTAAAAGTAAATATACTGCTGAAGAGACTTCCAAATCATTATGTACTCAATAAGCTTAGGTTGCTTCTGTTCTTAACACGTGTAATCGTAAGAAATGAAGATGAACGTTGCAATGTCCTGTTCTTCCCTCACCTGCCCCATCCCAGCTGAAAAGAATTGCAGAAAATTTGGATGGTGGGGCTGAGAATTGATAATTAACCTTGCACAGAAGGTAAATATCCTGTTTCACTTCAAGTGACATAAGTAACGGTTACAAGAGATGTGTAGAGATCTGTGTGTGGAATGTACTGTTTTTGTTCTTGGATTTATTTGCTAGAGTTCCTCCCTTTGTAACTGTTTTGTTGTCATTGGGATTCCACCTCTTCAGAGGCTACTGGAAGTAAGGATGAAATTCAAATATTTCCTTTTGGTAGTAAGCTACGTGCACAGTAACCTGTTACTCTGCTTTGCATCTACTCAGTCCTCCCTCATTTGTGCAAGTTTACAGACAAAAAGGGAACACTTCTTTCTTCATATCAGTTCCTTTTGTTTGCCCAACTGTTTCCTCATGTTGCATCCCTTTCTCTTTGTTTTCTCTTTCTCGTTTAGTTCTCTATCATGTGCCTCCACAATACATAACCTCAGCCCCAAAGTCACTGAAACAAGGGAAATTGTATTTTAGTCATGAAAAGCACCTCTGCCTTCTGATGCCTAAAAAGAATTTGAAAGCACTGGTCTTTCTTGAGAAATGTGAAAAGCATTTTAGTGTGATTTTTTTTTTTTCTCTCTTCCAGAGCAGAGTCCCAAGTCTCAGAAGATGGTGTGTAAAGCACACAACTTTTTCTGAGGCATCCCATTTTAAGATTTTTTTTTTTTCCCCTTATAATTCCTATATAATGCCAGTGGTTTCTTTGTGATGAGAGCTAGAAATTGGGAACTTCACTTGCCAGAAAGGTGCTGCTTCTGGGACTAAGGTGTGCAGCTGAGGAAGCAGGTGCTGCCTTGTCCTGGTGGCAAGGAAAATTCAGAGCACGTTTGTTTTATTCTATTTTAGTCCATGCTGGGCTTTTTGTGACCTGGCTGGAGATCACACAGCCACTGCAGCTTGTCAGCAGCAGAGCATCCAGCAGTGCACCAAAAGCTTCAGTGGAGGAAACTTGTTGATGAGAATGAGACACTTGCTTTTCTGAAGAGCAAACCATTGTTACTCATTCCTTTTTTCAGACTTGTGCCAAGGAATTCGGAGTTTGATTCTGTGTTTCTTCCTCGCAGGTATAGAACGGGATGCAGTTAGTACTTTTACCAAATATATTTCTCCAGATGCTGCTAAACCAATCCCTATTACAGAAGCAATGAGAAATGACATAGTTGGTAAGAACTGATGCTGGTTACTCATTTCAGAGCTGCTCCTTCCCCATAAAAGTGTATCTTTAATACCTCACACACTTGCAGTTATTTTTATTTTTATGAATTTTAAAGTCAGTTGTAAAATGCTAGTAGATTACAGGTATCAGCAGGTCTGACCTTTCAGTAGTGCTGTGCAGTATCCCCAGAGGAAATTTCAGAGATTTTGCTTAAATTACTGAAAGAATTACTAGTGGTTATGGAGGGGATCCAGATTTGAGTCTCAATCAAACATTTTAGCCACACTATTATCATTTGGCCACCTGCGGTACTTTAAAAGCTCTTTTTGCTCAGTCAGAACCAGCTGATTCTAGTGGATTTGAACTGCAGTTTTTCATTCACTAGTCACAGCTCCATCAGCCAGATCTGTGTTAAAATTGCCCTGGTCTTTCTTTGCAGCAAAGATTTGTGGGGAAGATGGCCAAGTGGACCCCAACTGTTTTGTTACGGCACAGTCCATAGTGTTTAATGCAATGGAGCAAGAGTAAGTTGATGGAATGATTGGGATTCTCATGTCTCTTGTCCTTTTGCTAAAGGTGGTGTTAAAAGTGTTTATGGACACATAACCACGTAAGCATTTTTCTGTGCAGTCTTCTGTATTTGCAGCTGCTCAGATCCCTTCCTCCAAACCCACTCCTGTGCTCACTTGCTGCAGTTGGGTGTGCGCGCTCTGGTCGTGTTCTCCATCTCTTTCTCGTGCCATCTGTAAACCTGCCCTGTTTCTTGCTTGTTCTGCTTTATATCCAACTGAAAGTATCAGACTTTCTGGGCAAGAGCTGGTTGGTTCTTAGGGTGCACTGAATGCTGGTGACCCTCCATACCTAACTGTCCCTCTCTCTGTGCAGGCACTTTAGCGAGTTTTTACGCAGTCATCATTTCTGTAAATACCAGATCGAGGTGCTGACTAGTGGGACTGTGTATCTGGCTGACATTCTGTTCTGTGAGTCAGCCCTGTTCTACTTCTCTGAGGTGAGTATCGGGCTTTGGGTTTGCTTTTGTGTTCCTTTCTAGCAAATGAAAAAATCTTCCCATTCCTTGATGGCTTCGGATTAGATATTAGGAAGAAATTCTTGGCTGTGAGGGTGGGGAGGCCCTGGCACAGGTTGCCCAGAGAAGCTGTGGCTGCCCCATCCTTGGAAGTGTTCAAGGCCGGGTTGGATGGGGTTTGGAGCAACCTGGGATCGTGGGAGGTGTCCCTGCCCATGGCAGGAGTTTAGAATGAGCTACTATTTAAGGTCTTTTCCAACCCAAACTGTTTTGTCATTCTATGACTAATATAATTTAAAAAAAATAAGGTGTACCTTTTTCTGGGAAAAAAATGCATTGAATTATTTCCTGCTCACATGTAGAACTAATTCAATTGTTCAAACCCATCCACTGTATTGTGGAATGAGCATTTGTGCACATCTTCCCCACTCAGTGAGTGCTTCTGAGTGCCTCTTTGCTTTGTAGAAGCTTTGACATAGTCATCTTGATCTTGCAAATTGAAGTAGTGACTTTGAAAGCCTTAAGTGTCATTACAGATAACAAATCATTCAGCAGTGTTATGTGGAGAGGGCACCAAGTTGGGATGTGATAGGTTAAATGTGGGATTTCACAGTTTCGGGGTCCTGCACCTTTAGGGAATCAGCTCTTGAAATACTTGTCAGACCTTGGAACAGCAGGTGGGGAAGCTGAGACAATGTGCCGAGTTCAGTGTAAACTAAGTATAGCATGAAAATGGTGTTTCTTGTCTTTAGTGTGAGACAAATAAATAGTTTTTTGGAATTTAATTGCGAAAATCCGTACAGAAATGAAATCTCAGAAGATTTTTATTTTTTGAAACTAAATCTGTCTGCAACAGAAAAATTAAAAATATTTGTGTGTCCTGGTGACAATTTTGCATCACTAATATATGAACTATGTTTCTTGTTTCAAATGGGAAGGAGCAGGTTTGTCTACGCTTATTGAAAGTTCCTTGCTAAAACTTCTTTAATTTCTCCCCTTTTTATGATTTCCCTTCCAGTACATGGAGAAGGAAGATGCAGTTAATGTATTGCAGTTCTGGTTGGCAGCAGATAACTTCCAGTCTCAACTTGCTGCCAAAAAAGGCCAGTATGATGGGCAAGAAGCACAGAACGATGCCATGATTTTATATGACAAGTAAGGGAGTTCAGTGGTTGTTTTTAGTATTACAGATTATGTTCTTTTTTTTCTAAGGAAGCAGTCAGATCCTTTTTAATATCAAGACTTTCAGGAGAGTAACTTTTTTTCCTTTAATTTGTGCTTCACCTTAGCAATAAGACAACTGGAAGACAGACATCAAAACTGCTTCTGGGAAAAGTTTGTTCTTAAGCTTAAGTGTGACTGCTTAACACAAGCTCGTGGAGTTATTACCCAAGGAGGAAATAATAATTGGAGAGGAAGCAAACAATTCACTCTGAGGTTCATCACGCCCATCCAGAAACTCAGCTTTCAGTGATCTGAGCAGTAGAGCAAATTCTTCAGAGTTCTGGGTGTTTCCTGCTCCGTTCCAGCTTCCCTGTGTGAAGCTGTGTCACATTCTGCTCACCAGTGATCACACGAAGGATGCTCTGCAGCTTTTATCTGTTGTGCCTTCAGGGCAGGGCGCTCTCAGCCATTTCTGTGAGGGGGGGTTCTCACCTGCACTACCTGTAGTTCTCACCTGTAGCCAGTGGGGACCAGTTGTGTGCAGGTTTTTGGAGTGTCATTACTTCAGGGCCTGGGGGACGGGTGGGCTCTGGCCACCTGCAAAGGTTTGCGAATCCTTCAGTGTTGTTTTCTTCCCCTGCCCGGTGCTGCAGGTACTTCTCCCTCCAAGCCACACATCCCCTGGGCTTTGATGACTCTGTGAGGTTGGAGATCGAATCCAACATCTGCAGGGAGGGGGGGCCTCTCCCCAACTGCTTCACCACTCCCTTAAGACAGGCGTGGACCACCATGGAGACGGTGAGACCCCTCCTTCAGAACGGGTTTGACGGTTAGAGGGGTGATGTGGAAGGTCTGCAGTGTCCCCTTCAGCGTCCCTGATTTGTCCTGTTCTTTTACTGACTTCCTGTTTACCTGGGTAATAGAACAGCTCTGGTAAAATTTGCTAGGCTATTTTCCCCAGCCTGATGTGAAGATACCACCCACTGGCTGCTGTTAATGCTCTGTGAAATGTTTGTCTCGGGTAATTATTGCAGTTTAATGGAGGTAACAGAATTTCCTCCCATGTGAATTGCTATCAACAGCTTATTTTGTATCTTTTGAAAATTTTTCTTCCTCCTAGTAGGAGTTGTTTGCAAGTCTAATATCAGTGCTCTGGCTAATAATGCAACTCTAGGGTACCCAGATACTAGAAATAAGTGATTTGATTCTGGAGCTGCAGATGGGTTTGAACAGCATAGAAGAATACCTGTAAGGTGTTGTGGCTGTCAGGCTTAGTTTCTAGAGGGGAAAAAAGATCTGAACTTCAGTTCCTGTACTGGAGGATTTGGTTAATAGGCAGTTGGGTTTGTTCATTTTGCAGTAGGATTAAAATTTAAAGCAATGCAGTCGCTAATCTGGAATAATTCCGTGTGTGGACACTTTTACTTGTGTTCTGCCTGCCCAAGGACTGAGATGCTTGTGTGTCAGCCTTGAATTAAAGAGGGTTCTTTCTGTCTCTCAGGTTTTTTTACCTGGTTTCTTGTCCAGCAACCTTTACTACAAATACTTGAACGATCTCATCCATTCAGTACGAGGAGACGAATTCCAGGGAGGGAATATTGCACTGAGTATCCACGGCCCCGGCAGCTCTCCTGACAGTGATTCCATAGGGGCCTCAGATGGCTCTGCCTCCCAGGTACGGATTCCTTGGTTTGATTCTCTTACAGCAGATGCTGCAGCAGCTTTTCTGTGTCAGTATCCGAGTTCATGCACTGTAAGGAAACATCTCGTGGTTTGAAGCTTCCCATTCCACTCCCATTTAAAGCCTTAGAGACACATTAGGATGTGTTTAACCTACTGCTGCTAAGTTCTGTCAGATGTTGGCAGGGAGGGGTATCTGTGGTATTTGTTGTACCCAAAGCCTGGTGCTACTTTTAGTTCTTTGCATCAAAGTTACATTTTTATTAAGCTGCTAATATTACTTAACCCTGTTTCGTAGCGCCATAACATTTAAAAACTCTTTTTATTAGAAGTAACCTTTTTTTTTTTATCAGTAGGAAGCTGTTATAACTTGGAAGCTGTACTACCAGCTCATAGTATATTTAAACCTCCTAATTTGCAAGGAGGGAATATTCCTCCCCTAGTTGCAAAGTGGGGAATCAAATCTGTGTTCTTGAAAACATCCTGCTGCTTGATAGTCTGAGCAGGAGGAACTGCTGGTGATTGACTGGACAGTTTAGGAGATGAAGTGCTGCGCTCTGTGCTGTGTGCATTCCTGCTTGTCTGAATAGGAGAATCTCTGGCTCTCTGCATATTTTTGCATAAAGAGCAGCACTTGGGCAGAGCAGCAGGGAAGGAGGTTGCAAGGCAGCTGCCACGGATGTGTCTGTTCTGTGCCCAGGTGATAACAGATCGCTGTGTGTTCCTGCTCTCCCTGCTGTTGCCCTGATGTTTCCTTGGCTCTTTTCGTGATCTTACATAAATACTCCAGGCCAGAAGATAAATGTTTGTTCTCTGTGCATGGGGGAGGCATCTGTGTTTGGGAATTGCTTCCCGAGTGCATGAGAGGGATGAGTGAAGCTGCTGCAGCTTTGGAGGTGGTTCAGGCTCACAGCAGATGATTTGTGTGCACACACAGATCTGTTGAGCTGATAATGCTCAGCCCTGACACATATGTGCTGACCTGGGCAGTGTCTTTGGCTCTGGTCATAGAACTTGATCATCTTCTGTTTAAAAACAATGTCATACTGAGGGAGGAATTCATGGCTGAGTAGGTGCTTTCTAATTATTTTATGCTGATTTAAAGACTTGATAGAGGTCTGTCTAAGTGTTAAAAGCACTAAAATTGCGGTTTTGTTAAGAAGCTGTGAGTTGTCTGCATTGGGCACTAATACTTAGAATTTTTATTTGTAGTCCAATGTCAAAAAGGCTAATGTTAAAATCCTGAAAAATTTTGATGAAGCAATAATTGTAGATGCTGCAAGTCTGGATCCAGAATCCTTATATCAACGAACATATGCAGGGTAAGGTTCATTTCAGTGTATCTCATCCTTTCTGGTTACATGTTTCACCTCTGTTTCATATTTGCCCTGTCCTCCTGCATGGAGAGTGGGCCTAAACAGAAGACATTAATCTGTGTCTTAACATTTGAAACTAAATTTATTTCAGAAGTGTGATTTAACACTAATAGTGAATGTTGCTCTGACCAGAATGGCAGTCCTAGTTATTATTCCTTTTTGATCCCAAAATGCAGCCAAGTAGCTCCTATTTGGGGTTGGAATAGAAAAGAATAAGCTCAGGCCCCTTTGATATTGTAATGGGCAAAGGGAAGTTTATTCCTCCCTACCCCCATGGAAGAGAAGGGCTTATACTTCATTTCTTTAGCTGATTGTACAGCTGTTCTTCTGTTCCCTAAGTTGTTCTTTGTTATAAAGCTCTTCTGCTCTGTGAATCTCATACAGAAATTGTTTCTATAGCTACCTGGCTTTTCTATTGCACACCAGTCTTCTGTCCTTTTAGGTCCTGTAAACTGTTTCTCCCTCATGACATGTTTTTGTGATGGTGCAGAGCACTTGCCAGCCCTGCCTGCTGATGGTCCATCACTGAGTCACTGAAGCATTTGCCTGCTGCTAGTTTCTAGAAGAACTTTTCAGATACTCTTCAAATTCAGATGCATGAAAAGAGCAGGAGGTTTTTTTCCCAGTGTATCAATTTTAGGTGGAAGAGATGGTGGTGGGTAAAATGTCAGTCTCCTGACCCTGGAGTCTTTACTGTGGTGGCTTTGTTTGCTTTCCTGACTGGTAGCTCTCCGTAGTGCCAAAGCTGTCCTGGTAACCCGTATGGTTCTTTATCCCTCCTCTCGTCAGGAAGATGACGTTTGGACGTGTCAGTGACCTGGGACAGTTCATCAGAGAGTCTGAACCAGAGCCTGATGTCAAAAAATCGAAAGGTTTGCTTTCTTCTTTCTCTGCATTCCTGTAAACATCTGCAGAGCTGCTCTCTTCCCTACTGCAGTCAAGAGAAGTAAGATTCTTGACTCTTTCCAGATCTGTTTTAAGCCAAATAGAGCTGCTTAGGGGATTGCCCTGTACTGAAGCAAACCCCATCTCTGGCCCACTTTCCTATCCACATTCTGCTTTTCTAGTCCAGCTGGACTTTGGGGAGTATGAGCAGCCTGTGGGAGTTGGAGCTGTCGATGGAACCTGGCAGGGATGGAAGCTGCTAACAGCTGAGCTGATGATCAAACCTTCAAAGATTTGGTCTCGAGATGAGAAAGAACTGCAGCTCTCCGCATGCTTCCCACCCAGGCTGGGACCTGCTGTTAGTTCTGCTTTCCAGCTCCGCTAAAGGCGGATGGTTCGGGCTCAGTGTGGATGAACCACGGCTCCCACACAGTCCCTTTTGTTTCTCATGCCACTGCTCCGTGCCCTCGAGTGCCAGCAGTGCAACCCCAGGAATTAGCTTTGAGAGAGGTGCCACAGTTTGCTGACATACCTTGCTTGCTGTTTTTATCTCAACCAGGGTCCATGTTTTCACAAGCAATGAAGAAATGGGTTCAAGGAAACACAGATGAGGTGTGTCCTCTTTCATGTTGTCCTTGTGCCTTACTTTCCAGTATAAATAAGGGAGATAAAGTTTTGAAGTCCTTAATCCTGGCTGTTTCTCTCAGTATCTTTTTGCTGCACCAACAAGAACTGTGAGACTGTGTGCTAAATATAATCTGATTGCATGGATGTGTGAAACTAGTTTGATCTTTGCCAGTGCTTGCTGGTTTAACTAATGTTATGGTTAAATGTGTGCTTGCAGTCAGGGTTTTTCCTATTGTGGTGTTATATAAAATCATAGAATGGTTAGGATTGGAAGGGACCTTAAAGATCAAGTAGGAGCGGAGGTGCTGTTATTTGTTTTTTTACCATGAAGTGACCACTGTACATGGATTACAGGCTGCATTTTTTCCCCCTGAGAGAGGCTTGGACAAATCCCCAGCAGATAAATCTAAAAACTTCACTAAGTCTCTTGGAAACTGCATCAAGCCATAAATACAATAATTGAAGTTAACTCTGTACATAAAAGCCAGGTGCGTTTCCATCGAGGGAGGACACGTTTGTACAGGTCACTGAGTTGTGGAGGTTAACCGTGGCTCCAAGTGCATTATGCTGAGGGCACTGTGTTTTTATTTCAAGAACCTGAAGCTATATCTGTATTTTGAGCTGTTTTTTTTTTTCCACGGCAGGCTCAAGAAGAGATGGCTTGGAGGATAGCAAAGATGATAGTCAACGACGTCATGCAGCAGGCGCAATGTGAACAGCCTTCGGAGAAGGTTACGAAGGTAAGGGGGTGGAAAGGCTGCCTGTCTTCATCTGGCTCAGGCCAGGCTGTGGGAGGAGCAGAGCTCTCACTTGCCTTCCCCGTGCCTCTGAAACCCACGCTGGTAAATGTTCAAACTGGCATAGCATGATACGAAGAAACAAAGGTTGGAAGTGTTTCGGCCTACGGATGATGTAGGAATTTCTTAACAGATGCCTGTGGTGGTTCTCCTCCCCAGGCATTAAGCTTGTCTTAGTTTGAGTCTTTACAAACTGCCTTATTAGTTAAAAGGGTGATTTGTGTTGCAGGATCAATACTGTAATTCCTTACTTGAGTTCACACTGGCTGTTTCTTGTTAATCAATACTTGTACATCTGCCTGAAGTGCCGGTAAAACTCTGCAGCTGGGAAGTTGTCTCGTTGGGTGCACTCGTTTACACAGTTCTGTCCCTGGATTTCAAAAGGACACAGCAGCCCTGGCCAAAAGCTGGAGGTTTAGTGTTGTGCATTGGTGTTTGGTGACTGTGGTGGTGTTCAGCCCATGTTCTGATGCAGCAGTGAGATTTGGTGAAATGCTGGCGACAGCAGGTGACCAAGTTAATGTCTGGTACTTCTGACTTCCTAAAAATTAACTTGCGTTATGTTTAGTTGTGGAAGGTAAATAGGTGAATCTGTAGCTTCACAACGTGACTGTTTCCTTTCTGATAGACCAGTTATGTTTAAATGACTCGTATAATGAATTCATTTAGTAGCTTGGCTGCGAGTGATACAATTCCAGTCTGGCTGGATGAAAAGGTCCCTCAGCACAGGATTTAGAAATATCAAGTGGCTGCAGATGCTCTGGATTTAATTATGCAAATAATCAAAAGGTTGAGTGTGTTGGGATTAGATTTGGGGTTTTTTCTCTCCCAAACTCAAACATACCTGGCTTCAAAGTTTTTAAACACAAAATATCTTTCTGTTGAGCAAGTAGCTTTGTGTGTTTTGTGGTAGAATGTTCTCTAACCCTGTTTTTCCTTTTCCAGCTATGATTTTAGAAACTCCAGAACAGGAAATCTGGTTTTCCACTTGGAGAATGAGCGAACTTTCCCTTTTGGTGGATTCTTTAACACAGCCAATAAAAAGAAAGCACTGTTACTCCAACCGCCGAGATCTCCCTCATTTCTAAGGAAGAATGAAAGAGAAGCAATCCTGTACCTCCACTGTAGAGAGTGAAGAAACACTTTTTCCTGTTGTATGTATGTGGCATTCACAGTAATGATGGTTTGTAGAGATGAAGATGCAGTTTACAAATGTGTCACTGAGAAACTGTGATCGACTTCACAAATACTTGACCCTGTCTCAAAAAGACTCTTAAGCAAAATGTCTGGAATGGGACACAGGCCACAGCAGAGGGGAAGGGTTTGCTGTAGTTTCTAGTTCTTCTACTTGTAATTTTTAAACACAGAATTTCAGAGAATTGCCTCCACTGGCCACTGGAGAGGTGAACCTGGAGGGGGTGAATTCATGGGCAGTGAATGACCTAGAAAGTTCTTAAGTTTTATTTTCCGTTACTTGAAATAGATAAGTATTCAACTGTAAGATAAATGTATTTTACTTCATAACTACATTAACCTAGAGGGCAGTGTAGAAGGATCAGGAGCGAAGCCTGGACAGTGTGAGTCCTCCCTGCTGAGCTCGTGCCCCTGCACACTCACATCCCTGCTTCCACCACAGAGCAGACCCGGATCTTTGCACCTGGGCAGCTCCCAAGCCACGGCTCCGAACAGGTTGGACCCTGGAAACTGCTCCATTTTCTGTCCTCTCCATCCCACGAGCGAGGAAAAAAAGTCATTGCTGCCATTCTCCACAGCTTGTTGTCCTCCAACCAACACAGTATCTAATTCCAGATGTTTGGTTTACAAAGAAAAGCAATTTTTAATGACCTCTGGCCTTCTTCCTGACACTGTCAACACTTACCGTGTTACACAGCACCTCTTTTTTTTTTTCCCCAGTGAATTGATTTTTGCAGGGTATCAGAACTACTCAGTGTCTCACCATTATGTTACTGCTGCATTTTTAGTATACAACACTTATTTTGGGTCTCTTTTTTTTTTACTCTGATGATTGCTTTTTTCCTCAAACTTGTGCAAAGAAATCACTATGCGAAGAACTCAAATCATTTCCAATGTTCAGAATATCTTGATTGACTAGCAAGTGTTATTCTGTTGCAATATTCGATTGCATAGAGACACACTGTATTGTCTATGAAAAAGCAAAAAAAAAAAAGGCTGTGTATAGGTTTTTGGTACTATGTACCACCTCTTATTTCTCTCATACCCAACCATTCATGTACTTAAAACATACTATATTTAATTGTGTTTTGATTTAAAATATATAAATATTAAAACTTGTGTCAATTTTCTGTTTTCCTGGGATTTGGAAATTACGTGGTTTTTTTTTTTTTTAGTGTGAGTTTTCGGGGTTTACAAAAGAATCAAATCCCTGAATGCTTTGTCCTTGGCGGTTTTGGCCACGTTTCTTAGTGGATTATGTTAAATGGCAGTGTGGTGAAATACTAAATATTACTACTAATAATCTAATCTAAAGGAGTAAACCACAGGACACGTCAGAATTGGCTGGGGAAGGGGGAGAAGGGGCAGGGCTTGGTGCTGTAGTGCAGTAGTGAACTGTGCATGCTCGAATCCTCTTCTGTGCAGGAATTTAACCCCTCCCCTGCTCTGGGTGCGACGCTGCCTCAGTTCTCCAGCGGGGCAGGATCCAGCCCAGCCCGGGAGCGTGTGCGGGGATTAGAGCGCCCGGCTTTGGGTGTGAATATTGCCCAGGGCTGAGCTCCTTCAGCTGTTGCGCTGTCTGAGGTGGATGTGGACATACGGAGTGTGACGCTCGGCTGACCTCGAGTCGTTTCGGGTCTTGTTTTGGTACGGAACACCGGGGGCGTGTTTCGGAAAGGCACCAAACGCCCCCACCCCGCCCCCGCGGTGTGAGCAGCGCGGGCGGTGCCCGGGGGGAGTCTCGAACCCGCGGCCCGGGGGCGGCGGTTCCCCCGCCGGCCGCCAGGGGGCAGCAACGCCGCGCTCGGCTTTTCCCGCCCCGGCCGCGCCCCTTCCGGCGCACGTGGGGCGCGCGCACATGGCCGCGGTGAGCGGGAGCGGGGATTGGGATCGGGCTGTTGGAATTCCACGTGGAATGCTGGGTGCGTGGGGATGCTGGGGCGCTCTAAGGTTCCCCCGTGTGGGGCTCACGCTGACGCTATCCCTTGGGCGGTCCTGGTCAGTGCGGGCGGTTTCTCCCTTCCCCCGGGGTCGGGTCCACGCCGGGTTCCCCCGTAGCGCCTCCTTCTCGCCCACGCGGGTATCGTTGCCCGGGTGGGGGGCTGTCCCCCCTGCCCGGTGGGATTCCCGGCCCTGAGCGCGCTGTCCCGCAGAACATGTCGCCGGACGAGGATGTGCAGCGGCTCCTGATCCAGTTTCGGGATGAGGCAGGGGAGTCCCTGGGCTCGCCCTTCGACGTCCCGGTCACCATCACCCCGGACAAGCTGCAGCTGGTCTGCAACGCCCTCCTACAGAAGGTGAGACCCCTCCCGAACATCCCCGGCACTGCCGAGCCCTACCCGGAGCCGCCCCTCGCTACCTCACCTGCCCTTCCTCCCGCAGGATGAGCCGGTGCCTCTGGCTTTCTTCGTCCACGATGCCGAGATTGTGGCGTCGCTGGAGAAGACCCTGGCGGGGCAGAGCGTGGAGACGGAGAAGGTGCTGGACATCATCTACCAGCCGCAGGCGGTGTTCCGGGTGCGGGCGGTGACGCGCTGCACCAGCTCCCTCGAGGGGCACACCGAGGCCGTCATCTCCGTGGCCTTCAGCCCCACCGGAAAGTACGAGGGTCTGTCTGCAGGCGGGGGGCTCGGGGTGAGGCAGCAGCTGCTCTTGTCCTCTCCTGGGGACACTGTGCTGAGCCGGGCTCTTCATCCTCTCCCAGGTACCTGGCGAGCGGCTCTGGAGACACCACCGTCCGCTTCTGGGATCTCAGCACGGAGACGCCGCAGTTCACGGCCAAAGGTGGGTGTGGGGATGTCCCCCCTCCCTCAGGGACCCCCTGCCTGCCTGGGGGACGAGCAGAGCAGAGCCTGGTGCTGCCTGAGCTGTGCAGGTGGAACCGTGGCTCGGGGAGGGAAGGGCTCTCTTTGACAAAGTGGAAGAGGAAGGGCTGGCCAGGAGGAGCACAGGGGGTTCCCCCCATCTTGTCCTACCTTGGAGTGGCTTCCTGCTGGGACACTAAGGATAATCACAGCTCTCCACTCATGCCAACTCGTGCTCTCTCTGCCAGGTCACCGGCACTGGGTGCTCAGCATTGCTTGGTCACCAGATGGCAAGAAACTGGCCTCGGGCTGCAAGAATGGCCAGGTACGTGTTGGCTCCTCTGTGTGGGGCTGGGGATCTGTGGGAGCTTGGAGACCCTTTGAAGCCCCATTCTGGACTAAAACCAACCCTGGTGAAGGGCTGTGGGGGATTAGGGGTGAAAGCTTGTGTTTCCTGGGCTGTGAGGGGTGTATCCAGTTGTTTGGAGCAGGAGTCCTGTTCCCCAGAGGAGCTTTGTGAGTGTATGCGTTGTGGTATTGTTGAATAGTGTCTCCAGACTCTGTGCCAGGCAGAGCTCTGGCTTGGTCACCTTGTGGACCTCCTGTTGCTGAGTCCTGCTGTCTTGTGGCAGATGCTTTTCCCTCCGTGCAGGAAAGAGTCCAGGCTTTAGATGGGCCTTGGCAGAGGGCTCCATCACAAGGGAGGTGTCTGGATTGAGAATGATTATTGCCCAGCCAAGCCAGGGCTGCTGTTAATGTGACCCAGACACGCAGCAGCAGCCTGTTTTGCAGCATTCTCACACAGATACAGCCAAATTCCCTCTTGTAGGAATGTGAAGGGGGCTCTGCCCTGGCTGCGGGGCAAAATGTGTGTGCTGAAGGTACAGAAATGCCTCGGGAAGTGGGAGCACTCAGCTAAACACGAGTCAGGGACTTGCTGAGCTGCAGAGGGGCAGTGGCTCACTCTGACCTTCGAACAATCTGGGAGCAGTGAGAGCTGCCAAGGTTGTGGTTCCATCCCCAAGGAAACAGGCTGGGCCAGGGTGGTTCCGCCATGGTTTGGTACTGGTCTGGCTTTAATCGAACCCAGGGAGCTGCTTGTCCTCTATTTTCCTATTTTTCCCAGGTTCTCAAGTAGGAGATGACTAATGCCTTGGCTCTTTAGATGAACATTTATGTAGAGAGAGAATCAACAAGAGAAAACCAGCATGTGTCCCACCCACAGAATCTGATAATCAGCAGCACTTAGCGCGCTGCGGCTTTCGTCGGGCCCTGCAAACACTCACTGAGGCTCTGGCACAGGGTGGCTTTTTGGGGACCTGTATCCATTTTGAGTTGAGTGATATAATTTAGTCAGATAATTTGTAGCAGCAGCATTGTAGGCGGAGAGGAGGGCAGTCAGCCCTCATTCTTTTGGATGTCAGCTGACGGCTGCAGGGATCTGGAAAGGCATCCAGCCCCCTTCCCTTGCTGCTGCCTGCCTCTGCCAGTTTAAGCGGACACCAGGGGCACCTGTGCTTCCTAAATGGAGCTCCAGCGTCCCTGGGATTCACATGATGTCTGTGGCCTGACGCGACCCTCTCGCTTCCTCTCTTGGACAGATATTTCTCTGGGACCCAGCCACGGGCAGCCAGATCGGCCGGGTGCTGTCTGGCCACTCCAAATGGATCACATGTCTGTGCTGGGAACCGCTCCACATGTAAGTGAAGGGCCAACCCAGCCCTTCCCCTTGACTCCCATGGAAAAGAGCAGCCTGACCCGAAAGGCATTGCTCCTGTTTGCCTTTCTCCTGTTACGGGAAAAAGCGCGTGCAGGAGAACAACTCCCGAAGTGGGCTGGGAAAAACGTGTCCAGCTGGGAGAGCCAGGAACCACAGCCATGAAGTCACTGCCAGGCTGTGCCTCTTTTCTCTTGTGTAAAACACGTACCTGCCTCTGGAAAACACTGCTTTCGTGGTGCTGGACAAATACTTGGTGTGCTTCTCCATGGCATGCTGAGCTGGGAGCAGGGAAGCCTGGTGGTCCCCAAGTGCAGGCTCTGCGGAGCATTCCCTTCTGCTCTCCTGATCCTGCTGGCCTCTGTCATCCTGTTTGTTTATCATGAGGGATGATTAACTGTGCAATCTCCTTATCCCTTCGATCAGCTAAAGCTGCCTCTGGGAGAGGTGGGTGGAGGGGGCAGTTATAGCCAATAATCCAAGACGTTCTAGAAATAAATAGAAAAGAAAGAAAAAGGGTCCCTTCAGCGCAGGGCCCTGCAAATTGAATTTGCCAGTAGGAAGCTCCAGCTATTTGCAAACAATTAACTGGATTAGCAAAAAATGATTGTAAAGGAGGATGAGGAAATGGAGAGGAGAGATGACCCTGGCAGGGCTGCTGGGCTCTTTTCTCCAGCCAGTCTCAGTCCAACAGGAGGGGATGTTCTTCCTCACTGCTGCTCGTGCCACCATGCTGAGTGATGAAGGTGTTGTGCAAAGGACAGAGGGTTGTCCTTGATGGGTTGTGCCAGCTGCTTCCAGATGTGCTAAATTTGCCCCCCTGAGCCACGTGGATGGACGTTGCTCCTTTCAGTCCTGCCAGCACAGGAGTGCTCTGTCCACGGGCTGGAGATAAGCTTGGCATAGGCAGGGGAGCATCCAGTGCATTCCCGATGCCGCTGGTCTGCGCTGCCTGGGTGAGGCTGGTCCCCTGACCAGGGCTCTCCCCAGCCAGTGCCTGGGGAAGCTGCCAGTTTTGGGGTGCCCTCTTAAGCCAGGTGGTTAAAGCTGTGCCCTGTGCAAACAAGGTCATTGCCAAGGGCTCAGGTGCCAGGTTTACGCTGGATTGATGCTTCCAGTGTGTGCAGCCCAGCAGTTGGTTTGGAGGAACCATTTGTTTGCCTCTCCCCTGCTTTGTGGGACCTTGGTCTCTGTAAGTCAGTGCCCTGCCCCTGCCTGGCCTCTTGCAAATCTTAAGCTAAAAGTAAGTTGTATTTTATTGACTTTTGAACTCTTGAATCCGCTGGGGGTGGTGGGGAAAAAGCTTGGTGGAGGAGCTGTGTGCACTGCACGAATGGATTTGATCTTCTTTTTCCCCAGAAACCCGGAGTGTCGCTACCTGGCAAGCGCCTCCAAGGACGGCAGCATCCGCATCTGGGACACACTGATGGGCAGGTGTGACAAAATCCTCACAAGCCACACGCAGTCGGTGACGTGTGTGAAGTGGGGGGGCGATGGCTTGCTCTACTCCTCTTCCCAGGACAGGACCATCAAAGTCTGGAGGAGCCAGGACGTAAGTGGGGCTGCTGGCAAAGGGGGCTGGGCACACCTTGTGATAGCTTTGTCTGCTCTTCTGGCACAGCTTGTGCCCTGGAAAACAGAGCTGCAGAGCAGGTGCTGTATCTTTTTGACCTATCAAAACCTGTTGCTTGACACAATTTGGAAGGGGTGGCTGTTGTGCAATGTTTTCATCTCTAAAAGCATTAAGTGGGGCTAAAAGCTGGAAACATCCCAGAGGCAACCTGTGCTGGTGGGTGTGTCCTCAAAGTCCTGTGGGAAACTAATTCCTGAAGCTCAACAGTGTCATTTCTTCCCTGCTGCAATCCTGCCTACAGCTTGGGCGATAGGGTTGGGAATGTTTGGTGTTGGTCCTTGCAGCCCAGTGGGTCTGGTGGGCAGCCTGGCTGTGTGCTGCCCGCCCTGTCTGAGGGGTGGCTGTGTCCCCAGGGGGTGCTGTGCCGCAGCCTGCAGGGCCACGCTCACTGGGTGAACACCATGGCCCTGAGCACCGACTACGTCCTCCGCACCGGGGCCTTCGAACCCGCCGAGGCCACCATCAACCCACAGGACGTCCGCGGCTCCTGTAAGTGCAGCACCCTCTTGTAGGCTGGGGGAGGCAGTGGGGAGGATAAAGGGAAGGGCCTGATACCGTGTTGCCAGGAGCCAAAGCAACCTTGGGAGCTGGGAGCAGGTCCTGTGCTAATGTCAGTCATGCTGACAGCCAGGAGCTTCCTCGCCTGTGCCTGGGCTTAGCAGTCTGGGGGATGGGAAGGCTGCTGTGTTTCAAAGGGCTTTTGCTCCCAAATTGCCCTTGGCAAAGAGAAAGTGGGTGAGAAGTCACAGATGCTTCTGCTTGGCCCACGGAGCCAGGACTGGAATTGGCATTACAGGGTTATAAAGTTTCCTTTCACCTAAGGATTGCAAATCTGTCTTCCCCTTTCCTTTTCCCTTCCTTAGTGGCAGAACTAAAGGAGAAGGCTCAGCAAAGGTATAACCAAGTCCGGGTGAGTCCCATATTGTCCCTGCTGTCATTTCTAACACTGTCACCGGTGGAAGCAGTAAATGTGCACAGTGGGCTGTGGACCCCAACACTGGTGTGCTTCTGAGCTCTCCACACCTGGCCCATACAAGACTTGGGCTCTTTCATCCCTTTCTCAGGGCCAGGAACCAGAAAGGCTCGTCTCGGGGTCAGATGATTTCACCCTGTTTCTCTGGAGACCAGCAGAAGACAAGAAGCCACTGGAGAGAATGACAGGCCACCAGGCATTGATCAACCAAGTCCTCTTCTCGCCAGACACCCGGATAATAGCCAGTGCTTCCTTTGACAAGTCCATAAAGCTCTGGGATGGTAGGACAGGAAAGTGAGTTGTTTTGTTCTGGAGCAGAGGTGGTGCTAGTATAGGGTCTGCAGGGGTGGGCTCCAGTGTCATTGCCAGCAGCTCCCTGGTGTGTTCAGCATCTCAGCAGCCTGAACTCATGCAAAGCCATTCTGCTGCCTCTGTCTTTTTCTGCCCTTGGGAAGTCCCTTGTCTGGCTCTTCTTGCGTCGGGGGTCTTCTTGTGCTTGGCTCTGTGTGTGCAGCCCCACTGCCACCCAGCCACAGCACTGCCTGGCACCTGTGGCACACACAGTCTGCTGCAGGGTGAGTTCCCTGAGCTGCAGTGGGATGAGATGTTCCACTCGGCTGATCTCCTGAAGATGTGTGTGTTGGGCACTGTGGACTGACCCAGTTTAAACAGTTCCTGTGCCAGAGAACAGCTTGTTCTGGATGATGCAAATTCTTGTAGTTAAAAGTGGTGCTGTTGGTGTTTGGATGCTTCTGGAATCCAGCTTTTAGCCTTCAGCTGGAGTACTGGTGAGCTCTCGGGGCAGCAGTCCTTCCCTGCAAAGCAATCTTTATGCTCGTGATCTTGGCTTTCATGTCAGTAGTTTTAAAGATCCCTCTAAATCCAGGCTGCTCAGCCCGAGAGAGGAAGGACACACCTGTGCAGTAAGGCTGTAGCGTTGCCTGCTGGATAAGAGTTTCTTGGGAGACGAAGTGAGATGAAGAGTTATCCTCCAGAAGGTTCTGACCCCGCCTGGGAGGGTTTTTAGACTGAGCAACCTGTGGACTCTGTCTCGTAATTGACTGCCTGGGGTGTGCTGAGCATCTTGTGACTGTGCTGGCTTGCTCACGGGTGGAGAAGAAACAGGAAGACAAGGGCAGGTGTGTACCAGCTTGTGCTCTGCCCCAGGTACCTGACGTCGCTGCGGGGGCACGTCTCAGCCGTGTACCAGATCGCCTGGTCAGCCGACAGCCGCTTGCTGGTGAGCGGCAGCAGCGACAGCACCCTCAAGGTCTGGGATGCCAAGACAAAGAAACTGGCCATCGATCTTCCTGGCCATGCAGATGAGGTGAGGTGTTTGCTTGAGCCGAGGTGTTTGAGAGAGGCAGGAGCGACTCCTCCTCCCAGCTGAACTAACTGTCTTTTCCATAACACCAGGTGTATGCAGTGGATTGGAGCCCGGATGGACAGAGGGTGGCGAGTGGAGGGAAGGACAAGTGTTTGAGGATGTAAGTAACCTGTTGTCTGTCCACAGAGGATGTTGCAGCTACTCCATGTGTCCCTCAGAGCCACAGGCTGCTTACAGAGACCTGCATGGTTAGGGCACAATCTGTCCTTGCAGAGAGCACAGCGCTGGGTCACACTCTGGCTTGGGGACCTGACCTCGCTCAGGGCAGGAACTGCTCCTGTCCCTGGGAGATGACTAGAAAGCAGAGTCCCTCCAGCTAAGCAGTCAGGGTGAAATTTGACTCAGATGTTTTGGCTCCTGGAGAGGGGAAAGAACAGTTGCACCAGCTGGTCAGACCTTCATTTCTCACCTTGCTCCCTCTCCCAGTTATGCAGACAGACAAATTCCTGTGAGCTGGTTGCCATTTGACCACGGCTGGTGAACCCAGTCCCTGGGCCCTGCTGTGCTGCTCTCGTGTGGTGCCTGCTGGGCCACACTGGTGCCTGCTGGGCAGCACTGGTGCCCAGCCACAGGGACAAAGCAGCTCTTTCCATTTGCAGATGGCGTCGATAGGAACAGAGACACGAAGCTGCCGGTCCTGTCCTCGGCACAACGTGCCTGGAAGATCTCCAAGGGGATGGACAACGAAGGCCGACCTGAGCCCGACTCCCTGTTCCTCTTGGCTACTCTCCCTTGTGGACTCTTTCCTTATATTTATTTAAGGAAATTTTAATTTTAGTTCTTATTAAGAGCTGTGCTTTGCAGGATAATTTCCTCTGAACATTACAGGAGGGATATCTCATCTGCCTCCGTCTCAACTGGCTTTTTATTGGAATTTCAGCCTCACAGTAGCCCTCTGTTTTGAAAGGGGCAAGTGAAGGGCAGGGATGGCTCTTGCCCTTTCTTGCTGTGTGAAGAATCCTGCGGAGAAGAGGGTGTTAGTGGGAACTGGAAGGGTTATCCTTGTGTGACCTTCAGAGAGAGAGAAATGGGAAAACTCAGCACATCAATTACATTGCAGAATTGTGCTCGGCTGCGTGTCTGGGACAAAGATCTGCTGAGAATAAGGTCTTGGGGCTTCTCCTTATTCCAGTAAGGTTTTGCCTTTCCACTCAGCCCACTTCCCACAACAATGGGTTGTGCTGACCATTATCTGTGGATCCTCTGCATCCACAGAGGATAACTCCTTCACTCATCTGTTCAGGGTCCAACGTGCATGGACTTCAAATGACTGTTGGAGCTGTGCAGCGTTTTCAGGTCTCAACAGCTCTTGGAAATGGGGAAATGAGACACTTGTGCCTCTGAACAGGGGAGGGAGCGTCCATTTCCCATCCACCGCCGGCTCAGAGGGAAAGGAAGGATAGGGTGGGGAAGAATGGAGCTGGCATTTGGGGTGGTGTTTGTCCTTTGCCCTGGATACGTGCTGACAGCAGGGCTGGGACTGTCACAGTAAATGGCAAAACTTCCACTGCAGAGAGTTGGCTCCTTCTGGAATTTCTCAAGTGCATTTACTTGCCCAGTGGGTGAGAGGGATTCACACTGTCAGTTGTGTATTTCTAAACTTGCTTATGAGCCTTTTTATAAGTCAGTTCAGGCTTCCAGCCACCGTGAGATGAATAGACCTGGATTTACTGTTTATTTCCAGGATGCTTATGAAACAGTGAAAATCCAGATGTGATTATTAAGGAGCAGACAATTATATTGTCAAATTTAATTGTAGCAAGTTAATATGAAGGTCAAAACATTCTCCATAGCCCTCATACTGCAGTTGCTACTCAGCGATTACAACAACTCAGAATAGGAGTTTGAGTTTCAGATGGTTTCCAGCTCCAGAAGATGCATTTTAGGACTTTATTCCTGCTGGCTGGACTGCTCTGGAGAATTCAGAGGGGACGGTGCAATAATGGCCATTTGCTTGTCTGCAGGTGTTCAGGGGAGAAAAAGCCTGGAAGAAAGGGTTAAATCTTTGACATGACTGAGAAGAGAACTTGTGGTTCCTGTTGTTAGTTTCTCTTTTTGCCAGCGAAGCCAGCAGGCTCTGCCTTTGTGGGATCTTTTGGGAAGACCTCAATATCCTATACCTGCTCTTTCATTGATGTGGTTCTTCCAGCTGGTTCTTGCTGACAGTGAAAGCCGTGTTGCATCCAATCTGCATAAACAAAACCTTTCCTAACGGACTGAGATAAATGTTGTGGGACAGGGTGATTTAAAACTGTGGCTGACAATTCTGCCTCCCCAGACGGCCGTGCCCTTGGGAAGGAGAGGAGCAGGTCTCTGGTAATGGCCAAGAAGTCTGCTTGTTTTGAAAGTTTTGTGGGGTGCTTGTGCTAAAGAAAACAGTCCACCCTTGGGAGTTCAGCTTTGTCTCCCCAGGTTTGAATTGCTGAAAGCAGCAGCTTCTGGTGTGGCTCCTCCCAGGGGAGCAAGCTTCGTTCTCTGCTTCCTCCCCTGAAGCGCTGCACAGGGACACTGTGCCCTGTCAGTGCAGGGTGTGTTTTGTGTTGGAAGCAGGGATGTACTGGAGCTGAGGGAAGCAATCCTGCCTGTGGGAACTGGCTTGGCTGTGCGTGTGTGTAGGTGTACCTAAAATAACTCGGTGTACCTTGTCCCCTGATTCCCAAACCAATGCAATTGCTGTGCCCTCTGGCCGTGCCCCTGCTGTCCCTTCAGACTCTGCTTCTGTGACATTTGGCACCAAACAGAGCCTGATTAAAACCCACCTTCCTAATGCTGGAGCAGAAAGGTTTTCCAAAGGGAAGGGAGACCTCTTGAAGAAAAAGAGGGCCTTGCAACTAAGTTTACACCAAAATAAACTCTCCTGGCCTTAATCTTTCTCTGATCTGATAGCAGGTAGATTTTTGAACCACACTCAGTGATGGGTTTGCCTGTAAACCGAAGTGTATTTTGTTATCCGAGCATCTGCTACCATTTTTATCATTCATACAGCACCAGCCTTCATACATGCTAAGTGCTGGCCCTGCTCCAGCTGTATTCCTAAGCAATTCCGTAACAGTCCTCCCGGTTTCATTTGAATGCGGCACTTCCCGGGCCTGGCTCTGCAGTCTCCTGCCTGGAGAGCTCCTGCCCTTCCCTTTGGAGCTGGCTCCTCCTTGGCAGCAGGCGCAGCGGGCGCGTGACCTCCCTCGCTCCACCGGCGCCGGGGATGGGAGCTTTAATTAGCCAGTTTTGGGAATTGCAGATGCAAATTGGGGCTGATGGTGTTATTAATGGGGAAGACGTTACTTTTTTGTTAGAAGGTCAAATCTAGAAGGTAAGGCTGGAGCTTTCTGATTGCTCTTCTGGGGAACGGCAGCGCTCACCTTTCAGGAAGCCTGCTGAAACTGCTGAGTTTTTCCAGTGCTGTGTGAAAGGAGTCTTGGGATCTGCTCCTGTGTTTCAGTCCAAGTTCCTCCTGAGTTACTTTAGTTAAACGTCTCACACAGGTTTTCCTACCACAGGGGTGTTATTTTTCACTGGTAATACAAGAATAACTTTGAGCATATCCAGAAACTGTCCCACAGAGCCCTCTGACACTTTCTCTTTTAAAAGCTGTGATGCCACCATTAATTTCGTTACAAATCCCCAATGATTTGTGATGATAAGGACCGGGAAGCATGCCAGTCCTCTGAGAAAGGTTTACCTGTCTAATAAATTCCTGAGTGTGATGGAGGGAAGGAAGGGATATGATAAGAACACCTAGAGTGAAGTAACTCATTTGGGATAGCATTGAGTCAAGCAGAATGGTGCCAGACTCCTGCCCTTTGGAGGCTGATTTAGGTAAGTGAGGCCTTAGAATCCTTATGAAAACTGTTCTTGGGGCTCTGTGTCCTGCTTATCCATGCAGGGGGGCTGGCAGGTGGTGTGTGTGCTGTGCTTCCTGGGTTCTGGGTCCTTGGAGCCACACTTGACTTTTCTGCTCGACTCAGATGATCTCTTGAACATTTTCCCAGATCTGTGATTTAATTTCCTTGTGCATGTTTATAGCCTGGGGAGAGAGACAAGAAAAATCTTTCAATGAATAGGAAGAAAATGATCTTCATTCATTGTTTCTGCATGAAAAGGAGCTTCTCTCAGCTTTTTTTGGGTCAACCCAGGCACTGTTCAGATGATGTTTCTACCTCAAGGCTGCATTTTGGCGGTATGGCAGAAAATGGCTTGCTCTGGAGACCATTAGTTCTTTTGAGGATGAGAGGTGTTATGGAAACTCATAGCAGTGATGTCTGTGTTTTGGGGAGCTGCTACCAGATGAAAATGTCCTTCTCTGCACTCAGACAAGCAACGTGGAAGGTGCTAATTCCTTCCTCGATGTGCTGCTCTTGTGATCAAGAGCCCTGGCTCACACCTGAGGGACTAAGCAGCTGAACCAATGTAGTGCAGCTGGGAAGGAGCCACAAAGCCATCTCTAGCGCCGCTCTTGTGTTTTCTCCACTCTGGCTCTGTAAATCATTGGTCCTTGCCAAGCTCTAGGTTGCCAGTGGTCTCTGTCAGGGGGCTGCGGCTCTTGCAGAGTGTGGTATTAAAAATGAACAAACTCAGGGGCACAGTGTCTGTGCTTTTGAAGGTCGATTACACATGGTACTGGTGCCCGCTGCCTGGCGCTGGGTGTTTTATTCTTGTGCCACGTGGGTGTCAGAGCAGTGCATCCCCCCGGGGGGCTGCAGGGCTGCTGCCGCTGCCAGCACTAAATGCCGAATATCCAAATATCTGTGTGTATTCCTTGAGGGAGGGAGGGAGGAGCAGCAGGAGCCCCACGGGGTTATCCTGCATCGCTGTCCCAGTGTGTCCAGTAACGAGGCTCCCGTGGGGAAGGGCCGGGTGAATTCAGTCCGTTCTGCCTCTGACCCCTTTCAGCAGCAAAAGCACGTGAAGGTGCTGTTTGCAGATAGGTTTATCGTAGTCTGGGTGCTGGAGATGTTGACATCCCAAAACTCTCCTGGACACCGATCAAGGCCCCAGCTCCAAGGAGTGACCCGCATGCAAATCCCGCAGCCTCCTGAGCGCTGTTCCAGAGCTCAGCCTTCAGATCCCGCTCGGATCCCAGTGCAGCATGTTTAGTTATTCCGGTCAAACCTCCCTGCCAATCCTGGCTGTTTGTCCTTGCTGTGCTGAAACAAACCTGCTCCAGGGCTCCAGCCCCATTACGAGGACAAAAGGACATCAGGCAGCACTGCTGCCGAAGGGAGATGTGTCCGGGTTTGGAAGTGGGATGCAGAATGGGTGGCTTAGGAGTTCCTGTTGTGGCATTTTCGGTTCAAAAGGCATCTTCTGAATGGATTTTTTTTTTTTCTAGCTTCCCTAAAATGTAGCTGGTGACATTGACTTTGGGGTGAGGATATATCAGCTGGTGCTGAGAGGATTAATGCTGAATGTGAGATTCTGTGGATGGCAATAAATAACCAGTTCTCGGGGAAATTATTTTCTGAATCAGAATATTTAACACATGGAGGCTTGTGGGCTTTTTCCTGGTTTAAAGGGGCACTGCGAAGAGTACTAGGAAGTGTCTGTTACTACCGACACCTTAATTTATTATTAACTTGGAGTATTTTTACATCTCATTTATTCCTTACACGGGGGTGTTCTGAGCTGTTGAAATTGTTGGTCAGCTTTGCTTTCTCAGTGTTGCTTGTTGGGGTAGTGCCATGGATGGATTTTGGATGAGAGCTCAAAACTTCAGCAAATAAAGGAGGAGGATTCAGTCTGAAGAAGTTTTAAAGCCCTTGGGTTCTCTTTAGCACAAAACAGATTTCTTAGGATTCCTCTGATATTATGATTTAGACATATGATGTCTAAAGCTTCAAGTGTCCTTCGTAAAGCTGTCAGTCTTCCCTTAATAACCTCTTGCTGAATATTTTTTTAATCTAAGTGCATTTTCCTTGGAGGAGTCTTTAGCTGCGGAGGTTCTGACATGGCACATGGCCCCAGTAGCGCCTGGGTTTGAGTGCTAGAAAGTGAAGGGAGATAAGTGAAGAATGGGGAGAGGCCCAACTGCGTAAATCCTCGCTCAGTCTCTATTTTGATCTGGTGACACTGAAAGCAGAGCCTGTGTCACGCGGGGGAAGGCACAGCACAGCCGTGTGGGGTCAGAGCTCTGCCCCTGTGACCCCAGCGCACCCCCTGCATCGACTGGGGCCCAGGGGGATAACTGGGAGGGCTGAAAGAGCCTGAGCTGTGGCGTGGAGGTGGTGTGATGGTGAGCATGGACAGAGGGGAGGGGGGGAGAGCAGTGAGGAATGAACGCAGAGGAAAGGAGCATAATTATGTAAACCTGGAGGTGAAGGTCAAAGGCTCCATGTGACTGCTGTGTGGTGGCGGGTTGTTTATTTTTTTTTAATGTTTGTACATGCTGTAAACAGCCCCGGGCTGATCCAGAGGTGCTGGGAGACAGAGGCTGTAAATTAGAGGCATTTTTCTCCTTATAAAGAGAGCGAGCAACTCGAAGCGTCTTGGGCTTACAGCACTTCGCATGTTTGTTCCTCCCTTGCTTCTCCATTCACTGAAGTTCCTTGGTTTAGGTTTGACGTAAAGCCTTGCTCACTGGTGGAGCAGGGACTGGGCTCAGGGTGTGCTGGGTAAGCAGTGCCACTGCCCTGGGAGCCAGGGATGATCCCATACCTGCCTTCCCACTCTGACTGTCCCAGCCCCTGTCCTGCCCCGCTCCTGCTGAGGGCAGATGGCCCGTGGGGCACTGACTGTCCTCCCTCCTCTGCAGGTGGCCCCTCATCTTTGTCCTCACTTTGTCGGGCGGGCCTGAAGCAGCCAAGGAAAGGGCTGAAGTGAAAAACAAATGTTAAAGTGATGGCCGGGGGTGAGGGGCTGGAGTTTGGCCTCCTTGCCCGGGCTCTGGGCTGAGGGCAGAGGTGGGCCCAGGGGCCTGGGTCACCCTCCTGCCTGAGGGGACTAGCAGGAGGGACCCCAATAGCCACGGTGGGCTGCGGGGAGAGCCGGGCAGGTCACCAAGAGCTCGGCGGGTCCCTGGGAGGGCTCGGCGGGGCCCGGCCTATGGCTGTGACCCTGACCCGCTCCGGCCCCGCTCCTGAGGCGGTGGCGGCGGAGGAACCGCCAGGTTACCCGGGGTGAGGCACTCTTTGGCCGCCCGCGGAAGCGCCCGAGCGCCGGGGCCTGCGCAATGCGGCCTATAAAAGCCGCGGGGCGGCGCGGAGGTCCGGGCACTGGCAGCCGGGGCTGGCCGAGTGCGGGTCGCTGGGGGAGGCGCTGGTGGAGCGGCAGGAGCCCCGGGAGGCGCTGGCGGCCTGAGAGACCCCCCGTCCGCAGCCTCACTGCTTC
>VZRE01001681.1:639962-683937 GCA_013396775.1 Cephalopterus ornatus
CGCCGCCGGCTGCCGTGAGGCGGCTGTAGCTGGAGGAAGAGCCCCTTTGTTTTCCCTCCGTCCTTCCCGGGGGCTTCATGCCCCGCTGAGGGATGATGGAGGTGGTGGGGGACTTTGAGTACAGCAAGAAGGACCTGATAGGACACGGAGCCTTTGCTGTGGTCTTCAAAGGTCGCCACCGCAAGGTAAACAGCGATGGGGCTTCGCCCGCAGCCGGAGCGGGGCTGGTTACACAACCCGGGGCCCGGAGCAGCCCCTCGGCTGGGTGACAGCGGCGGTGGTGGGGGGCGTGTGACCTCCGGGGGGTTTCTGGGAGGAAGAAGAGCCGAAGGGAGGTGCGGGGTGGGCGGTGGTGCCGGCGCTGCCCCGCGGCCCTGAGCCGGGATCCGGGCCCCGGCCTCCATAAACCCTGTATTTTTTTTTTTTTCCCCTGCCCTAAACCCCCAGCGCGGTCCCTCCCCGCTGTTGGCAGCTCCCTGACACAGCGGCCGGGGGAGAGTTTGCAGCTGTAGGGGAGGCTGAGCCCTTTGTTTGTCGGGAGGGTCGTGTTTATCTGGCTGGATAACGAGGGATCTTAATGGAAAAATTGTCTCCTTTGGGGATTGGCTGGAGATTTCTTAAATTCAGAGGTGTCTGGTTTCCTGGCGTGACTTGCTAATCGCCCCGGATATTCATAGTTACGTTATGGTTTCTTGATGCTGTGAGAGTTTATTCTGGTGTTGGTGCCTAAAGGGTTTTGCTTTCCAGAGAACACCCCTTCAGGTTTGTCATCTTGTAGGATTAGGGCAGTGCTCGCAGCTTGAAGAGACGCAACGCAGTGATTTGGGGGTTAAAAAAAAAAAAGGGGGGGGGGGGGAAGAAAGGGAAACAGGAACTTTAAAGACCAGTGGAGATTCTTGCACCTTACAAATAAATACTTAATTTATATATTGTCTATTTATATGTTATCCAAAAATAAGCTTTCTTAAAACAGGTATTTTTTTGTGTGTGCAGTTTTCAGCTGCAGAGCATAAAAAGGCCGTAAATGGGAAGTCCTTAAAGGAGAGTTAAAGTAACTCAGCTGCTCTGAGAGGACTAAAAAGCACCACTACCAAAAAATAAATGGGATATTATATGTTTTTTTGTTGTTGGGGTTTTTAGTGCTTTAAAATCCATTAAAATGCAGTGTAGCTGCAGCTGGATTTTAATAGCTGTCTAAGCTATTGTGGAATGAAATAGTTCTTGATGGTGTCATGTGATGTAGAAATCACTGTTGGATAGAGGAGGGGTGATCTTGCAACTTTTTCTCAGTGCTCTACCGAGTAGTTGTTAGAGGATAAAGTTAAAAAAAAAAACAAAACACAAAAAACTGACAATACTATTTTTGTTTGTTTCCAGAAAACTGATTGGGAAGTAGCCATAAAGAGTATTAACAAAAAGAACTTGTCAAAGTCACAAATCCTACTTGGAAAAGAAATAAAAATCTTAAAGGTATGTTAATTTGCAGTGATTTTTAAAGCTGCTTTGCTTGAAAAGGAAAAGAGACTTCTGACCTAGTTCATTCCAGGTCACGGGTGTTATCACGGTAATTGCTATTGTGCTGTTTGTTTCTTTTGTTAGTAATCCAGAAATAAAAAGCCAAAGGGGGGGAAAAAAAAAAAAAAGGAAAAATACACATATTTAGTTCTGGAAATGTCTCAGAACAGGTTTTGGGTTGCTTTTGTGGTGAAAAGTGGACGATTGTAGAACCAGTCTCTGTGCTTTGCTTATTGCACATGTGGAAAACTCTGTCCCTCAGGATGGCCAGTGTGGCACCTCTGCCAAGCAAATCATAGCTGAGGGCAAAAAACGTCAGTCTTTGATCTTTCTTCACCTCTTTTTGCTCGAAGATGCCTTGAAAGCTGAAGTCAGCATGCTGAATTTGTTTCCTGAAGCGGTCTGCCCACTTCTAAGTTGGGTTAATTGGCTTAAAACTTGTAGTGTGGCTCTAACAGAGGAAATACAGCAGGGCACTGCTTGGTTTTTCAGTGCTGTTTTATGGATGGTGATTTAGTATTCTCTTCTTTCTTTTCGTGTTTCCAAGCTTCTTGATGATCACTAGTTTATATACTAATATAGAAGTATTCTGGTATATTTATTATACCCAGAAACTGTGGTGTTTTGGTATATTAGTGTGCTGCAAGTACTTGGCAAAGCCGTGGTTTTTTGAGCAGTTACAAATAATTGCATGAGCTGTCCTGTTTCATTTGATGTTACTGGGTTTGATTTCCTTTGTATTATGAAAGTAAGGTTGACTTGAGCATAGTGTGGTTGGTTACTTCACTAAGCAAGAAATTGTGTAAGACTAGAAAATTAAATCTAGTCAGTTTTCAGTGCTCATTAAAGGATCTTGTGCTCCCGTACTTTCTGTAACAAGTCATAGACATTAAGTTCTGGAACTAAATGTTTTTATGACCTCTGAAGATATTGCCTAATTTCCTATTCCTCTAAATATTGTCTAAATAGCTGAGATTTCCTCCAAATTCCATCAGATGGTCTTAAAAAGATTTTCCTTGATTATCACCAGATCAGCACTATCAGGAAATTAAATTTAAAATAATAATAGTAATAACAATAATACCCTATTTCCATAATACAAATACTTTTGTTTTACAGGAACTTCAGCATGAGAACATTGTAGCTCTTTATGATGTCCAGGTAAAATATATTTTGATGCCTTTTTCTTCATGAAAATTTGCTGAGGAAAATATAATGCATATAACTGTATAGAGTGGAAAATTTTGAATGGCCATATATTTTGTTGCTGTCATCAGTGTGGTGTTCGGAAAAAGCAAGTGGCAGCCTGAGAATCTCTGCAGAGGCTGTTTGTGTAGTTTGGTTCTGTCTCCAGAGGAAAAGCGCCAGCTGGGCTGGGAGCTCTTGTCAGTGGCAGGAACTGTTCTCCTGAAGTAGCCTTGTTTAAATTTAATTGGAAAGTGGGTGTTTGTGGATAACAACTGGATACATCTGAAGGAAAACGTGCTGGTAGGATCTAAACGGTGGGAGCAAGGGGCATTAACAAAGTCAACAGAGTTAAAACAGTTGCAGACAGGGAGCAGCATCTTGGAGAGATCCCTGTAACAAAGAAATGTGTTGTGTAGTCCCGTGCGCTGGTGAGGAGGAACTGAAGTAGAAACCCACGATCACACATGTCTGTATTCCTGTTGCCTGTGTTCAAAAGGACAGGATCAAGCATAAAAGCCAAGCAGACACTTGGATCTTTTCAAGTAGGTGAAATAAGTATTAAATTGCTTCAAATTGTCTTCCTCTCTTTGTTCCCATGATTGTGTCTGGTAAGGTGGAGGAGTTGGCTCTCTAGCCTATCTAGGGTAGAGTGTTCTACTTAGTAGGAAGTACATTTTTGTATCCTAAGGCCTGTGAGTTGTTGAGCAAAGCCAAATAAGACATGAGGTAGCTCATACAGCCATTTGTTCTGCTTGAATAAGAACTATACATTCATCTCCTGGGCCCAATTCTAATTTTAAGTACAGAGTTACACTGATGAAAAAAAATTACTAAGAACCACCCTTGGGGCACTGCATAGTTAAAGCAATGCAAAGTAGACATTGTGACATTCTTCAGTGTTTTCTGTCTTGGCACATTCACATCCTAAAAGGTTTTCAGTTTGTGTGTAGATGTGTATATTTAGCTGTATAAATCTGTGCTCATGGGACATACCTCAGGCAAGGCTCAGGTTTTCTGGTGTCCAGGGCTACAGGACATGCACTGACTTGTCTTGACTTTTGGTACAAGGAGTGATGTTCATGTGGCAACAGACTGTGCATCAGAACTTCCCATTTGGATGTGCGTGAACGCCTTTCCCTCCCACATCTTGACTTCAAAATTCTTCATTTTGAAGGACATTATCTGCTCTGAGAGGGAAAGTATGGTCTCTTGTGCTTCCTGAGGAGACCAGGTTTTCCTGAGTATTGCTAAGTGGAAATAATCCCTCAGCATCCTAAATTTAGTCTATCCAGACATCTTAAAAGCAAGTGGAATTCTTGACTGAGGGCGTTGGTGTGTGAGCAAGCAGCTGAGTTTCAGATTTATCATTTACAGTTGTTTATATGTGAAGATTCCTTGGTAAGCTTTGCAGCTCAACCTGGGGCGAGCTGACTAGTTCTGTATTTTGATGATTTAACGTTGTGTATCTTCTGAGCCTTGGAGAGACTCTTGTTCTTTTTATTTTATGCACATGGGAAGAGAGGACAGAGCCCTACACTTTTCTATGGTTTCTTTACCTAAAGTTTATTTATAAACATAACATTTATGCTTTTCTGTTCTACCACAGCAAAGGGTGTCCCCAGAGTTGACAGAACTTCTTGAATGATCAGTGCTGTACTCTCCATTTGAGAGGGGGATCTTGCTGCTTGTCACCAACTGTTGTGTTTAAATAAAACAAACATTTAAAGAGAAAGGCAATCCTGTGTCTTGTACCTTGATATATTTCAAATACATCCGTGGCAAACACAAAACTCGGCAATATGCTGCTACTTCTCTAGAAGAAACTGCTTTGCAAAATATGATCTCAAAAGTGTGACACTTGCACAAATGTGAGTGTAAGCCCTCTCTGAAGAGGGCTGTGTTTGTGAAATACAGACCTCGTTAACTTGTGTGATTACATTAATTTATAACCCAGCAGGAACGAACACTATGCAAGGCATTCTCATGTCTCGTAGGCTGTTACACCTACTAATTTTCTTTAGCATTTCATGTTCTAGCATGTGCTGCCCTTTTTGTTTGCCATGGCACTGTGAACACAGTGATACAGTACAGCAGATAAGACTTTTAGGATTTCAAGCAATTTCTAAGTTTACAGAGGCTATTTTTTTCCCCTCAGTGCTAGAGCCAGTGGAGTCTGTGGCACAGTAGCAAGTTCTCAGTGTGTCTGGGAGTCTGTTTTATTTTTATAGTTCTCTTGGTCTGAAGTTTTTCTTAACCTTGGACAGTTTGAAATAAAAAATGGTTTCAAATGCACTGTTTCACCATTTAGCTGAATAATCCAAGGGCTGATTGCTCTTCGGAGTTTTCAGGTAGAAAAGGTGGTGTGCAGCGAAAGTGGCAAAACTAAGTGGAAAAAAGTGTAAATTGATTGCAATGAAGAGTAAATATTTTTACATCTCCTAATATTAAATGAAATGATGCTTACTGGCAGTACTTTGAGATTAGAGCTGTATGCCTGCATAGCAATTTGAGAATGAAAGGGTAGTTTGTTGTTTGGGTTTTTTTACATATTGCAAAAAGCTCTGGATTGATTTTTCACAGGAGGTGGTTGCATTCCTTCTCCTTCATCTCTCTTCATTTATAATTGTGTTCCTGTTGCATGAGCAGTGGACCAGTCACACAAGTCAGCATAATAAAGATACATACAGCATTAACGTTTTAATTAGTTCCAAGAAGAACTTGTGGCCCGTTCTGCTGATAGTAGAAGAACATTTTAAAACCTCCTACCTTGCTGATGCTACATCTCCTGTGAATACCATTTTGATGTGTTATTAATATGTGTGGAGTCCAGGGAGTTAAATTACTCGAAGTGCCCATTCATCTGGAGACACACCCGAGTGAACTGGGGTGTGTGTGTTAGTGCTGTGCTTTGGTCGGCAGAAAACCGTTTTGTTCTGGAGCCAGCACGATAATTGCCCTTGATTTCTGTAAGGTGGTTACGTGCAGCACTGGCAGGTCGGAGCTGCAGATAAGCATTTTATGTAAGCAGAGCACACCACTGCTGTTTGTGCCATCTCAGGAGGCCGGGGAGCTGCACACGCCAGGGTGTGGAGGCCACCGGTGCCAAGACTGAAGGTATTTGTGCAGATGCTCAAATATGAACCCTCCATCTGTGAGAGGCAAATGTTTTGCAGTGGCGGGGCTCTGGAAAACAGTCACGTGCAGCTCACCTGTAAATGTGAAATTAATTCTTTGTGAAATGCTTTAAGAACCCTCAGGTACAACAGATGGATAGTGAGATGTAAGCTGTTAAAACATTTTTCCCTTATCTTCTGGGCAGGAGTTTGACAGTCTTTCATTCAAGAATAAAAAACTCCTGAATCTCTAAAGTAGTGTAAAGATCCAGCTCTTTTCCCATGGTTCTGCTGTGGGATGTCATTCATCCTGCAAAAGAAGATCAGTCTAATTGGGGAAATGGAGCCCTCTGTTTTCTCAAAAGCAAAAGGAGTCTAAAATAACCTGTAACTCGCCAGCATAAAGTACACTGAGATCCTTGGATAAAGTATTCTACTGAAGTATGAAGGTATCACTAAGTTATTTGGAATATGCTATATTTAGGGCATGAATTTACAGTTTTGTGCAGTTCATGATCCCAAGTGTGTGCTGAATAGAACTAATCTCTTACACAGTGCCAGACAGTGCCTGTTTTAGCAAATAATTTAATTCAAAACCTCTCTAGAATGTCAGCCCTCAGAATGAAAGCCTGTAATGTATCTTGGAGATAACATTTTAGGAGAGTGAATTAATGTCTCTGCTGTATGGAGTCTGAAGTTTGCTATTTGAACAGTAGTTTAGGGAGAACTAATTTCTAGAGTGTTATTGGAGAAGCAGTATCTGGACAGAAATGATTTCTTGACTTGGCTTGTTGGTGCAGAGCAGACAAAAGGACTGCAGCTGCTTCTGCTGCCCTTGGAAGCAGCGAAAGCCAGTGGGAATGCAGCCAGGGGTCGTTCTGGGACCTACACCTCAGCCTTTGCTTATACACAGTGCCCAGGAGTTCTTACTAGGGATGCTTATGGAAGGAACCTGTTGTTTTACCAGCGGGAATTACATCCCTCTGCTTGATTTACCCAAGGACTGCAGTTGGTCTGGCAGTGCTGCTGATGTTTCTTGAGATGTTTGCTTCAGCATCCTATGTGTGCTGTTCTCAGTGTCTTTAGCTTTGATTGCCTTCATTCTCTCATGTAGCTCTTTCTGAACTGTTGTCTTTTCAGTGAGGATGTCTCAATGTCTTTAGTTTTTCCCCCTCGGCTCCTTGCTTCAGGCCTTTGTGTTTGTCAATATCCATCCTCGCTCTGTGTGGAAATAATCCTATGGGAACATGCTGTTCAGATAAAAAGGAAAATCCTGCCCTGTAGATACTGTAAAGGTTTTGAAACACTACCTGGCAGCTGATGCCAACTGAAAAGTTGGTTATGACAGTATTAACCTGCAAGGAATGACACCAGTGTCAGTGTTGGAGGCTGGGGACAACCAGTTGGAATTTGTTCTGGCCCACAGAACTAAAGAGTTGGAGTGACTGCACAGTCCTTAGCTCACCTGCTGTGCCTAGGTGCTATAATGTGAATTTAGAACTGTTTCAGAAGGTTTTCCAGTAGATGAGTGTGTTAAACCTTAGGTATGCTGAGGGCAGTTCTGCCTTTTCAGTCCCCTTCCCCACCTCCCATATATGTTATTAAAGTGCAGCATTTCACAAAACAGCAAATAAATGCTCTGGTACATTCCTCTATGGCTGATTGCTCTTTTATGTGAATAATTGGCAGCATGCACCCTATCTGAATCCTACAGGCACATGTCAAGTGACATTTAGTCTGAGACTTAACATTTAGTCAGAACTAACAAAATGTTCGCTGCTTGAGGTGACAGGAGCTGAACATGGTGGAAGTTGCTGCTGTGGTGTACTTGTAAAGTAAAACAAAAGCGTCTGTAATACAGTGAGAAACAGCCTCAGGAAGGTCTGGACCACTGCTTTTTCACCATATCATTAGAACTTTGGCCAAATGTATTTAAAGCTCCCCAAAAAAAGAAAAGCGTGTTCCTGGCCAAAAAATTATATCCAATAGCGCACAAATTAACATAGCAGAAAATTAATCAAATGATAGCAGTGCACAAGCTGTCAGGTTAACTCTCGTGCTGTTGGGACTCCCATCATAAACTGCAGTTCAACAGAATCTACAGACTTGGAGCAAAAAGAGAGTAACTGTTTGTTTGCCACAGTTCCTGCTTTGGCAGCTCAGTAAGCTCCTTACAGACCTTCAGCTTGTTTTGAAGGAGTACTTCCAACCCAAAATGAAATGTTTCTGCCAGTGCACTACAGTTCTAGCAACAGCTGTCAGAAGTAACCATGGATGTTTTGACTTCTTTTTCAATTAATGTTTTTTAAATGGAACTACTGTGCTGAGATTGTGTTCTGTGATGAAACTTCCCATCTCCTGAGACAACTATTGGAAAGCTGGGATTGAAACATAAATACATTGTCTCTTAACCTTTTTCTCTTAGTTTTTTCGTAATTGTAGATTGGTTTCCTATCAGCCTTTTGCTATATTCTACTTCAGCTTGCAGGTAGAACCTAGATTCAGGATAAGAAGGAGCAAACGTAGGTTTTTGTCAAGAAAACTCCAAGCAACAAAGCAAGGCAAGCTGGGCAAAACTGATTGGTAATTGTTGCAACACAGCAGATATTTGTTTTGCTTGATTATTTATTTAGGTAGTAGTGTAGGTCAGAACAACTTCAACTGCAGTGATTTTATGATCTGTACATCAGTGCAAATTTTTTTTTTGAAAGCTTTGTTACCTGTTTCAAGAGGAAGTTTTTAAAATAACTTGCTAGATCAGCTTTATTCCTGAATGTTAGATCTGAAACATGCTGGTTTTACTAAGCTTTCCATTTTTGAGCACTTTGCTCTGTTTAGCAAGTCAACAGAAATCACAGGTCTGGGGAATGGTGATAGGGAGAACTTTATTATTCAGCAAAATAATTTAGAAGGGAAAAACGTGTCTCCAGAATTGACATGTCTTTTCTAAATATATTCCCCAAATGGAGATCACATTCCCAGTCAGACTGGCCAAGAACTGTAAGGTAAAATTTGAGCAACTGTGAAAGGATGAACAACTTCAGCTGCTTTGAACTAAAGCTTGTTGTGGTGGCCTGTTGGAAAGTGTTTAGCTAGGAGTTAAACTTGGTGCAATTTTGTGACTGGGGAGATTGGTACCAGTACTGTGCAAACTGTTACTTCCTCACTATGAGTTACATAGGACTTTTGAGTCTGGGAAAACATCTGTGAAATCTCTAATCTTTTCTGCTGATTTAATAAAAAAGGATTATCCAAGCTACAGGAAGGAAACACACTCTACTTCTTACTGTGACTTTACTCAGTCACTTGATTCATTATTTTTGGTCAAGAATATCAGTCCAAAAAAAAAAGGGGTGAGTCGAGCTATTTGAGGGCAATGCCGTGTGGTCTGCAGGAATGGCTTTGTGAACAGGTGAGGGCTGGTGCAACAAGACAAGTCATCAGCTCCGTGCTTCTGAAGAGAGCAGTTCATTGGAAAGGACTTTGTTTCCAAGGGAATGCAGAACACACATTCTCCCAGCTCTGTGATGAATAAATGTCTGTCAGGAGCCGAGCGTTACATCCTGCCATAAGCTGCTGTTTTTATGCAATGTTGTGGAGTGGAGGCACTGACGCTATGGAACATCTTTCTGATTCATGGGATTGCAATGTTCGGGTGGAAATGCACTGGCTGAGCTGCTTTCTTGTCCCTGCAGAACGGGCAGCTCCTTAGCTGGGTTATTCTTTTACACATCACAGTTGTCCCTTGAGTGAAATGATCCTCAATTGGCAGAGTTTTCAGTTCAATGAATTGGGATCTCGGAGTTGCTGTTTGTCAGGTTTTGGGGTTCCTGAAGGAAAGCGAGATTCTGTCTTGAAAGGTGGTGTTGCAAAGGAACATTTATCATTGTGTATTTCCAGTAACTTGCAAAGCAAGTAATTACTAATCTTTTTCTGCCTTAATGTATGCACTTTGGGTTTGAGGTGTATAGCAATGTAAATTATGGTTCATGTTGGCCACAGCTGTTACAGAAACATTGAACAATTGGGACTTCCTGAAATGTGATCTACTGCTGCTTTAATATTCTGTATTAGGTGGAGTTTGCTTTTCATTCCAACAGATTTGACTAATGTTCCTAGAAACCTGCTTTCTTGGAAGCTAATTTTCACATGTAAACAAATCTTCAGTGTGCTTGGAGTTCTGGGCTGGAAAGAACTTCAAATGCATTTCTGTAACACAGGCACGAGTGACTAGACTAAATGTTTCCCCAAAGTGATGCAGCCCAGTGAGTTCATCTGGAACTGTATTACAGTTATATGTAACCTGGACATCTGTATCTGTGATGGATTGGTAGGAGTTGGCTTTATTGGGTTGTGCCATCCCTGAGCTTTGTGCTGTGTGTGGATTTAGGGTTGTTGTTTTCTCTGGCTTGGGCCCATGGGCCCATTTTTACTTCTGTTTTTCTTTTTCCTCACCTGAGCTGTCCATGAGCAGTTCTTGCCAGCATGGACAGATTGAACTTGGTGCTGAACTTTCAGTGCAAGCACTGAGAAAGGTGGCTGAGCTCACAGCATTTATTTTGCAGTGCAACGTCCCTTTTGACTTCCTTGTGACACTGTTCAGCACAATACAGTCAGACTGTCTGCAGATCCACTTCCCACTGGGACATGTGCCTGGCCTTGTCTGGTGCCATCTCGCTCTTTTCCTTCAACTGTCTTAAAACCATATTTTCCCACAATCTGTCAACCTTTGTTTAAGTTTATTTTTAAAGGGAAAGGGAGGTAACATGCTGTGTAACTAAAAGCATCATCCTGTTTAGTGTATACTTCCGTTATGTTTCCTTCCAGTTCTCTTTGTGTTCTTTCCTTTCAGTCTTAATCAGCTCAGAGGGGAAAAACACTTGTACTTTATAAAAGCTCTCAGAGTGTCTTCAACTTTGTAGGCACAGCAGAACTATTTCTTGCTGGAGACTTTGTGAAAAACAATATTGGTCATTGGCGTTGGCAGGGCGGCCCTTTCTTCCATCACATGAAATACATATTTGGAATAAGGCTGAATGTTTTTATTACAGTCAGGTTTAGGCACATATTTTTTTTTTACTGCATTTCTGTGGAGCGTGTAGATAATTTACAGCAGAAATTAGGTTATCTGTTTTTCAGGAACTTTTCCCCAGTTACAAAAGAGGGAATTGAGGTTGCAGGTAGGTCACGGGAGGTCAGTGCTCTGGAAAATCTCAGGAGGATGAGCATAACAACTCACACCTCTGCCACGGGCAGGGAGATGCTTCTGCCAGTGACTCACAGAGGGGAGATACTTAACAGAAGTATCCATGAATCCTGAATTAATTATCCTACAATATAACGTTTGGGAATCAGTTTATTCCGGACAGTGAACTGCTCTGTGATTCCTGCCTGACCTCAGCTTGTCAGGTGGCAGAACCAAAGCTGGTTTCACCCAGGAGTGGGGAACATAAGCTTGGAATTCCTCCTTAGAAAAAAGTGGTTGTCATGGCCCAATTGTCTTGTTTACATTTTGTCATTCTGTCAGTATGTTTGACTAAATATCACTATCCTGTCAGTGACTGATTTCAGTGCTGCCTGATAGCGAAAGTTTATTTACTTGTAAGGGCTCTTCATGGAGAGGTGTTGGTGGAGCAGGTGAGAGCCAAGGGACACATCAGTGGAAAATGATATTTCTCAGTGTATGATACTCTGTCAAATAATTGCTCTGGTCTTCAGGTTATTGCCTGGTGATTGATTTATTTATTTTTTTTTCATATGCAAATATTTTTGGAAATGTGAGATATTTAAAGGTGGAGAATGTGCACATTTGCTTGCCTTCTGAAACAGTGGCTTTTAACATAAAATTTCTCAGTGATTGAAGCACTTCACTTTATACCTGGTAAATACAGGTACAGGTTTTATCTTCTCACATTCCTAAATCTGTTTTCTTCTCCTTCTCTTTTAGGAAATGCCCAATTCTGTCTTTTTGGTCATGGAGGTATGTGTTAACGTGTATGTTTGTTTCTGGTTGATTTTAAAGACTTTTAGACAAAATTCCTCCTTTGCACAGCTGCAAAGTAACCATGACCTGTTGAAAAAGCAATTCTGAAAAGCAGATTATGAATTTTCTATGTCTCACTAAATTTATCAGCACAGTTTGATGCATAAATTGTTCAGTTTCATTTCATGATACTGTCAGTATTAATGAAGTGTTGCACCTCAAATTATTAATTACAAATAATAAGGCAAACAACTGGAAAGGATCTGATTTTCATGGAAAGATTACAAAGTAAGAATGATGTAACAAGTAGTTCAGTGCTTGTGTTTTGAATAAAACCCTTTGTTTTCAACAGTACTGCAATGGTGGGGATTTGGCAGATTACTTGCAAGGTAATTGATGGCTGTTTTTCCCTATTAAGAAGTTATTGCATTACATGTTTTTATTCTATATTCTTGATATCTGTTGGTGTTTCTCTGAGATTTATTTGGTTTTTTTTTTTGCTTGTGTTTTAAATATTGGTGAATGAGGGTAAATGTAATAATGCACAGACAGAAAATGTTTCGGTTTTTTTAGCCACAGCTGAATGTAACATTCCCTTATTTGTAAATGAGGGAGAAGCTGCAGCTAACCATAAGTAGCATGCTGAAAATTGTGTGGGTTTCTATTTCTAAAATGGCATTTTGGGGGTTGCTCCCAGTGTTTTGATTCCACCTGCTTTCTTTTTCAAGATGTGAACTTAAAAATGCTGAATTACATAATAATGCTTTCAACAAAGAGGCAGTGCTGGCTTAGAAAAGAGATTTTTCATGGCCCAAAGTGAAGAGAGAAGTTGCAGAATCATGACAAATGGATTCTTTTTACAGATACGATTCTGAGCAGAGATGTTAATCTTCATTTTTCTTGATGAAAATATTCTTCTACCTGCTTTTGCATCTCAGTATGTTGAAGGAATCTTTTTTGTGCACAGCTATTGTTATGGTAACTGTGTATATTAAAAGCCTAATTCGCTTCCCATTAAAATCTTCGGAAAGCCTCATACAGTGAAACCCAGCTCCTGTGTTCAGTGCTTCTTCAGGCTGCAGAAGGAGATAATACCTTCTGAAGAGACTTTCAAAAGCCCATCTTATTTTTTTTCCCTTCAAAATAATTTTTATAATGGGTAGAATTTCTGAGCAGAGTGGTTTTCTGGCATCCCCATAATCATTTGTTTACAGGACAAGTTTTATGGCTTCAGGCTGTAACATGATTTCTGGATACACTTGATGTGAGGTTCTTTTACTTTCTTGTCTCCTTTGCCCTTTGAGCGAGTTTAGGATTTAATGGTGATTGAGAAGCTTTACAATTAAGATGCTACCAAGTTGAATAAACTACTGTAAAACCAGATAATTCAGAGCTCTGTATCTAGTGTAAATCTATGATGTATATATTTTTGGAAGAGTATATACATTTGTAGAAAACCCCTGGAGATTGGGTTGTTCTGCATGTAATTCACTCTGATTTGAGGCTAATTCACTATGATACAGTTGCCTTCATTATTTTCACAGCTGATCGCTGTGAACTCTTTATTTTTTGCCCAAAGACGTTGATACTTATTTCCTCACCTGTCCATGTGTGTGTTGTTCCCAGCTAAGGGCACTCTCAGTGAGGACACCATCCGAGTGTTCCTGCAGCAGATTGCGGCTGCCATGCGCATCCTGCACAGCAAAGGCATCATCCACAGGGACCTCAAACCACAGAACATTCTCCTCTCCTATGCCAGTCGTCGGAAGTCAAGTGTCAGTGGCATTCGCATCAAAATAGGTAAACGTGCTTTTTCTCTGATTGAAAGGTGAATCGCTGTTGTAGGATTGTTTCCCTGCTGAGGAATGTCTCTGCGGGTCAAGCTCAGAGGGTGTGCCGGGTATGGTCAGTGTTAGATTGATGCGAGTCTAGAACGATGAGCTTTATGCTGTGACGTAGTTTCCCAGTGTAATAAAACTTGAATCATAAAGACCTTTTTCAATCTGCAGGACAAAGAAACCTATTCAGCTGATGTTTCCAGTATCGAACTATTTTAATTAGACATAAGTCTGGAACTTTTGTGACTTAGAGTAGTCTTTAGCCCATTTTGAGTTTGTGTGCATGTGCAGGCACAGGTCCAGCTGTTTGGTTTTTTAGGGGTAGACCTTCCTAAGTGTTATTGGAGATGTTTAGAAATGTAGGTTATGACCTATTTTTGTCAGAGGGAGGTTTGGCATTGTAACTGGGGAGAGATGTCAACTGTTCAGGATACTATCAAACTCCTCTTTGAGGCCACTTCAGGAGTTTTAATCTCTCCTTGTTGTCTGATAAGTGTCCATTCAAAAATACCTTGTTTTTAACAAGTGTCTTTCCTCTGCTTTTGCTCAACCAAAATCCGAGATCTATTCCAACTCACTCAATCATCTGAACTGCACAGAGGAGACAAAACAACCTCTCTTTCTGTCCTTGATAGTTCCAGATGCTTTTGCCTACGTGGAAAATTCAGGCATCTGAAACTTGACTACTTCTACCTGATGTGATTTCACTGGAGCAGATTGTATATTCATGATTCTTAATGAGCCATTTATATTTAGCCAGTGACTTTAATCCTTTCCTGCTGACGCCAGACCAGCCTCTCTGCAGTTGGGGAGGTGGCTGAGCAGCAGTTTGTGCAAATGATGTCACTGCTCTTTCTTGGCTCGCTTCTTCAAAAGGTGATACATAATTCTTTCAGGGTAACAAAGATTTCACTCTTCCCTGTAGTTACCTGTATATTAAACCTGTAGTTTTTCAACCTCGCTGGTAATTGTAGCAGATTTCAGTGTAAAAATTTGAAAAGTCCCTTGCTTTTTGTTGACCGATGTGTCTCTTTACTCAGCTGACTTTGGGTTTGCTCGTTATCTGCACAGCAACATGATGGCTGCAACTCTGTGCGGTTCCCCGATGTACATGGTAAGGACAGCACATCTCACCTTACGTTGCTTATCTCAAACATCCTCCTGCCAGAGCAAAATAATTGACTGCTTGCAGATTGGCAGATGCCTGGTGTTTGCTTCGCAAGCCTTAGGGGCAGCGTGCAGTTCCCCTTTCCATAGTTTTACTGCCTCTTTCTTCTTGGGATTTGGAGATCGCGATGGTTCAAATTGGAGAGACGTTGAATGTTTCTCGGTGGGTTTTTTTTTTGCCCACAAGGAGAACTGCACAAACCAAGTAAATAACACTTGCCTCTTCTTCCCGTATATGCCAAATGCTGGATGCTTTCTCTAGAATATCAGCATTTCTAGTTTTCTCTGGTTTTGAAACACAACTTCCATTTTAGATAGAACTGTTACCTCTCAAGTCATGTGTTGCATGTTAAAATGTTAATTTTCTCTTACACTAAAGTGGTCTCTATTAATACTGCTCTGGCAGAAGAACTGTACAATTCCTACTGATGTGGCTTTGCTTTTTTGTTCTCCTTCTGGCATCTTGCCGTTCTTTCCAGGCCCCTGAAGTGATTATGTCTCAACACTATGATGCTAAAGCAGACCTGTGGAGCATAGGAACTGTGATTTATCAGTGTCTTGTTGGAAAACCACCTTTTCAGGTTAGCACTTTATTTCCTTTTCCCTTTTTCCAGTCTGAAGGACGCTGCTAGAGCTCTTGCTTCTCATCATGAAAGTAGGAGTAAATGCTGGCTGAGTGTAGTGTTGATGCTGCAAAGGCCAGATCACTTGAGAATACCAAGGGAGAAGGTGCTTATGCTTAATCTGTGTCACCAGTGTGTTCAATCCAGAGGAAATAAATAAATGATACTCAGTGCTGAAGTCACTGCTATGCCTCAGGTTTTCTCCTTTAATGCCCCTCTGCAAAAGCCTCTTTTTCTGTCTATGTATGTGTAGGTACAAAAGCTGTTTTCTCCGTGAAACTGAGCTTTAATTAATGTACATTTTTATTTAACAGGCCAATAGTCCTCAAGATTTGAGAATGTTTTATGAAAAGAACAGGAATTTGATTCCTAGGTATGTCACCACGGCCTTTCCTGTCACTTACACTTGTTGATTGAACACTTTGTCATCTTTGGGAATGCCTGGGATTCATAAAAGTATTTGCTGTTGCCATCTTTACAAGGATGTAGTGTGATACCAGTGACTCGTGTTGCATCTTGCCTTCCCTGGACCTGGCTGAGTTGAAAGGGTCCTGTACTAGGGCTGTAGAACACGGATAGTGATGACTTAGGGACGTGGCAGAATGCTGATTTCCTGAAATTCAATGTGCTCTGCATTATTTAATGCATGCATTAAATTTAATACATGTTTTACTCCCTCTTGTGTGCAGTATTCCTAGAGAAACATCAGCTTATCTGGCTGACCTGCTGCTGGGTTTGCTTCAGAGAAACCAAAAGGATAGAATGGACTTTGGTATGTATTTTTTTTCCCTTGCTCTCTTGACTTTCCTTGTTAGTTGTATTCATGTGACCAGAATAATTGTCTTGACCTTTTGTCTGAAGCCAATTACGTGAAAAGTGAAGTATTTTTCTTTTCTTCTCAGTCATCATAAAGAAGGCAGAGTAGCTAAAATAAATCATTGGGTAACCACTGTCAGTACTGTCAGTATTCAGTGATGCACATAAATCCTGACTTTGTTGTTGAGTAGTGAAATATAAATCAGTTTAATTCTTTCAGTTGTGCCCATCCCTTCCAGTGTTAACTGATATACCTTAAATTTCATGCCCCAGTCTTATTTCTGTTCCTTTAAATGGTGGTTTGGCTTCAGACTGGGAACAGACATCTCTGATCTCCATGTGATTGCAGAAATGTAACAAAGTACTGGAAGAACACACTTCAAGTTGCTTTAAATGTTTTTCCCCTGTTCTTTCTTCTTGTAGACTGTAAATATCATTAACAGTATTAATGGGGATACAAGCTATGTATGTTTGATTTGATGTGGATATCTGACCTCAGTGAGAGATGTGATTTACATCAAAATTGTTTATATTTGCAGAGATGAGTTCCTGGTATTGTGCTTAGGTATTGCTAAGTGTGGAGACCTCTTCATTTGAGTGAAATATTTTCACTTGGGTGTTTTTTTTTTTTCTTTTAAGCCCTTCAGTAGTAGAAACAACAGCTGTTTCTTTGTATTTCTTGAACTCCCAAGGGTTTTAAGCTGTGCGGTGACTGAGGTTTGCATGCTGTTAGACATGACTCCAGTTCAGGACTGCTGTTTGCATTAGTTTGGAAGTTAAACCTGGTACCAACTAGAGGATACCCTCAACAAAAGTGGACTTGTTTGGCTCCAGTTTGCTGCTGTGTTTGGCCTTTTCGCTTCAGCTGGAGGCCTTTGGTTGCAGAACACTGTTCTAACTTAAAATTTCAAGGCCTCAAACCCCTGCTGTTGAATCGTTCAGACTGGCTACAACTGTTGCCTCTTCAAAATTAGTCAGCAGCAGAGTTGAGATTTGGGTGTGTTTTGTACTGGCTGGATGGTCTGTTGCTCACTTCTGCCTCAAAAAGCCTTTGTGTTGCTGGGCTTTTGGTTGCCCATTACTGCACAAGCAATAATGCCTTTTCCTTCTTTTGTTTTTTTTTGGTTTTTGTTTTTGTTTTTGTTTTTTTTTTTAATGCAAACACAGGCAGCTTTTTTAAAAGACCACTGTTGAAAAGTTAAATCTTGACTACTTCTTCTTAGCTGCACCTATATGTCATGATATTTGTGACGGTTATTTAAATTTAATAGCACTATTTGTTAATGCAGTTTTGTCATAGCTGCCAGGAAATGTTAATTTTAAACTTTGAGTTCAGATCCAGAAAAAACCCACGGTAATTGGGTAAAACGTCACAAATCATAGTGACAGTATTCAGAGGTCAGTGTACAAATCTGTACGTGTAGAAGAAATAATACATCACAAACACGGACTGTGAGTAATTGATTCCACTTCGCATGCTGGGTGTGCTGATCCCTACAAGTTTCTTCAAACATGGGAAATTCACTGTATCGTTTGGGGTAGTGGGAGAAAGCATTTGTGCTTAGAAAGAAAAATAGAAAGCAGAATGGCAGTGATGAAAGTCATGTTTTCCTTGGCCGAGCCACTTAAAGGGCCTCAAAGGGGCTGCTCTGGAATGTGCTTAGCAAAGGGAGTGAAAGGGAGAGTGTATAACTGAGCCCAGTTGCCTGTTGTTAAAGTAAAAATAGCTTTGGAAATCTTGTTGATCTTCCAGCAGTATAAAGCAGAGCAGCAGGTGTTGTACAAAAGCTCGGGAACACCTGATCCTCGTGGCTAAAAGTTAATAATGACGTTGTCCTGGCATTGCAGCTGGATTCCCTCCCTTATCGGGCCTGGGAGGGGGGAAGTGTTGCTGAAGGGAGGGGAGATATTGCAGGCCTCAGATTCTGTCTGTGTTGTTTGTTTTTTTTCCTTTCTCTTTGTTATTTGCTCACTTCTGAGGAACAGCACTGTTTTTCCTCAAGCGTTAGAGCATTAAAGTTCACAAAGCTCAGCAGCTGGATTTCACCAACCCTCAATTTCCCTGAACTGGCTGAACGCCGCTTCTTGTGGAACAAAACTTTCCATGTAACCTGGTAGCCAACTGGTTATGCTCAATTAAAAGTACCTCAGCATATCCACTTACAAAAAAAAAAAAGGCAAAATGTTTCTATTGTAACAGCAGCAAGTTAATTGAGGAACTTGTTAAAGAAATGGTGTTTAATTCTGCTTTACGCAATGAAACGGCTGCACAGGTCGTGTTGTGCTGTTGGGGAGTGTGAAGGGGAGTGGCTGCTGCTCTGCTGTGATTTTTGGCCGCCTAAGGTGTAGCATTAATGGGTTCAAAAATAAATGTCAATCCTTGGGAAAGGCAGAAGTGAAGATACTTTCAGTGTCTGATGTGAAAGATGCTCACTATTCTGAAGAGCTGACTAGAACTGAATTAGTACCACAGGGAACATAATTTCCTGGGGTGTGTAGGAAGGTTTCTTGGGTACATGATTCTGAATTACTGGGGGATATCTTATGACTGCACTGAAGTCTGATTTGCCTTGCTGACTGATGTTTGAAGTTACTCAATTGATTTTTGTTTCCTTTCCAAATACTATAGCAGCACATAACATAGAAGGCTTAAATCTTTTATAAGCTCTTCGCCCTCTGGCTCTGAAAGATTGATTCTGGGAAGGCAACCATTTATCACCCTCTGCAATATAGTCTGTAAATCCTGTCAGTTGTGCATTTACTCACAGCGGTGGTTGTTTCTTGTTCTACAGAAGCGTTTTTCAACCACCCTTTCCTGGATCATGTTTCAACAGTCAAAAAATGTAAGTTTTGGGTTTCCACTTAGTTCTGTAAATGATGAATGTTGGGGGCTGGAAGGGAGAAGGATCTGCCAAATATCACACTAAGTGTTTATGAGACATCTTCCTCAGTCTGCCTGTTGTTGTGCTCTATTGTGAGCCTGAGTGTTGAATCCTTTCTTGTATTATGCCAGATGGAAATATGATACTTATTTACTAGTTCCTTTGACGTTTCAGCTGAACTTAAATACCCTCGTGTGACTGAGGATGTGCTGCGCTTATAACTTGTGTAAGGTTTATGAATGAGAAGCAGTGAGGAAATTTGTTTGAAATTCCGCCTTTCAAAATCTTAATCCCTTGTTGTTTTTTTTTTTTTCCCCCCTCTGGGTTTTCCTCCTCCAGCTTGTCCTGTACCAGTGCCCACATACCCAGGCTCAGTCTCTGGCAGTTCCTGTGGTAGCTCCCCGTCCTGCCGCTTTGCTTCTCCCCCAGTAAGTTCTCTGTGTTACAGACCAATCTCTAGAAAATACTTTCTGTAATGTTTAAACAGAAGTTCCCGATTTTATTTTTTTTTTTTTTAGATCTTTTAATTCTTGAGCAGTGTAAACTGTCTTAAGAGCAAGGAGTACCCCTGTCTTTTGCTAGAATGCCATCAACATTTTGGTTTTCTCTTCCTTCTTTTGTTGCACTCTGTGAGGGTTTTTTTGCCCTTTTTCTTTTTTGTTAAAGCAAAAATACACATCAAATGCTAGAGTAGCAAATCTGTAGATATACTAATATAGTTTGCAATGTAATGATTGGTACAGATAAATTTTGAATTATCCTTTTTGACCAAGGCCCCTTATTACAAGCCAGGGCCTTCAATCTGATGTGACATTTGGAAGAGGTACATCTGTATCATCAGGAATGATTGAATAAATTGCAGTTGTTTAAACTCCCAGCTTAATCAATAGAGGACTGGCTAAATTGGCACTGCAAGGTTATCCAAGTATTTGAAATTTCCAAATTAAAATATGGATTGAAATACTGGAATATTGAAATAAATTTGGTATTTCTAAAAACTTAAATCTAGGCTGATTTTGGGGGGTGGTGGTTTGGTTGGTTGATTGGTTTTGTTGGGGTTTTTTATTTGGTCAAAGCTAGCGTCGATTCTTACTTCGGAAGCTTCGTAGTTAAAGAGCATTTCTACCTTCTGAATCACTGCATTTACAGTGTTTTTCTTAACTTCTTTTTCCCACCCCCTCCCTCCAGTCTCTGCCAGACATGCAGCACATTCAAGAAGAAAATTTGTCTTCCCCTCCACTGGGTCCTCCTAACTATTTGCAAGTTTCTAAAGACTCTGCCAGTACCAGTAGCAAGAACTCCTCTTGTGACACAGATGACTTTGTCCTTGTCCCACACAATATTTCTTCAGACCACTCATGTAAGAACCTTCCTTGTTTTTACATTTTAAACCAGTTTCCACTCATAACGTGTGTTTATGTCCTGTTACTCTTTGGCTCTCTCTTCTCTAAATGTGTCTGAATTCACAAGGAAATTAATTTCTTTAGTTCGATTGCTCTTTGGAGGGAAACTGTTTGGTACTGCATGTCCATCTGGGGACATTTTCACCTTCAATTGAACAGCCAGATATGCCAAAGATACCGAGGTGATTCAAAGTCCTGGAAAATATTGGGGGTTTGGCAGCAGAAGAAGAGAGTCAGTTGTAAACAACTGCTGATAAGAGGCCCAAGGGTTCTCTTAGTGGAGGCAGGCGCTTTGTTTCCTCCAGACTAACTGAACAGCTCATGCTGTACAGCTTTAGATAATAAACAAGTGCAGGTAAAAACATAAACATAAAATGTAGTGCATCAGACTCACCTTATACAAGAGAAAGACTTGGATGTAAGCACGTTCCCATTTTACAACATCGTCCCAACCTGAACTGCACAAAGTCAGCTCATTTCTCTACAGTGCCACCAACTTGTGTTAAACATTCGACTAAAATTAGTGCCTGAAGGGCTATTTTTATAAACATCCCAATGATGATGTCTTGTAATCTTTAAACAATGGATTTTGTTTCAAAATTATTGTGATTAGCGTGGCAAAAAATCCCACAAACAAACAACAAAATAACTTCTTAAATAACTCCCTTCCCCAGTTACATTTTTGTTGGTGGTCACATTTGAGGTATTTTCCCACAAAAAACAGTTGGTGGAAAACTTCTGTGTGTTCACAGAAGTGGGTTTTTTTCCTACAACAGTAATGCTGGAGGTTTCTTTTTCTGTGAGATTCTGCTTGATGACGTGGGTTTTCCATGTGTTCTGTTGCTGCAGATGATATGCCGTTGGGAGCAGCTGGCAGGCGGGCTTCCAGCGAGTTCTTGATGTGTGGAGGGTAGGTGTGCTGGGCTGTCTCCAAAAGGAGTCTCATGTTCTAAAGTTGGTGCTGCAGCTGCAGAAGGGGTTTCTGGGGTTTTGGCAGTGGTGGGTTTTCATAGCTGCATGGACTTTCCTTAAAGTCGAGGTGAATTTAATATGAATATCTAAGCAGTTTGAATTCAGGAAGTTTTGCTTCCAAGTAGAGAGTTTCTCTGATGTGGGGACCTGTCTTTTGACAGTGGTTTTTGTTTCCACAGGCAGTCGCCATTAACTATTTCTGGAAGCTCAGGAACTGTACAGAAACCATCCTCAGCCTCTTCTCGCAGTACTGCTTCTGGTACAGCCAACAGGTGTGTGGTGTAGCCTTAGGACTTCCCCTCTTTTAAAAAGTTCTTCTGCTACTAAATGTTTTGGATTATTTGTTTTTCTTTTAATTGTGGATGTCTGCTGGAAACTGGAGTGAAATACAAGCCAGACCTCTTTTTTTTCCCAGGCTCTCTACACTTCATGCAATCTCTGGTGCGTCCTCAAAAGATTTCCTTAAGGAAAGGGAATTTGTTTAAATTCTGAGCTGTTTAAAAGCAGAAACTTCAGAGACATAACTGACTTGTCTTCTTTGGTGGTGCGAAGCACAGCACAGTCTTCATTTAGTGAGTCAAAATGTTGAATGCAGATATATTTTAAGAAGTAGTTGTAAGGGAAGAGGAACTTCGAAAGCCCAGATTGCTGTGGATTTGTGTCTCGTGGCTGGCTTGGCTTGTCTCTGGTCACTGGGTGTGGCTTTGGTGCAAGTGATTACTGTGAATTTCATGTTTGTGTCTCACAAGATACCAAAGAAGTCACATGAAAGAGCTAAACATTTATTGCAGGTTTTCCATCAGCAGGCCTGGTAATTAGTCCCCTTTCTTCCACGTGACTGTGGGCTTAAGTTTCTGCTTGCTTGATGTACCACTGATTTTCGTCAGTGGTGCCTGGACTCTTTCCTGTATTATATTGGAAAATGTAAAGCTTAATCATGGTGTTTAACTACTCATGTAATATCTAAACAGAAGGGTTAGATGTGTCATTTGATCAAGTGATGCATTTCATAATGTTTTCAGTACAAATAGAGGGAGGATGAGTGGCTAACTGGGGAATAAAGTGATTATGTTGGGTGTATTTTTGGCTTATGCCAGTACTAGAGGGCTGCAAGTCAGCATTACTTGTTTAGAAATGCTTGTCACAAGAAAAGTTTGCTACTTTGTGCTGATCTTTGTGCAGTTTGTGAAATCTGCTGACACGGGGCTGTCAATACAGCTTTCAGTCTTACTGTTCATGTTTAAGGGCAGATAATGGGGTTTGTAAAGATCCATTTGCTCTGAATTGGCCGCGTACAATGTACTGTAAGTACACTGTAATTTCCTATTTTACATTGTGTCAGGCAGAGTTTGAAGAGCTACAGATTTTATGAAAATATGCCAGTTATGTTATCTGTACATTAGCAACTTAAGTGCTAAATGGTCATGTGATTGGAAACAGGTGCCTACTGTTCACACTCTGTGTTTGTACTGTAATAGTTTGATTTAATTATTGGTTGACTGAATTCAGTAACTGAATTCAGGGCTGCTTGGGGCATGGTCTGAAGAAAGCAGAGTGTGTGTCTAGTATTCTAGAGTATGCTGCTTTTAGTTTGGGATTTTGGTTTTTTATTTCCTGAGTGGTGTTCTTTCATTGTTTTTGTGGCTTGGGGTTTTTTTATCGTTTTTTTACAAAAGGTTATGACCTGTGAAACGGGGAATTTTTCTGGTTAGCTGATCAAACTGAGTGAATTGTACTCGTAGTTGTGCTGCTTTATGTCACACAGAAGAAGCTGTTGCACTTCCCAGTCTCCAGCCAGAAAGGGCAGAGTAGGTCGAGGTGGTTCACTCTCCTGTGGTTTGTTGCTAATTTTATTCTCTGGGTCTCAGAGAAACGAGATTTGCATGCAGCTCTGCACACATCTGTATTGCATTTTCTCTGACTGGGAACAAACCACATCAGACTGGAGGATGCCTGGCCAGAGCTGAGCTTTGAGCCCTGATGGGGCTGTGCCTCCCAGCACTGCTGCCTCCAGTTAGCTCATGGGCTCTGGAGCTTGCCTTGGACATACCTGCAGGGCTGTGGGAGAGCAGGGGAAGGGCTTGGCCATGCTGAGTTCTTTAAAAGCTGAAGTGCCTTCACGGTCTCCTCCGTGTCACCACCACGCTTTAATTGACATCTGGTTCCCCTCTCCTGGGGGTCCGGCCTTGGGAGCCTCCCTGTGCACCCTCAGTTAGTTGTGGCAGGTTGCCCACAGCCTTCATGTGGTTTCCACTTGTGAGACCTTCTCCTTGCCTGGAAGCTTTCAAGCTTTCTGCTGACTGTGTGCCCACAGCCCACTTCCAAATTGCTCTGCGGTATCCCCAAACTGGGTGGCAATAGAAGGACAAACTTACTTACTTTTACTAAGGAAGTTCTGTGCATATTAGGAAGTAATATTTCATTCTTAGAGACAGCAAAAAGAATAGGACAAATAGAGTCAGAAGCCCAGATTCCTGTTCAGCTGTAGCCATGTGGTGAGTGCTGTAACTGCTTGTCTTCTAGAGTTTTTTTCACATTTCTTCGAAGAATGTGTACTCTTTCTTTGAAGACACGGTCAATAAAAGACCGGAAACTAAACTGATTATCTTTGAAAAAGCCTATTTGTTTGAAATTCTTTCCGTTGAATTCTGTCCTCGTTTAAAAGTGTTGGTAACTGATTACATGCAGTGGTTCGAGTCCCTTATCAGGCAGCACACTGAGGTAATCCAGGTCACTGACACTGCAGCTGAACTTGGGTTGTGCTGATCTGCACTTGGAGCCTGTGGATTAATGTTCAGGTGTGTGGTTTTGGTCCTTTTGTCAGGGCTCGCTTACATAACATGTTTTCCTTTTGCAAGTTCACGGTGTCTCTGGGGGTATCTCTCACTGTGCTTTAGTGGCTTTTGTCCACATTCCAGCCCTGCTGCGGAACTTCCCGTTCCTGGCGCAGTGGGTTTTCCTAGAACGCTATTTTGAAGCGTGGTAAACACAGAGCGGAGCTGGCAGGAAGTCAGAGGGATCTGGGGATCGCTGTGGTGCATGACCGAGGATTCCAGCCCGTACTGCACTCCCAGCTCCTTCTGATCCCAGCCAGTGTAGGAGAGGCAGGTGGTAGTGAACAGTTCGTGATCTTCCTCTGCGCAGTACTGCAGCGCAGTACTTGGGACGAGCCAAGATCACAGTGCACCCAGGGAGCGCAGAAGAAGTTTGTTTTGCCTGTTTCCTAGATTTTCTTGAGATTTCTAGAGCGGTACGATTCTGAGAGAGACCTGTCTGCCTGTATTCATCTCCTGTCTCCACACCTTCCAACTTCAGGCACTGTCAGCCTTCGGTGTCCCCCCGCAGCGAGACGGCGCCTATCCCGGTTCCCACCCAGCTCCGGAATTACCAGCGCATAGAGCAGAACCTCTCCTCCACTGCCAGCCCCGTGTCCAACCCCCACGGATCACCGAGGTCAGTCTGGGCTTTTTAACTCCTTTCTCTTGCTTCTGGTTCGTGTCTCTACCCTGACAGATGTCCGTGCCTTCTTGCTGATGTCATTTTTTTTTTCTGCACAAAAACCCACTAAAGAGACGTTTCAATGATAACAAATAATAGCCCTTCACAATCTCAAGATTGTTGGATGGGCACTTGAAATATGCCATGAAAACAAAATGAGCTTGTTCTGTCGCTCAAATGCAGCACAAGAAGGTAAAAAGATGAAGTCTTGCTTTTTTATTCCTCTTTGTGCATTGCAAGGCATTACATCATAAATTAGAATGTCAGCAGTAAGTTATGTTTTGTTTTCACACATGTAATGATGAGATGAATGCTTTGTTCTGTAGAATATCAAGGGAACAATTTTTGGCATGCCAGTTAGGCAGCTTGTCTTGTTACAAAGCTCTAGTGAGCCAGGCTTATTCTCTGCCTTGTGGTCTACAGGGTCGGGATGGTGAAGGTCAAAGTCTCATAAACAGACTACTCAGAACTCTGAAGATCTTTACAAAAACAAAACCCAGGGTTTCTTGCATATTTTTTCAGGATCTCTGATTTGTTCATAGTTGCTACTCTCAGGGAAAGGCCTTTCCCTTAAACAATTCTGTTTTCAGTTCTCTGACTTGTACACCAGACCCAATATGAAAACTGTCAGAATCTTTGCTGATTAAAAAATGGGCATTTGCAGCAATACATTTCACTTGATTGTGAAATTAAAAATTGGATGATCAAGTTCAGAGTGTACTAAGCAATATCTGTTTTAATGTTCTCTAGTTAACAGATTATTATGGCACTGAAAATTAAAAAGTCTATATGAACAAAGGGAATTAAATCTTGATTATTTTCATTACAGGAAACTTAGCTTAAATTATTAGGTTAATAAGCTTCGACATCCAAGCTTCCTCTCTAAATATCAGTATTTTCTTTAACTGTTCATTCTCCTCAAGGGATTCTGAAGCTTATCTCAAGGAACCAGTTACCACAGTGTGTGTAACCATTCTTTTGACCTTGCAGAGCTGGAGTTGTGAGACGCTCCAACACCAGCCCAATGGGGTTCATGAAGATGGGCTCGTGCTCTCCAGTGCCAGCTGACACTGCCCAGGGGGTCGGGCGCAGGTTATCCACAGGATCTTCCAGGCCATATTCTCCTTCACCACTAGGTAAGCCCATGAATTCTTGGCAATTAGTAAAAGCTTTATCTGGAACAGTATTTCAGAATGCTCCACCTTGCTTGAAATTACCCTAAACCACAGTCTGCACAACTGAGTCACAGTGTGCAGAAATAATTTTTGTTAAATTACTCACAGTAGTAAACTGGCTAGGTTTTCACTTGCTTTACCTTCACTTGGAGGTGAAGTATAAAGTGTAAATTCACATTTTGGTTTTGTTTGCATAGTTGGAACCATACCTGAGCAGCTTGGACACTGTTGTTGTGGACAACTTCAAGGGCATGAGTCAAGGAGTAGAAACTTCTCAGGTGGGTGACTCTGGACAATGCAACCAGGACTATTTTGATAGAGCTTCTAGAGTGTTTTGTGAAGGGGAAGGAGAGCCAACACACATTAGTGAGGTTAATAGGAGACGCTCAGTAAGTGGTGCACTGAGGTTTTTGAGGAAACAGCCCAGTTGTGGGCTCTGTTTCACCTTTCCCCATAACTAATTCCCTACTCAGTAAGAGAGCGACTGAAGTTTCTTTTTCTCAGGATGAGAAAGCAACTCTGATGAAACGTGTCTTTAAACAGGGATGGTTTATATTGAAAGGTAGTAAAATGCTTCTCAGAATCTGGTCTTGATAGACCAGCCCTGTCATGCCAGTTCTCAGAAAAGGGAGGAAGAACTGCCAGTGTACAGCATGCAACACATTTTCGTCATTCCCTTAGGAAGTCAGGTGGGATCTGGTGTTAGTGTTGCTAAGCAGTCACTGAGCTTTGCAAGTCATAAATTATGATGGCATGCCAGCAGGAAAAAAAAGATCAGGAAGAAATAGGACTTGGAGATGTTCTGAGATTGTTAAAGATGGAATTGCACTGTAATGCCAGAAGGATTGGGCAAAAGAATATGCAATTCAGCAACATATTCTTTTGCTCTGTGCACATTTTGGGTGCATTTTCTTCTTTATCTAAAATAGTAGTTATATTCATTATTTTGACTTTCTAAGATGTGGTGTTGAAATTGTATTGTGAGTCTTTCCCCTACTTAAACACTTTCCAAAATCATCTGGAGATGATAGAACCTTCATTTCTTGGAGTAGCCATGTCTGGGAATGGTTTCATCCATATGGAATAAGTTCTACGATGTGCCTTCATAGTTGCTGTGCCATTGGCAGGCTCAACAAAAGGAATGAGTGGATCCTTAGATTTGAAATAGTATCTTCTCTTAAAAAGTGAAAAGGGTGTGTGTGAAGAGAATACAAAGCCCTGTGTATGGTTTTCCTGTTGCAACTATTCTTTGGATAGAATTTTCTAGGGCTCTTGGTTTAGTGCCTTTTGCCAGTATCAAACTGACTTGTGACATACCACTGCACTGCTTTTATGGCTGTAAGGGTTTTTAATGTTTCATTTCTTCATACTTTTTCTGCATTCTTTTCCTACTTGACTTGGTTTCTTAATTTCAAATGGCTGCAAGCGGTGTTTCTATTTGTAAAATAGCACAAATTGCAGCGAGTCTGTTTCTCAGCTCTGAAGTGGGTATGGGAAGCAGTCTTCTCCTTTGGGTGAGGTGAGGTCATCTGTGCTGGGACTTTTCTAAGGACTGAAGATTCTGTTGTAATGTAGCTTCTGAACTAATTGAGCTGTTCTTGCTGCCAGTGGCAGCAGAGGACACACTTCTAATTCAGAAGCTTTCCCTAGGGTGGCAACAGCACTAGAGCAGTAACCAGTGAGATTTAAGACTGATTCTGAAACGACAGGTGAGGGCTGTCAGTGCTGTGAGACAGACGAGCAGAGGGATTTCAGACAAGCAAATTCTTGGCTGGAAAGTTAATGAGAACTAGACTCAATCCCTCTGCTAGAGCTGCAGGCAGACAGGCTGTTCTAAAACATACCGCTTAATGGGCTGGAATGAAATCAAGATGAAGTAGCTCATACTCAAAACGTAACTAGCAAAAGCATAGGCTTAAGAAGGTTCAAAGAGGTGCTTTAACAGCTGGGCACTTCACTGAGCAAACTGCAAGAAGTTTGTGATGGTTTTTTGGACCATACATTTATGAAATGGAGCTTATCTCAGAAGATTGTCATGGCCAGCTTTTAAAAAACCTTCTGTAGTTTTATGGTTCATTTTCAGTTTTGCCCTGCTTCTTTCTTTTTTTTTTTTTCTTCCCTTTTTTTTTTTCCTTCTGGTTTTTTTTTTTTAATACATGAGTGAAATTGTCACTTCTTTGGGGTTACAGGCAGGCATTTTCTCTGGGAAGCTGTGACCATAAAGCTGAAGTATTACGTACTATTTGTGACTTTGCCCAGTTCCTTATCATGAGACATAAAAACATATACAAGGAACAGACCGTTTCATCACATTTCAGGTTCCTTACTTTGAAAGAGGAAGGGCACCTTTGGGTAGGTGAGATGTTTATAAGAGATATTTCTCCAAAGCCCTCTGATTAAATGACAACTTAAAGCCCTTCCGTTTCCATTTGGTGTAGGAGAAACTTTACACTCCTGCCTAAGTGTGGGCTTCCTTTGCAAGCTTTTGAAAAAGATTCTGTCTGACAGACTAAAAAGCAAATGACTGTCCAAAGCAGTGATCCCAAACTGTTCCATCTGAATATTTTGGTTCTCTTTAGTACCTAGTTTTCCTGCAGGAACATGATCTGACTTTGTGTCTGCAAATGAAGTCGTTGCCCACAAAACAAGTCATTAACATGCAATGTAGTATTCATGCACTTGTTTGCAAGAATATCATTCCAGGACATGAGAACATCTATTCAACCAAGAGTCTTGGCCGCTGCACTTGGAATTTCAGTGTTGGTTATGCCATTCCTGCTGAATCCAACCACTTTATTTGCCTTGATGCAGGTTGCCAGATGTACTGCAGCTGCCAGTACAGCTGTCACCCTGAAATATTGCCTATTTGGCAGCTTAAACTTCTCATCAGTGTACTGTAGCCTTAGTCCAAATAATCCATGGGCTAAATCCAGTCTCCTTGCCATCTAGTGAGCTAATGATCAAACATCTCTCAATATTTGCAGTCCTGTCTCCTTTCAGCTTAATGTTGTTCTCTGGAATTTTGGGCTTTATCAGTCCATTTTCCAAGCACTGTAAGCAGAATTTTCCTTTATTGTTTCTCATCCCCACAGGTTCTCCAATACCACCTTCTCAGTCTCCACAGTCGCTTCTGATGGGAGCGAGGTTGCAGAGTGCTCCTACTCTCACAGATATTTACCAAAACAAGCAGAAGCTCAGAAAGCAGCACTCGGACCCAGTGTGCCCGTCCTATGCTGGGTATGGATACAGCCATTCTCCACAGCCAAGCAGGCCAGGTAGCCTGGGAACATCACCTACCAAACACATGGGATCCTCCCCCAGGAGCTCAGACTGGCTGTTCAAAACCCCACTACCAACCATCATCGGCTCTCCCACTAAGGTTTGTTAAGTTTGCTGTTGTCAGTAAAGTGTGAAGTGGTAACACACCACCTTAAACCATTCCCAAGAGTATTTTGGGGTTCTAACCTTGGGGTTTTTTTTGTGTGTTCTTGCTCTTGATTCTTAAAGGCAACAGCTCCTTTCAAAATACCTAAAACTCAAGCGTCCTCAAACTTGCTGGCCCTGGCGAATCGCCAGGGCTTGGCCGAAACCCCGCTGCAGCCTAAAGATATCGCTGACCCGAGAGATTTCACACACTTCCACTCGACCCAGGGAGCTGACAAACAGGCAGGAGAACAGCACAGCAAAACTACCTTCGGCAGGTGGGCACCGGCAGCGTTTGTGACCTGGCACGGTGGGGAGGTGGCTGGGCAGAAGAACGTGCACCGCACGCCGCGACTCGGAGGGGGCGAGGTGCAGACAGCGAGCTGTGGGGGGGGTGCTGAGGTTTGCTGTGTGCTACAGAAACATTTTGTACTGGGTTATAAATATAGCAGGGACTTCCTGCAGCACTTTGTGTTGCTGTCTGCTTCCCTTTTGTTTTGATTATGTGAATCTGGAATTTCATTGCCTCTGTAAAGCCAGTTCAGTTTTTGCTTGAAAATATCTACGACAAAATTTGCAGTGTAAGTTTTTAAGAGAAAAAGGTCTCTTTATTTTTATGGTTAGCTCTATTTTAGTAGATTCATGATAAACAGCAAGAGTTCAATACTTACTCTACTTCTGTTGAAAAGTTCTCTATAATACCAAGAATCTGAAAGTGATCCTTAGTTGCAAGTCGGATGATCTTACTGAATGGCTTTTTTTGGGAATTTCTATGTTTTCCTATCCAGGTCTGTTAGTACTGGGAAGCTGTCAGATCAACAGGTAAAGACTGCTCTTGGGGGCCAGTTATACCAGGGCAGTACAGACAGCCTGAACACAGAGCGGCCAATGGATACAGGTGAGGATCAGAGTGATAAATCCAAGCTGTCTTATGTGCTCGGGTTTTTATGGAGTGCCAACTAGATACAGTTCTGCTTCCAACTTCAGTAACTGGTTCTGACAATTTTTAGCCTCAGCACAGAAGGCTTTTTTTAATCTTTAAGGGGATTTGTTCCATTTCTTTAGCGTAGCTTTAAAAATAACCAAGACAGGAAAATATCTATTGCTGTGCTAAACACAGAAATATCTCGATTGCCTGTAGTGGCTGGAGAGGTTTGTGTTTTTCTGATTTGGTTTTATTTTAAATTCAATATTTGTGGCTGTTTCATTTCCTAATTCCACCCTGATTTCATAGGAAAGCCAGTTTATGTGATTCTGCATTTTTTTTTTTTAAACTGTAAACTTGACTCTTCTTGTGTATCACCAAGAATATCCACTCAGCTTGTTTTATTTCCTGTCAGAAATTTTAACTAGTCCAGGTCTTGGATCTACATCAAGCCATGTTGTGTTGCTGTGCTCCAGTTTGCTGCATATAATTCCTTATTGATGTGATTACATGTAACAGGGACTAACGTGCTGAAATCTTCTCTTCCAGCTCCAGCAGGAGCCTACGGAATTGCAATGGCCACTCCTTCCATGGGGAGCGGGGCAAGTTCTCGGGCTGTCATGTTTACTGTGGGGTCCCCTCCCAGCAGTGCCACTCCTCCTACCTGCACCCATATGGTCCTCAGAACAAGAACCACCTCAGGTAAGGCTTTCCCTCGCAGTTGTGGGCTGTTCTCAAATGCAGCATTTAGGCCTGTCCACTTCTTGGGCTGGTAACCTGATTGCTGCCATGCACAGGGCCTCCAGGCCATGCAGTAAAAGTGCTCTGTAAAGTGGAGATTAATGTCAAATAGGTTCTGCCTTTCCCCTCTTAAAGAGGGTCAGATGCACAGATTCACAATACAGCAGCGTGTAACATCCTGTGCACACAGCTTTACTCCACCACAGGGAGTATAAACTCTGTGACAAAGGTGGAGAGGAAAAATTAGAATTCTGATTTTTGGCTGCTCCTGTGCATTGTCCCTGAGCCAGCACACAGAGGGTGGGAGCTGACTGCATTTTGGCATGTGCCAATTTTGCTGCCAAATACCAAAGATCTCAAGGTTAAGGCCTTCATCTGCTCAGGGTGAGCAGGACTCTGCAGCAGTGTGCTGGTGTGACCTACAGCACAACCTTTGGGCTGCTCTGTTGGACTCTCTGCCTTGTAACCGTTGTCAGCCCTATCCCAGAAGAATCTGTGTCACGAGTTGTCACAGTTGCTTACGGTGTAGCCTTTGCGTTCTCTACAGAGCAATGCAAGGAGCAACCAGGAGAGCCTCCCAAGGGGAATGTGGGATGACTCCTGCTCTGTCACTTGCTGTCATCGGGTGGGACAGCCTTTTAGACTGAATGTGTGTGTTATTTTTCTTGTAGTTGGATCAAACAGTTCTGGAGGGTCCCTCTGCTCCACTAGTGGCCGTGTCTATATGGGCTCTCCTCCCGGTATTTATATGGGCTCTTCTCCTCCGGGAGCCGAGGCAGCTCCAAGTCTGAAGTACATGCCTTATGGTACTTCACCTCCCAGCCTAGAGGGCTTTATCACTTTTGAAGCTCCAGAGTTGCCTGAGGAAACATTAATGGAGGTATAGATAAAAATAATTTAATGTTTTATAACGTATAATGTTGCTAAGACAGAGACGTGGTAAAAACCAGGACTGCTCCGTGCGCTCCGTAGTTTCCGCTTCGCGGTCTCGCGTGTTCCTGTTTTAAGATCTTGAAAATATTCCTGTATCAATTGTGGCCAGTTTCTCCTTGGTAGTTGTTCCTGACATTTCATGTGTTTGAGCAGGTAACCAAAGAACTGCTTTCGTCCACCAGAGCCTCCCAAAGAGGCCTCTGTTCAATGCCAACTCTCTGGATGTGGGCGCTGAGAATAGCAACGTCCCTCTGGGCATTTAAATGATTCTTCACAGTCAGGGGATGACGTTAAATCCTACTTGTGGGAAGAGTGTCCTATATTTCTTAAAACGTGTGGGGGAGTGACACTCTAAAAACACAAATTGGGGTGGTCTGTCACCAGAATGCTGTCCTTGGGCTGTACGTTTCTCGAGACAGATTGCTGTTCTGCTTTCTGATTCACATCTTGCCGGAAGGTGTTTGGGTCTCTATATGATCTAATCTATACATTATAACATATAGACAGTACACTGTATTCTTCCCACAGATAGAGTTTAAAATGTATTTAGACCTACATTACTAATGAAAGTATTGTAAATATTGCTGAGGTATGTTTGGTTAGTTTTGAAGGCTAACTTTTTTTGGAGCAGAGACTATGCATGTAGTGTCAGTTTTACTCACCAAGCAGGAATGAGTTGTTAGCTCCAGTTGGAATTGTTTAGTCTAAATTGTAAACTTTGGCAACAGCCACCTTTTTACACAGTATAATTTTAAAACTAATTGTAAATTAGAGTGAAGCAGATTAAGCATGAAGCTTTAGCTTGGTTCTTTTGTAGTTATCAAGTCTATTACATAAAAGACAAATGTTACTCCTGGCTCCTCATACAAGTGCCAAGCATACTTTTGTGCTGCTGATAATATAATAACAAGTAAGATGTCCACTTTGGTTCCTTTAGTTCTTCAGGTTTCAACAAACACAGAACTCCATGTACCAGTTCCTTTGGCTTTGTTGAAAGAATCTTAAGTATAAGCTACAGTATCTTGAATTCATTAACAGAGAGAGAATCTGTTGATCTGGTTGGACCCATTTGGTCCTGCAGTCCTTAGTGCTGGCTCTACCACGATGTGGTTTCTGCACAGAACTGGCATAGCAGTAAATCCTCAAATGATTAGCAGGAGCTTTAACTGTGCCTGGTGGCTTACAATGGTTAAACTGTTGTCATCTCCCCCTCTGGCAGAGAGAACACACAGACACACTGCGTCATCTAAACATGATGCTGACATTTACAGAATGTGTTCTGGATCTGACGGCAGTGCGAGGAGGAAACCCAGACCTGTGCGCTTCTGCTGTGTCGCTGTACCAAATCCAAGAGAGCATCGTTGTTGATCAGATCAGCCAGCTCAGCAAAGAGTGGGGGTGAGTATGCGGTCAGACAGGATCAGGAGAATTAGCGAAGATTGAACACATCAAGAATGTGTTGAAACCCTGCCCTTTTGGCTGGGAGCGGTTGTTTTACTGTACAGAATCTTTATAGGAGTGGATTTTTTAATAGCTGAAGACAGATCAGAAATAGCAAATCACGGGGAGATGTTTGCTAGCAGATAAATAAAGGATCAGTGTTTTCTGGTCTGCCACATAAGCTGGGGAAAGTGGTGAGGAGTTCATGTTTGAGGGGCAGCAGGGCCTTTGTTAGCACAGAAACTTGTGCACCAGCTTCTGCCAGATCTGAGCCCTCATCCCTTCCTGCTGACTGAAGCAGTAGGACTGAGGTGGAAGTTGGGAAGGGGGAAGGAGTGTCCAAATTTCACTGTTTTTTCAGTCAAACCAATCAGCCTTAACACCAAATCAAAAGCAAGGAGAAATATGAGAAATTTGGAGCGGTGAGAAAGGGCAGTTCCACTTCCTGCCTTCTTCCTGGGGAAAAAAAAAAAAAAAAAAGAAAAAAGAAAACCCACCCAAAAAACCCTGCAAAGCGTTTGCTTTTCACAACTGAGAATTCCAGGGGCATAGGAAATGACACTGTGTGAAAAGTACACCCAGTCACTTGTGGTGAGACATTGACCTCGGGCCGTGAGTCCCCACAAATAAGTGTTCCTTTTTAAAATGTCTGCAGTGAAGCAGTTTGTATTTGCTGCTGCAGCTACCAGATGAGCAGATGTCCCCTCAACCCGTGACAGAGTGTTTGTGTAGGGAAGGGAGGGGAGGGGTGGAGTTGCATTTTAAACATCTGTCTTCCTTTTCTGCTGTTTGCTGGGTCCTGTGGAGGGTTGTGATTAAAAAGTGGTGTCTGCCTACGGCTTGAATGTGTTCAGGAAAGGTGTTTTGATGCATAATTATTATTTTTTTCGCCCCTCTCCTTAGACAAGTGGAGCAGCTGGTGTTGTATATGAAAGCTGCCCAGTTACTGGCATCTTCTCTGCATCTTGCCAAAGCACAGGTCAAATCGGGGAAGCTGAACCCATCCACTGCTGTTAAGCAAGGTAGACAGACACAACATCATCTGATTTGCTTTGCTTGTGAATTTTCTTCGCTGATACATCTCTCAAAATAGTTTCAGTTGCAACATGTGTTTGTTTTTCTTCTTTACAAGAGAACTGTAGATACGTACAATTGCACAATTCTGATAGTAAACAAAAATACAGCCAGAAACTGTTAGGAAATGGGCAGTTATTGACTTGAAATGGAAGCTATTTGATATATAGTCAAGTCATAGAAGGGGCGGAGTAAATAAACATTAAAAGCACAAGTTTAAACAAATTTACTTTGGCAATGCTGAGCAAAGCTGAACTTAGGCTATGTTGTTGGTTTGGTTTTGGTTGTTTGTTTTTTTTTTCTTAATTTCTTCTTACCTTTCTTCCAGTTGTGAAAAGCCTCAACGAGAGATACAAATTCTGTATTGGCATGTGCAAGAAACTGACTGAAAAGTTGAATCGTTTCTTTTCGGACAAGCAAAGGTTCATTGATGAAATCAACAGTGTAACTGCAGAGAAACTCATCTACAGCTGTGCTGTGGAAATGGTAGGTCACTCGTTTTACCGAAACTGTAGGCATTGTTTCATCCCCTCACACCCCTCTTCCACCTAACCAGAAATCAGAATGTATGTTTCTAGAATTCTGTTTATGGCAGTTTTTTGTTAGTGTTTCATTCTCTTTCCTGCCCTGCCTTAACTGTGGCTAAAGTTCCTGGCAGATCCTATTCCACAGGGATGTTTCCCCTACATCAGCACACTTGGAACATAAACACTAGGAAATAAACTCCTAAACCACACAGCCCTCTGTGCTCAGGTCTCACCCAGGAAGGCTTCACTAAAGCAAAGGAGTAGCTTCAGTCAATCTGCCAGGTCAACTTGAACATCAGTCTGTTCATACAGAGCAAAAATAGTAGCAAACACACGTGGGAGCTTTTTCATTAATTGATATTTCTGTCTGCACATGCAGTGACTGTACAGGAAACTGCTTTTTGGATGAGAGGGAATTCTTTTTAACGTTAGTGTCACACAACAGATTCTGGCAAATACTGTGCTTAATCCTGATGATGATGGTGTAGTTGTACAAGAGAACATATAGGTATAAGAACGAGCGTATTTATCCATTTGTTGGTGTAACACATGGGAACACAAAAGATCAAAAAGTGCTTTCATAGCTTTTATGTGCAGAATATTCTCAGTTAACACAGCACAGGGGCTGTATCCTCTCAGACTTAGAATCACAGAATGTCTTGAGTTGGAAAGGACCTTAGAGACCGTGTAGTTCCAACTTAATTTTGTTATCTCAGTTATAAAAACACATCAGCTAAATTAAGGCTCAAAAATATTTTCCTACGGACACTTTTTTAGATCGTTGATTCCGAATTTTTCGTTTCATCACTTGCCTGATGCAGTTTATGTAACTGAACCTCCTGCCTGATTCCAGGTGCAGTCAGCAGCTCTGGATGAGATGTTCCAGCAAACTGAAGATATCACATATCGATACCACAAGGCAGCCCTGCTGCTGGAGGGACTGACTAAAATACTGCAAGACCCTGCAGATATAGAAAATGTCCACAAGTGTAAGTTGATGTTGAATACTGACAATTACATGGAATTGATTGGAAAACAACACTGGTCACCACCTGTTTTGTCCCTCTCTCTGCAGATAAATCCAGCATCGAGCGAAGGCTTTCCGCACTCTGCTATAGCACAGTGGCTGTGTACGAGCAGTAGGAATATCCTGAGGACCAGATGGTGTGAACATAAGGGACCACATCAGTGATACTGCACTTTTTTCACTACAGCTTCATTGTTGTCCTTGTTCTGCCCCATGTGGAAGATGATTCTTACATTTCTGTGGTGACTACCAAAGAAACAGCAGCGTATTCAAAGAGGAGAAATTCCAAAAGTACACTTGCCTTACCGATCCAGCAGCTCCTTTACCCTTCCGAGCAACAGAATTTAAAAGAATCTCTCTTCACATTTCAAACTAATCCTTGTACGTGTGCTTTGAACTTGAATGATCAGGGTTTGTCTTTTTCTTTTTCCCCTCATGAGGTTTTTACGAGAGCGGATCCTTCTGTGTCAGGTACAAAAAGACACTTCCCTCAGAAGATTCCTTCGAGAGGTTTTTAAGCTGTCAGTAAAATGTGGCTGAGTGAACTTGGGAAACCCTAACCATGTGCAAGTGCTGCTTGAAGCTTCTGGGGCTAAGCTGCCTTGTCTTGGAGCTCACCTGTTGTAAACACGGCTCAGGTTGTGATATGAAGGGATGGAAAGAGCGCGCTCTTACGCAGGGGGAAAGGTGGTGATGGAAGAAATTCTCTCCATCTGTGCAGGATCCCCAGGGGGTTTTCAGCTGATGTGGATACAATTTGATGATCTTCTTCCAAAATATTTTGTTTTGCACTAATTTACTAAAGCAACTGTATATTCATTTTTGAAGAACTATATTAAAAAAAAAAAATTTAGAGAAAAGAAGGCACAATGGACTTGGCTGAATTTCATTTCAGTGTACATAAAATTCTTTTCAGAATTTCAAATGTAGCTTCTAGAAGACTTTCAAACAAACTGTAAAAACTTGTATTCATGTGAACCTTTCCATTTTATACCTATTTGTCTAATACTTGAGTAACTACTGCTCTGGACTTTCTCAGTAATAGCAATGTTGAGTTGCTGGTTGTTTGCTTTTATGTAGATTTGGTTGCATCTTCTGTTGTGCATGCGAAACGTGCATTAATGCCTGCAGTCTTTAGGGGTGTAATGACAGTTCTCTGTAGTTTGTTTCTCGGGCAGTATTACAATAAATACTGTAAACTGAAAGGTTCTGAAAGGAACCATGCAAAAAAAAAAAAAAAATACCCAGAAAAAAATGTTGCGGTTTGAGATGCTGATAAATTGATGTAGAATCTCTACACAGAGTGTGTGAAAAATCAGGATTATTTTGTGTGCATTTTGGGGGAGAGGTGGGAAGCTGCATTTAGCCTTATAGGCACTATCATTTCAAGCATCCCATGAGATCATCAGGTCAGCGATTTGCGAAGTATTTAGGCAGATCAGCTTCTCTGGAAATGGTTCCTATACTTTATTTTTGGGACTTTTTTGTTACTCAACTGCTTGAATACTTGAATAAACCATTCTCCAGGACAAAATCATTTTAATCCTCTTAAACACAGTGGTCTGAACTATTTGACAAAGTTGTACAGGGCTTACACATCAAAATATGGTTTCAGTGTTCGGATAACCATGTGTTTCCTTTACTTTGACAGAGTAATGTACTTTTTACCTTATTTATCTGTATGAAATTCCAACAGTTAATTTGAAAGTGTTTGTTTATATAATGTTTGTATTTTTAGGTCTTTAATACGGTGTTTCTACCTCTCCTTTGTAATTGCATGCATTATTCTTGGAACTAGGTAATAACTCACTGAACTGTTGCGTAATATAGCCTTTTTATTATGGCCTGTATAAATGTATATTAAGGTAAAAATAAATACTGACACTAGAAGTGTTTCTATGGTACAACTTGAGTTTCTGTGTCTCTCTAACAAAAGGTGTTAAATTCAGGAAGAACAGTCTGTACTTGGCCGGTTAAACCAGTTGCTGAATGTTCCCCTCGGCAGCTGGAGCTGCCACCAGGGCAGGATGGGGCAGCATCCTTGAGTTCCTTATCTCTGGGCAGCTCTGGCACAGAGTGTCCCCGAGTTTGTTTTCCCTGGCTTTAGGAAAACAATTTACCCTGCTGCTTTCTTTTTTAATTTTTTTTTTTCTTTTTTTAAAAAAAACTTGGGTTTGAAAACAAAAATGCTAAGTAGGAATCCTGGGTAACAGCTGTAGGTTCTTTCAACAAGGTGCTTATTTGTTGCCTCTAGCAAAGAGGAGCTGTCTGGGCTGCCAGAACAGCCTATACAGAGCTAATTGACAAAAACTGGCAGGAAGTTACAGTTTTTATCCACAGCTTACCAAAAATGGGCTTTGTTCACCTTAGAGCTGATACCCTCTCCCCAGCTGAGTGGTGCTGTGGTAGCTGCTAATGTGGCTGTTGTTATTTCTCAGTCATACTATCAAAATTTTCCCAATTTATTATTGTGACTGGCACATGAAGAGGATGAGGAAGGAGTGAGCAGGGAATGCTAATGACACGTCTGAACCCAAATCTAGGAACAAAGCAACAGCCTCAGTGCACAAGACTAGGAGATAGGCTGCTTTTCCCAGGAACTTACTGGGTTTTGTTGGTTTTCTTTTTTTTTCCTCTCAGGATTCAAGCTCATTCTCCTTCCCCTCTTGCCAGCAAGACTCCAGCTGCACAAACAGGAGGAGAAGAAAAGGGCCATTCTTGCTGGCTGTTTTCAGGAGGAGGAGACCAATGTTCACGGCCTGTCTTTCTGCATAAACTCATTCCACAAAGATCCTGAAGCTGTCCTCTGTCTCCGGCTCCCCGCGCTGAACAGCAGGTGCTTGTTTTTACCAAATGCCTTTTTTTTTTTTACCCCAGCCTTTGAAAGATAGAACTTGAAAGGAGATATTTGATGTGCTTTTCTAGTTCAGCTCTCCAGCATCTCCTCAAGCTCCATGTTCTGTACTTGTTCCTCTCTCTCCATAGTGTATAGCGTCAATTCAGGAATCTAAACCACATTTTGACTCTGACATTTGCTGCTCTTTATAAGCAAGTTGAACTCTCAGCTCTTCCTCTGATGCAGAGAATGAAATCTAGTTAATTTGTCCTGCACCTAACATGCTGCAAGTTACTCCAAGAAGCATTTTCGCTGTGTGAGTTGCTCCTGGGACTTGCTACCTTTTGCATAGTTCTTGCTACTTGCTTGTACAGCTCCATCCAGGTACTGCTGTGTCATCTTGGGGTTCGGAGGCAGTAACTTGTGACTCACCCTGTCGTGGTGCTGTGCTCAGCTGCACCCAAAAGTGAAGCTTGCTTTTCGTCTGGAGCAAGGAAAGCTGGATCCTGCTGCTCCCAAAGCTTGTTGTGGCTTTGAAATTCAGATAGGCTAGCTTGTGACCTGACTTGTGACCCACCTCTTTTTTGTTTCCCGTTTTCCTCTTTTTTTTTTTTTTAATTTAAATTCTAATCCCTTGACTTTTTTGTCTGCTCTGAGCTCCGCTTGCTACTATCTTTCTTGGCTGTCCAGGACACCTTTGAAGTCTTTAAGCAAAGCTCCTTTTATCCTGAACTTCCTTGTCCGACCTCAGCTATAGCCCTGGCTCTGGCTTTTTCCAGAGTGTGCTCCCATAGCACCTCCTTTCTGCAGAGGAGTGAAGTCTATCCGGGTAACTCCTCTCCCGAGGTCTCTAAGTCAGCTGGAGCCCAGTCGAACTAAGCCTTGGCACTGCTCCTTTGGACAAACACCTTTTCAATAGGCTTTTGTGCACGGCAGGCTCCCCCCTCCTCTCTTCCTGAAAGCAAACCGAGTGCCAGTGGGGCTGTTGAGTCTTGTTGCAGTCCTTGTGCCAATCATTCCCATTGTTTCTTTGTGTCGCTTTTCACATTTTCCATGGCTCCAGCTATGTCTACAATGCAGCCCACAGACCACGGCTCTGTAACGACACAGTATCTCCTTCTTGCCACTCTGAGATCAGCCACAGCTTTCAAAACAAGTGATGCCACAAATGAACTGAGCTCTGTTTATTCCTGTAGGTTCCTTAAAACTTCTCCCTGTTGTTCATCTTCTGTGCCCGTTTTTATGCTTGAGTGCTGTTTGGGCTTCGTATCTGCCCATCTTGCGCCACTGGGCAGATTCTGTGACTTCTGGAAAACACTTGGAATTTGAGGCTAGGCAGATATTTAAGCAGAAACTGAGGATTGTCCAGCCTAGCTGAAAACTTGGTGTGATGTGCAAGCTAAACAAATATTTATTGATTAGCTGCGTTTTTTGGTGGACTCTTGAAACCAAATACTGCACAGCTTATCTTCCAAACCAAAGTCCTCCTTCCCCAGCCTGTGCTGGATGCTTTTGGGAGCAGGGCAAGGACCAGCACAAAGGGCTGCTCCCCAGGGCAGGGCAGGAGCCTGTCTCATTGCAGTTAATTGACTCTGAAAGGGGAGCCAGGGCTTCGAGGAAAAAGGGGAGAGGGGAAGCTCGAGCTCACCTTCTCTCTTGTTGCTGTAAGTACAGCCTTGGGGATTAGAGCCCCCCGGCACTGCTCACCTCCTGATTCCTGTGGAGTTCCATTATTTTCCCCTAACTAGTTCCCTTTATTGTTTCTTAGTGACCGAATATAAATAGAGAGCACTGCCAGCTGCCAGGCGTGGGGAGCACGCTGCAGACCACGCGTCTCACCGGTGCTGTCTGGGGTACTCCTCCTTCTCACTCCAGATCCCACACTTCCCTGAAATCTCAGCTGCTCCAGGACGACTCGACTAGTATTTTCCAACACTAAAAACACCCTCAGCTTTATTTCCTGTCCGTAACTGGCTGAAAGTTGTCCCTGACAAGGACCAAAAGGGACCGTCTCCCAGGATGCCGTCTCATTTCTGTGGAAACGTCGCACAGCCCCAGCCTGCTGACCGCTGGGATAACTGGGAGCTGGAATGTTTGCTTCCCATGTGCGATGCCAAGCACAAGAAGCACTGTTGTGACATGAAAACCCTCGGGCTGAAGGGTGAGAATTTTACAAGCTCTGGAGAATGGCTGTTGTGGAAAATATAGGTAAATATCCATCTCCCTGCTCCTGCTGACATCCTGGGCTGGTGCATTGCAGCACTGCTTCCTCAGGTAATACTCACACTGAGAGCTCAGACTTTTACTCTGATTGCAGTAGCATTAATTCCTTATCTGATTTCTCTTGGATGCCCAGACAATGTGGTGCCTGGACAGAACTCTGCCCTGCCCTGCAAGGATGTGCTGACAGGATCAAGGAGAGCACATTTGCATCAAGTAATGCTCCTGCAAAGAATGTTCTACAGATTTCTTCAGTGCAAACCCATCCTTCCATACACCACCTGGAAGAACCCTGTAAAGCCCAGCTGGTTTTTCTTTCCCATGTTGCCTCCTGCACACAAGTATTGGCAGTTGCTCATGTCATTCTTCCCCACAGCTGGGTGTTTGCTGCTGAGATTTGTGCAACAGCTTGTGAAATGTTCACGCTGAGGCACAGCCCGGGAGCTGTTAGGGAGGCCAACTCACCACAGCTGGTGTTTGGGGGGAGCTGTGGTTCAGTACAACTTGCTGAGCTCTAAAGGGCACTCCTAGTCATTGAGAGCTGTGTTGATGTGGGAAAAGGAGATGAAACTTGTCAGGAGAAGGGGTGCTCCATTCCAGGAGCCCCCATCTCCTGGGCAGGAGCACCCAGCTGCCAGCCCTGTGTGTCAGAGGTGTGGTGGGCAAGGATTTTGTGGGGAAAAGCTCCAGCTGAGGAGCATTGGCAATAAATGGCCTGGCAACAAAGGTAGCATGTACCAACCTGCGAGTAATTTTTCAATAATTCCCGTGCACTTCTTAGAACAAGTTGTGGCAGGTCTATTTTTAACTGGAATGCACCCAGCCTTGTCTCAGCTCCATTCTCTGCATATTTTTTGGCTCGCTTCCCATGCAAGTGCTGTATCAAGGTTAATTCGACTCTCCTGGCCGCGCAGGCTATTCCTGCCGCTTTGCTTCGCCTCCCACAAAACACCACATCGCTCGGCTTTCCTCCCTCTCAGGAGGCTGGAAGGAGGGCAGGGGCCAGCCGTGGGTGCAGCTGCTCCGATCAGGCCCCGGGGAGGGGACTCTGCCCTCCTCCCGCAGTGCTCTCCCGGCTCCACGCCCCGCAGCGTTTCACAACCGCCCCGGCCGTGCCAGATCCGCTTCCACCCCCGGCTCGGCGGCTGGGGCATCCTCCGGAGCGGACAGCGCTGCCACCACAGCCGCGGGGAGCACGGACGGAGCATCCCCCGACGGTGCGAGTGTCAAGGTACCGGCGGCACCCACGTCCTTCTCCCCCGCTCTGCTCTTTGCTCTCCCCGCAGACCCTCTCCCGCTCCGGGGCCGCCCCGCACACCGGGAGCCGCGGGCAGCGCGGAGCCGCCCGGGGCGCCGCGGGATGGGGAAGGGAGCGGCGGCGGCCCCGCAGCCTCGCCCGTTCCGGTTCCGTCATGTGAACGGAACAAGGAAGCGGGTGAAAGCAGCGGCGACCCCGGTGGGCGGCGGGGCCGCGGGGGCGGAGGGTCCCGCCCGGGGGCGGAGGGCACCGGCCGCGGGGGCAGCNGCGCCAGCCCCCGCTGGCGCTCGGGGGTCCCCAGGGGGGTTCCTCGGGGGGGGTGACATCCCGCCGCGGTTCCTCCCCCTCGCTGGGCGTCGCTCGGTGCGGGGATGCGGGAGAAGACCCTGCCTGGAGCAGTCCCTCCGTTTTCCCCCCCCCGTGACATTCCTGCGCGCCCACTAACGTTCGCTCGCCGAGCTCCTTGTCAAACTTTCCTAACTCGGGAATTATTTAAGGTTTCAGAGAGACGCGGCGGAATTAGGGCCAAACGCGACAGCTTTTTCGCCGCGCTGGAGCTGGGGCGGAGGTTGGGAGCGTGTCCGCGGGTCCTGGGGAATGGCAGGGGCTGGGAGCGGCAGGGAGGGCCCGCGGTGAGCTGGGTGTTGCTGTGCCCCCCCGCAGCCCTGAACAGCCACGGAGAAGATGGAGAAAGTCGTGGGGCGGGCGAGAGCCGCCTTCAACTCGGGCCGGAGCCGCTCGCTGGAGTTCAGGATACAGCAGCTGAAGGCCCTGGAGCGGATGGTGAAGGAGAAGGAGAAGGAGATCCTGGCAGCCCTCCATGCGGATCTGCACAAGGTCTGGGTGGGCAGGGGATCTCTCTCCCATCAGCCCTGCATGGACAGCAATCAGCCCGGAAGGCAAAGTGGGAAGGCCGAGGGTTGCCTTTGCTGTGCCAGGTGGCTTTTGCTCTTGTCTCCCATGGCCCTGGCTCCCACTGTGGCCTGCCAAGGTCTGCTGCCACCATTACTAAGAAGGAGGTAGTCTAAGGCAGGACTGCAAAGGCAGGCCCTGACTATCAAGTTTTGGCTTCTGTCTCACAGCCCCAAACTGAGTGTCTTCTGGCAGGGATCCTTTGGGGCAGCACTGCCAGTGTCAGAGACTTTGAACCAGCAGAATTTACCTTTTTTTCCCCACGATGGGTGTGGGAGGTGGGTGCCTTTGCTGTCCCCTCCCCAAGCTCCCTGTCACTGCAGGGTGGGCCCAACGCGTACAGCCATGAGATCCTGGGGGTGCTGGCAGAGCTGGCCCTGGCCATGGAGAAGCTGCCGTCCTGGGCAGCCCCTCAGCATGTGAAGAAGAACCTGATGACGATGCGGGACGAGGCCTACATCAACTTTGAGCCGCTGGGAGTGGTGC